>JAOYFF010000128.1:16133863-16149186 GCA_025773925.1 Cryptomyrus ogoouensis
GTGGATGGCTTAACACTTGCAGAGCCATTTTAAGGACAAGTCAGAGATTGGGCCTGCACATCCGGGACCCCCCCCCCCCCCCCCCCGGGCCCCCCCAATCGCCCCCCCCCCCCCCCCCCCCCCCGTGCTGACAGGCAGCCGTTAATATGAGCGATTCCCCTAAATTCTTACGCGTGGGAGAGGGTGCCCCTGAAAGACACTCCCCCTTCATTACCAGCCTGTGAACATGTTTATATAAACACCACACATCTTCCTGTCGCAGGCTGATTTAAAGAGATGGAAATCGTGTTTTTTCTCAACTCTTTCAGTCTGTCTGAGCGGGAGAGAAACTGCTAATCTGGTGTAATGCATTAAAATATGAGGATCACGCAGGTCGGTCCAGCCCGGAGTGGGAGATCGGTGGGCGGAAAGCAGCCATCGGAGGGCGCCACCCCAGACCACCTCAGAGACCCACCCCCAGTGCACCGGATGACCCACCCCCTCAGAGGCAACATTATGCTGTAACTCTCATTTTAACTCAATGAAATTCTTGTTAAATAAGTAGCTTGCAACGTGCCTCATCCCCGATCCAGCATTTCTGCTCGAGTCCTCTGGCAGTTTCTACCCAGCCAGGTCTGCTCTGACATCAGCACATCCCCTGTCAGCCACACACACACACACACACACACAACATAGCCAGCCAGGCAAGGGGGCCTTCATTTGGCAGTCAGATGAACAAACACCACAGCTGTTGTCTTAGGAGAGCCCGCTCCACATCCGCTATGTACATTTCCAAAAATACCAGAGTGAAAAAATTCACACTGAACATTCAGGCCATTTGCCACCTGATATCATGTCCATGGTGTCATAAAAATGACAACCATACCTAACAGAGGCTTGGCCATAACCCTAACCCTAACCCACAGGTGGGTTACCAGCGAGAGATGAAGCCACCAGCAAATTCTGTGTCCAATGTGGCACCGACACTATGGGCACTTTTCCACTCTACCAAGTACTTTTGCTTTTCCACTGACTTCCGGTTGAGTAGTAGTACCAAAAGTTCCAGTACTGAAAGTGCCAAATGAGCTGGGGTACTTCTTTGGTACTTGGTACTTTGGGGTGGGATTTGCAAACGTGTTCATTGGCAATTGGATATGGAAATACACTGCCTCTGAAACAACAGAAAAGACACCTGGAAAACAGTTGTGAACAATGAACGAAGTAAAAAAAAATTAACTGCGATCTAGTCGGAAGAACAGATACAAAAAAAAAATCAGGATGGCATGACAAGAAATACAAAAAGTATTTTGTTAAATATACTTGGACAGCAGGCATATAGTGTGTTGTTCTAGGAATGTAATTTTATTGTAAAAAATATTGGGGTATTTATAAAGCAAAAAGGAGTCTATAAATCAGTAAAAAATGAGGATGATCAAGATGATACACACAGACTCTAAAACTCGATCAACCAAGTTTGCTCAGTTTTAGAGAATGCACTGAGACAGACAACTCGATGGCCTGTTGCCTATCGAACAGAGGTTTACTGAACGCCAGCACAACAGCCAATCACTGACAACGTTGTAATTTTGCCCATCCTCCCTTAAAGAAGCAATGGGTGGGTTCGACTTGGGCTTAGGTCTGTTTGCAGCTGACGTGACGTGGAGCAAGATCTGCTGGCGGCTGCAGGGGTGGAGTATAAACTAACTGCAGCCAAGTCGGACAACTTCTACGCCTCGTAGTCTGCGAGACCTGACTGCAATGGCAGTACTGCCAGAAGGTTGTAGATAAATCTATACAAATATCACCTGCATGCACATTACTTCTTTTACAATGACCAACTCCTGATACAAACTGTTAGCAGTGAAGAAAATAAACTATTGTGTATAGTGGCCCTGTGTAAAAAGATAGCTGCCAGGAAAAAGATCAAATACATGTATTTCACAGATTCAAAGTTTTTATTGTCATGTACAGAGTACAATGCAATTCTAACTTGAATGCCGCCTTCACAGATTGGACGATTAAACAAATAAAGCAGCACAACATTACAGTAACTAACAATAAATAAACCACTAACTTACGTGTACTATTAGAGCATTTATGTAATTCTTTAAACTTTATTTTACCAGGTAAATTAACTGAAAGCCAGTTCTCACTGCTTTATGTGATATTCGGGAGAAATAGCAGATAATGCATTGGAACTTCCCAGGATACAAATGTCATGCGTGTAACTAAACTCTTCAGCCAATAAGGGCAAAGTTGTGTCGTCACGGAGGCGGTTCCAGTTTGTGCAGCTGGCTGAGAGGTGCTGCACGATCTGTCTTAAGTCATCTTGCTCTCGCGAGAATTTTGTACCATGTGACATGGTGACGCGTGGTGACGTTTTGCAGCGCCAGACAAAGAAATCTAACCATGATTTGGCATTTTTTTGAATAAGTTTTTTGTTTGGTTTAGATACTTTTCTACCTCAGAATTTAAAAAAGTTTTTAAGAGACCAACAATAGAGGAAGATACAGTCAGTTCTGTCCTGCTTTATTTTATGTTTGCCCTTTAACATATTTGCAGTATTATACGGTTTTACACATTGTTACGTTATTATATGGTTTTGTTCATTTGAGCTATGTTTCTTTGAATACTTGAAAATCAATAACCTTTTATCTTTTTATGGGAATTTTGTATGTAAACAGTAAAATTAATAAAATAAAATAAATATTTGTTTACTAATATTGTTTATTTCAATGTATGCACTCTGTCAGAATCGGGTTATTTTTATTATTTTTATTATTACATTATTACATGGAACATCACTGTGAAACTATAATATTGATAATTATCGATATCAGTCAATACAGGAAAAAATATTGTGATAATTTTTTTTGCCATATTGCCCAGCTCTAGACATGCATAACATGCAATGTTTTTGTTAATATCGCACATTGTCCATTCCTATAATATTCTACAGCTATTTTTGGAATTCAGTACAAAACACCCCGTCTCGCGCTGCGATGTCATTCGGCGCCGGTACCAGTTTTTACACCAGTGGAAAACCAGCCCCTTGAGGTACCCTACTTTTGGTACCTGGCGTGGTGAAAAAGCTCCCTATGAGCCAGAGACATGGGTAAACCCAACAACTCAGAGCCACGCTTCAAGGAGTTAATCAGTGTTTCCTTCCACACGCATCTAGCTGAAAATAGAAGCAGAGAGCTAATCGCCACAGTGCCATATCTAATCAGGCAGAGAGGGGATGTCACACAGAGCCGCACTGGGAACAGCAGCTCTGTACACTTCCCATCGGCTCTGATGTGACCAACCCCCCGATGCTCGTCCTGGGGTCCATCTCACATCACCTACAAGGGGTCCGCAGGCAGCAGTACTCACAATAAACCAAACCATGCACAACCAATGGCCAGGCTGCGGGCAGCACGTCTGTCCCTCACACATGGTTACAAAGAGGCCGCTGGGTAATCTGACCCACCACCGACCGCTGAGGGCGGTTGAAGATCTGGCTTTGCAGGAGTCTGAACCACTTTCCAGGCCCAGCCCTTCCCGGCCCGGCCCAGCCTGGCCTGGGGGTACCGGGCGCTGCTACTCTCGCTCCTGCCAACGGCAGATGTGTGTCAAAGTTTACATGCTGCGGTTAACGCCTCCATAACCCTCCCGACCACACCCGTGCACCCAGCTGTGCCAGGGAGGTGCCTCGGGAAGACCTGCACGTCTGTCCTGCTCCGCTGTACACGTGGCGCCCCCGTGAGGCAGGACAGCGTTAAGCGCCAGCGTGAAACGAGGGGCCGCGTTCATTCCAGGACCCCTTTAAATAATAAAAGGGCAATTTAACACCCCCAGCTGCAGCTTACAGACTATCTGCTGCTCACCCAACTGGATATAACCCTCCCCCCGCCGCCCCCCCACCTACTGCAATGCGGATTGCGGGCGGCCGGTAGGACCTCCACACGCCTTGATAGGGGGCCGCGGACGTGGGAGACACCACAAGGCCCGGTACTGACAGGGAGCAGACTGGTAGGAGGGTCCATCAGGAGTCTGACCGGCACCGCTCACCCGGACGGGACAGGACCGGCACCGCTCACCCGGACGGGACAGGACCGGCACCGCTCACCCGGACGGGACAGGACCGGACGCCACCGAAGCACGTCCTCGCATCAATAATAAAAACCAGGAAACGAGGACCATCACACCAACTACACCCTGTAACAATGGTGTCACTGTTGTTCATTCCCCTTGTACAAATAAGAACCCCCTGCTGCTATCTGGCTGAGCTGGCACATACATTCAAAAAAACAAAACACTGAGTGGATATCAGGGAAACTTCTACACCAAGCTAAGACTGTCAATAATTATCTTCAAACGACCTGGTCCACTCCTGGCCTCCCTTACAACCACCTAAGCCTTTGAAACAGGCACTTTGAAGGTTTCTGAAGGACTCCCCTGTGGGGTAAACTGAAACAGCAGAGCCTTTAGCTGGCTCTCTCAGGATCCCCACTAAGCTAATTGTGTTTTATGGCCTGATCAATTGTTTGTTCTCTCCAAGAAACTCACACAATGACAGGCGGCTTTGCATAATGAGCTCGGCATGCTGGGAGCGGACGGCAGAGGGGGGCGGACACACGGGCGAGCGCCATGAAAGCAAGCGGGCGGCAGGCTCCTGTGAGGCGGCCCGCAAGACACGGCATGGGGCCGACGACCCCCCTGTGCTCAGCGGCGCTAAGTAATTACAAGGTGCGGAGGCAGGGCTGGGAAATGGACGTGGGACCTCGTTTTAAGAAGGGGACGAGCCCGTTCGTTCTACGGCATTCAAGGCTGCCACATACCAGGCTGTGTGTGCAGAGAGCCAGGGGCCAATGAGTACGGTGTAACAGGGGGGTGTTGGCTCTCCTGCCCAGAACCAGAACAGAAGAGGCAGAAATGGCAGAACTGAACACTGTAATTAAGGAAATTGCTACCTCTGTTTTTTCAAGCAGGATGGCTCTTTCATCCCTGTTTAATAACGGGGATAATTATCGTAGCCTTGGCAGAGTTTCACCCTGGAAACGCAGCGTGCAGGTAAACCGTCGCCCCCTGCGGTACCTCAGAGACAAAGCAGCCGCTGCCTAACATCACACTAGCATACACCAGCAGCTTCTCCCGGGCTGCGACTCCAGGACGGTCCCCCCGCACACCTCCCAGCTCTAGTCGCCTTGGTTACACCTCGCTGGCACATTAACTACCATGCAAAACAACAAAGAGGCAAAGGAGCGGGACGCACCTTCCTGGGCTTCAGCCTGTCCTGCAGGTCGTACTGGCCGATGCCCTTGTAGCTGATTCCTAGCCACCACGGGATGCCCTGCTTGTCCTGTTGGTCAGAGAGAGCGTCTGTCAGGTGGAGAGCCGTGCTGCAAGAGCCGGGGGGAGCTGGGCCCTCCCTCTCGCCGTTATCACAGCGCAAACACCTCCACTGGGATTTTTCCAATTCAGTCGGGAAGCCCCATAAATAAGAGTTAGTGTGCCGCTCGGACGGCTCTGGAAGACGCCGCGGCTCACCGTCTTTTATGGCAGAAGCTGAGGAAGGTCAGTCGTAAAGCCAGCATTTCTGCAATAAACTCTACGTTTAGGCCAGAGACAGAGGGAGTCTCATAATAATCAGGAAATCACAGGACAGATGGTAAGATTTTTTATAAAAGTGATTAAAGTGAATGAGAAAATACAATCGTGAAACGTTTCAGAGAAGCGGCCCAAATTATCCACAAGCTCCAAAAAAACCTAAAGGGTCCAAGCAAACTAAACAAACAGACGAGTTCCTTGGCTCCTGAAACCTTTATATCCACCTTGAATTAACAGGACAAAGTAAAAATATTTTTTTACCTTTACTTCATAGTAATGAACTCCATAGGTGGGAAGGGATTCCACCAAGGTCAAGTACCTGCAAAAGATAAAGCAAACCAATGCAGTCATCGCAGTTAATGACTGATCACGTGGTTTATGGGTAACGTTATCTTTCCTGGAATCCAGCAAACAGAATTTATTCCCAAGGAAGCATCACTTCAGTGCTGTGACAGGGGGCCCAAAACGTGAGCATAGCTCAGCCTGGCTCTGCAGTACATCACCGCAGATTTTGCTGATGCCAGCGCAGTCTAAACGACAGGCAATTACCCGCCCTTTGCGGAAGACTGGTCAGGACACCCTGAGCCTCTGTACCCCCCGCCCCCCACCACTTACTGTATGACAGCCTGTCCTCGCGTGAGCCCTTTCAGTGCCTTGTAATGCTCGATGGCCCGGTCCTCACTGCAAACAGAGAACAGGACACCTTGACTGAATCAGGTCCCCAACACTGACAGGTAGATAAATGATGAACTCTTTATATGCCATTTGCACAAGTATGAGTACAGGTACATTGGAATGCTGCTCTCTGCTGACCCCATCTCGCTCTCCATAGCTTGGGGGTCACAGCGCAGGGTCATTCAGGGGCTTAAGGGCCTAGCTCAAGGGCCCGTGGACATGTGACTATTCTGTCAAGGCTGGGGCTTGAATCGGCGCCCTTCTGATCACAGGCAAAGATACTTAGCCAGCTGAGCCACTCACTGCCTCTAAGTAGCACAGAAACGCCACACAGCATGCCCCCCTGCCCCCACGGCAGCTGCCCTTCCCTGCATGCACCACTAGGGGCTCCCCTGAAGGCACCGAAATGTTCCAGGCTGCCAGTCGTTGCCGGGACGCAGCCCTGAACAGCCGTGGGGAAACAGGCCGCATCTGCGCAACAGCTCCCCCAATCAGAGTGAGGACAGCCAGGCTGCACAGCCCCCAGGCTGAAGACAGGCGTCATTTCAGCCAATCAAATCAAACCTAATTTACATCGATATGTATTTAGTCAGCAGGCGGTTTTGTCCAGAGCAATGCATAAGTAGGCCGTCAGATAAACAGCTGGGCATAAGTGCGGCTAGGCTGGGCTTCTGATGCAGGGCCAGTAACAAGTGAAAGGTACTCATGGGAGCAACACTCTTTAAAACAGGTCAGTCAAGTTGAGCCTGATCACCTACACTCCAGCACTGTGTGAAAATAGTGAGAACTATCCCTCAAAAAGCTAACACACACAGCGGTTGGCGGCAGGGACACGGGCCATGAAATGAATGAAACCCACCAATAAGCAAGGGATGGATGCTCCTTCAGCACTTTGGTGGGCAGGGTCGGTAGCTTCTTCAGATCGCTTCTCGTGCTTTCATCACTGAAAACAACAAAGTAACGCTCAGTAAAAAAAAAAAAAAAAAAAAAAAAACACTGGAAGTCCCATATAAGGAATGCAGCTAGATCACCTTTTAAGCTTAGAGAGAGCTGCTGAAAAAACGTGTTGATTTCTGCACACAGACCAACAGTTTACTACAAAAACAACCTGCTAACATTCTATTCTAAATGATCTGTATTCATATCTAGACAGTAAGTCCTTTGCATACTGCTGTCAGCTGTACACCATCAAAAGCACAATGGAAAGCCCTCAGGCTGCTGTGACTCTTCATATTTATCTCTGTCATGTAAACTCATGGTTAATATCATGTGAGTGCAGTCCTTCTGCAGGCAGAGAGCAGGCCCGCACATATCCGCAGTCAGCGCACGGCACACCTGCGTGCCACAGCACGCTTTTCCATCGCAGCAACATCTCTCTGCCAGGACAACTTTTTATCTCAGAGGATAGGACAAGACAACATGCTGCGTTTCTCCATAAAGGGGCCACTTTTCCCCCCATGGTTATTTCCTGCGGCTGCACAATTCCAAGACGGCCTCGGCTCTCTACGTGAAGCAAAATAAAGGGGAGGGAAAAAAAAAAAGAAGCAAATGTTGCAGTCAGCGTTTCCAAGGTAACAAGTCACAGGTATCCATGACTCCTTGTGCACGTCGTGACAAAGACCAGCTGTGGAACACAGAGCAAGCCACACGCCGGAGGGTTTATGCAAGACACACAACTCAGGGTGATTCTCGGACCAGACGAAATTAAAAAAAAACAAAACAAAACAAAAAAAACACAACACCCTCTGGGGTGGGAGTGCTTTCGAGGTGTTCACTCTCTGCTCCCAGACAGACGTTGGATCACATGACTAACGCACTCCTGCAGAGTAAGGAAGGAATGGGAAACAGCCAAAGGCTCTAATGTTCGTTTGCGATGCCAGAGAGAGAGGATGGAGTGTTTGCCGGTGTTTCTAGCAGGACGGAAGGTCGAGGCTTCACGTCGTTCAGGTAAATAACAATGCATCTTTCATACCCCGATGCTGGAAGCATTAGCAGTGATGCCTTTGGGGGGGGGGGGATATCCAGCTGAAAAGGAGCCTGCAAAGCATTTTATCAACAGCAGAGCTGGAAACAGCCTCCAGGCAAATCCAGATATTTCGAGAGGCAGAGTCAGCACAACATAACCAAAGTCAGGTTTGGACCTATGGCCAAACAGTTGCTTATTTTAGCAACAACCCACTCAACAGCAACTCAGAGCTACAATGCAATTTCCAAAATCCCTTACACTTATCTGTACAATGAAAATCAGTACGTTTTGGCAGTGGAAAATTGTTCAAGAGACCTGACACTATGAAGCAGTGTTATCACAGTGTTATCAGTGCTTGTCCAAATCCTGGAGGAAAAAAAAATTCAAAGGGTGTTTCAATCACCAAAGTATGGTGCAGAAGGCAAGGGCAGATCTGGAGGGAAGGGACCTGCCAAAGAGCCTGCATGTGACTGTCAAGGGCTGAAGATCGGCTCTGACTCACTCCATAAACTAGGTGGGAGTGCTGAGAGCTTTTCAACAGAAAGTCAACAAAAGGGACCATGATTTGGCCGGGCGACAGGCTGCACTGCTAAATGACAGCCATTCAGAGAGGCTGGCAAGGCACAGCCAACTCACTGCAGCAGAGCATTCCTGACAAGAATCAACATTTTTACCCAAAACTAAAAAATTGTCAGTTTCATGAAATGCTTCAGATTTTGGCATGAAAGCAAGTAGAAAAACATGAACAACAAATTCAGGAATAAAGCAGGTAAATGGTGGATCAACCTGGCTGCTAAAAGGCTCGATCTGTGCTCCTTGGCCAAAGAAACAAGAGGAAACAAAGGCTTGAGTCAGAACCGAAATCTTTCACCAAGAACTTTAGCATTCCCCATCGGCTCTCTGGAATTAACAAAGACCTGAGGTTCATCTTCTTGACCGGCCGAGCAAGTGCAACTCTGGAAATCTCTCGCATCCCTCTCCCACACGATACAGCAGAAAGGCACATGGCTCAGGCGTGGCAGTGTTGGGTGACCCGGGATTAACTGATGCTTAACCGTCATGGAGCCGCCTTGAGGTTCCCCATATGCAGAGCGTGCCTCCCCAGCTCACACCCAGTCACCTGGGGGGCCAGGCACACTGCTTATTCCACATAAAACCCTGACAACCACATCAACAGGAAGTTTACATCTATAAAGCCAAAACAGTCAATGGCCATTTTATTACCCAAATATCCACAGACCCTGTTGTTGTTGCTATCATTCATTACTGTTTAGCTCAGCACCACAGGTAATTTTCATGACTTACACAACTGGATATTTTCTAGGAACATTGCAGGTTAAGCACCTTAAAGGAACTACAAGAGGACCACAACAGCGACACGAAAACCACCCCCCTGCTGCTAAAGATAATGCTACAACAGAACCCATGGCAGTAAGTAGGAACTTAATTCTGTGGTTTTTCTACCCTGCCTCACAACCAGGACTGCCTGTAAAAATGGCTAAATGGAGCAGGCCCATTGAAAGCCCACCACAAATCTGGCCAGCAGGGGGTGACGCCAGAGCAGTTACCCAGAGAGACCAAAGCAGCCACAGTGACGGGGGCCCTGAGGGCAGTGCCAGGCAAACGGCAGCACATCTGTTGCCCCCCCCCCCCCACCCCCGGGTATTTCCCAGCACAGCGGTGCGGGCCCCACTCACTACACGCCTCATCGAAAGCCCTCAGGTCACTCTCTCAGCTTTCAGCAGTATAAGACTGGGAGGGGGAGAGAGGCACACCAAAGGTGTGTGTATGTGTGTGTGTGTGTGTGTCTGTGTGTGTGTGAGAGAGGCAGACACACAGGAACATGATCGTCCCCCCTCCCTCTATTCAGATATTCTCACAGTATCGTTTCTGACTCCACCAGGACAAAGTGTAACACACCCCAGCCCCCAGCAGGCTGATATTTAAAACTCAGTGCCTTAGTTTAACGGCATAAGTAAAACATAACCGTCAACACAGATATACTGATAAGACTTCGAGAGGCTCTCACAAAACGTACAGCAAAGATCTGATGAATTTCCACAGAGAGGGAGTACAATTTATGGCGGTTAACGCAGTCACAAAACGCCATGTCGGGGATTGGAAATGCATGGGGTGCACCATTTTATGCTGAGCCGACATGAAAATACTGCTCGTCAAGCAGCACCATGCGCTAGTAGTTAATATAGCGCCACCAAGGGAAAAACCAGGGAAAAAAAAACACAGAAGGATATCAGTCATTACAAACACCAATCACCCCTCCTTAGTATAACACTTCGCCAAGTAATGACACACTGCTTTGGTGCATTAGCAACATCAGTGAGGAAATAATTAACATTCAGTACACTGTCATTAGAAAAGAAGCAGTTTTCCCTGTTACAAGGTCCTGAATGTGTAAGTATGAGATAATTACCTCCAGTCAATCAAACAACTACCCTAAGAAGTGCTTTAGTTATAACATCCAAGAACAAATGCAAACTAAAGCACTAATGCAACAGGACGTCACTGTGACATGACACTGAGAATGGAAGGTAACATCATCAGAATCACACAACACATTTTAAGATTCTTGGTATGGACTCATATGGGCAAATTTCCAAGGATGCAGAGTGAAAGTTACAAAGCATTTGCCAAAGATACCTCCCTCAGAAGAGGAATTTTGCTAAACATACCAAAACAAAATTATATAAACCTAATAAACATCATTCCAAAATCTAAACTGAGTGACTGTGAAAGACATACAATATGTACAATTCTAGCTCCAAACTGTGCACTAAACGATCCCCATCTGTGCAGTCAACCATTAACCTACAAGAGTGACCTTTCGGGCTGGTGTTTGCTCACTGAGCTATGCTAGGCACAAATCTCCAGATCACAAAAACACTGGACCCCTTTCATTTATGAGCTACCCAAAACAGAACCACATAAAAACAGAGCAAACCTCCAGAGCAGATTACTACAAGCATTACTTGACAAGACACTCTGTTGCACAGATATATTACACTCAGATGACCTATAAGCAGATAGGGTGGGTTTGTGTGTTATGGGGGTGGGGTGTTATCAGGCTGTCCTGTACACAGCTTGTGTGCTTGAAAACGGGTGCTGAAGACACCATTGGCTCAAATCTTCTGAAACACGCAGCTGAAATGCCATCGTCCTCTGCACACAGAAGGGGGTGTCTAACAGAACTGTGTGTGTGACAACATAGCAAATGTCTCTTTGTAGATATCAACAACCCGCTGTAAATCTTAAGTAATTCTTAAAATAAATACGTCCTTACCTCGCGTAGTCCCCTTTAGCTTCCTGTAAAGTGAAGAGATGAAAAATGGAAACTCAAATAACAAGCAAGTATCGAACGATGTTTCATGTGTCGGGTCAGACTCCACCCTCATTCCATGCATGTCCAAACTCTGTCGACTATGCATGATTAACTTAAAAACCTTCACGTACAGCATGCACGTATGACACACGATTATGCATCCGTCCGGAGTGCGTGTTCCTCACTAGGTATGAAAATCATAATTTGACCGAAACACCACACCAATGCATAGCCGTAACATTAAAAATCACATTATTAAAAAGAATATTTAAAGTTATGATATTAAAAATAGCATGAGCCATAAAACTGCAGGTGACCCCGCAGCCCATAGAAATTCTTGTTTAAACTGGTGCCATCAAAGCGAACTGGGAGAAGTGGAGAAACTCGCGCCTCGTACCTGCATTCATTACAGCGCGTGCTGTTTACTTCAGAGGCGCTCGCCACTACCGCACACACACTACTAGTTAGTAACCTAGTTAATGTATGACTGTCGCATACAAAAAGCGAAGCGCGGAATACACAATAAAGGCTTAAGCCGCGTTATTAGCGCGTCGATCTGATTTTATGGTGTTTTGACTAGTTAGTCGATAACAAAATAAGGCTAAGCGAGTTTCCCAAAACTCCGGCTAACAAAACAGGGAGACGAACGTTCTTACCTGTAGTGCGTAAGCGGCTAGTTTGAAAACATCCTCACTCTCCACTTCAATGTCACCCTGTCGCAGAATAATTCGAAATGGGGGGGGGGAATAAATGAATTAAACTCGAGCGGAGTGTGTGTGCAACCTGACACGATCGCCAGCAGCCGACACACACACACAGCAGCTACCGGACAGTTACGGGCTGAACCATTAGCGCCTGTAGCCGGAGGACTATAGGGTTCATTACTTAAAAAAAAAATCCCGGTATATTACTTTACTCTCACATATCGGAAAAATAAGAAGTCTTGGAGTTGAGATAACACAGTGATGTACGTGGAAATTGGTAATAAAACTGCAGATTTTCCGTAACGTCAACATGGTACGGTCTCACTAGCAGGTTCATCGCTCAAGTTCCCAACGGTAATTACAATTTAAACATTGCTTTCAGTTTTACATATTTTTGTTATTTATGCTGCAGTTTAAAGCAGGAGGAAATACCCCCCGCCTGATCTGTTTGCGTTTTAGAGAAATAGCATCGTCCGGTATCTCCGACGGAGAGTTCGCCGCTGACTTGAGTTTGAAATGTAGTCAAAGGTTGTGAACAGCGCGCAGTTAGTTACTAGGTAACTCAATGAAGATCCGAGGGCAGCTACCAGGTACATGGATCTCATCCGTCTGCATCACATTGTTTATCATGTTCACCCGGATCTGCTATTACATGGAGTTAATCAACTAGTTACAATATTGCATATATGCTTGGTGTTAACGTTGTGGCTGCTCTTTGATGTCCAAAAATGAGTTGCAATGCAGAAGTTGTCGAGATATATTTGTTGATGTGTGTATAGACTAATGATTATTTTTCCATGTAGGCCTATTTGCGTCTACTTATGAATTTCAAGTAGAAATTGGCAAGCAAAGGAAGTCAATGGATCGCAGTCTTAATAACGCAAGGTCCATCCTGGGACTTCTGTTTACGATTTTAATTATGCAATTACTATCGCTTATTATATGGGCGCAAAAATATTGTCCATCGCCTTGGTAAAGAAACGATAAAAATCTACATAGGAGAAAACGATCGAGTTGCCTGTCTGATTTAGTGAGAGGTGGGCTGTTGCTGAATGGGGTGCCATGCAGTAAGTTCCTGCTTACTTTACTGTCATTATTATTTGCAATGGTATATCCTCAGAATCCCCCTTCTGTGCAGCTCTGGGCGTCCGCCAAGTCTACGTGTTTGACTGATCCGGAGTTCCCGTTTTGCCGGCTTTGCTTTGGCCCGTAATGCGGTCTCTGTCCGTTTCGGTCCAGCTCTTAATGCCTGATGAAGCGTTCCCTTTTCTAATACAGACTCGATCCAAAGTTTTGCTAAAAACAATACGGCATTGCCAGTGAGATCCCCAGGCTGAGTCTGCCTGCGGGATTCAAGTCGTTTATACACGTTTTTAGAGCAGGGGAGAGCAATGAATTGGTTCATTGTTCTTTCCCTGCTGTTACAGTAAAAACAAGGTTTCAGAAGTCAGCAATACTCAATGTTTGAGTATTATGATTTTGGAGAAGAAAGGCGATTTTTTTCGGTAGAATGAATACAGAAAAGATGTTAACAAAAAGAAAATGGGTTCAAATTCTATAAACAAAATGAAAAGCTAGGCTGAGCAATGGATTATCAAAATAACCGCCTGCCATGCTAGCGCCTGCATAGGCCTAAATGGCGCCTTCGAATGGAAAAGTGGCGAACAATGACGCGTGTCGCGCTATTCCTTAGCGAACAGCTGCGCTCTGTACAGACAAAGCAGCTTGACGAATACTGACTGTGTTTTTGGCTACCAAGCTTGCTTAAACGTTTAGATCTATCGGCAGGGTTTCCTGCGCAGAATTCGACGTAGCCGCCCGTGTTTCACTGCTGTTGTCCAAAAGAATTTTTACTTCGAGCAATTCGCAGTCTTGTAACAATGCATTTCCAAAATAAATTACGCAACTGAATGGACCAATCTGTGGGTCCAAAACGGTTTTGTTTCCTTATGTAATGTAAGGAAAATGTTTCTAACTAAATTTTATTAACAATTACTAGCCTTGGAGTACTAGTTGGTAGTGGACTGGTCCCAGAATTTATCTTATATGAATATCTTCATGTGTTCTGTGCACTGATACTGCTTAAGTGGTGATGGATGAATGGATGGATGAGAAATGCAGAAGGAAAGAAGGAAAGGATCACAGACACTTCTGGTGGTGTTATTGGTCTCAGTAGTAAGAATAACTTACATTATACACTGAAGCTTTGGCGTTGAGAAAAAACAATTCTACTGTGATGTTTTCTTTCAGAAATGTAAAGTTCTCAATATAGAACCTGGGAATTCAAACACAGGAAATAAACGTGAAACAATATTTGCATATAAATAACTATACAAATGACATGATTTCTGCAAATGTTTGGAGCACAATTTGACTACACCCATTTGATAATAGTTTATACCTTTATCTTTGTGATATATTTACTTATATGGTGTGGCTTCTAGAGCCAGATCATATGGAGCTGCTGGGACTGATGCCCCCTGCTGGATATCAAGCAGTAAGGCACATGCCTGTCACACCCATCTCCCGAACTGCTGTTACTCAGTGAACTTCTTTTGCAGTATTTATACTCTAAGCAAGTGAAAGGACCACATGCAGGATAAACCCCGGCAAATATGAAGAATCACTGTAGTCTGTATTCTTCTTAAACCAGATTGCATGTACGTCATGTGGAAGTTCTGACCTGACCAGGAATTTCAGGGAGATTGGTCCTGTCCTCTTGGAGAAGTCGTGATCTAGCACTCTGCGGTCCAGCTGCAGCCACTTGCACTGCCCCCTGGGAAATGAGGCACATCACATTTGTCACTTTTTGGTGATTTTGTATCACTTTGTCTTCTTTGCTCTTTCCATGATGTTGTCAGGATTCGTTGAAAATATGAATTTGACCCATCCATCCATCCATCATCTACCGCTTGTCCGGGGTTTGGGTCGCGGGGGCAGCAGCTTCAGGAGAAGCACCCAGACCTCCCTCTCCCCAGCTACCTCTACCAGCCCCTCGGGGAGGACACCGAGGCGTTCCCAGGCCAGCCGAGAGATATAATCCCTCCAGCGAGTCCTGGGTCTGCCCCGG
>JAOYFF010000128.1:16158861-16175041 GCA_025773925.1 Cryptomyrus ogoouensis
CAATTCCCTGGCAATTGGGAGAGAGCAAAAACGTGGACCGTCTGGTGGTCCCCGAGGACTGGGTTGAGAAACCCTGAAGTATACAATCAAACAATTGAGCACCTTTGAACATAAATCCTACAGGTGAATACAACAGTTATTTTCCGTTGTTGCTGTAGATCGCCTTCCCAAATCACAATCGTAACATAATGTACCTTTTAATGGCATGCTGTTTTAGGACAGACTTCATAAAATAAATAAATGAAAAGATTTCACTTCATCATGAAAGAGCGAACATATTGAAAATGCGAATGAGATGTCATTGATTTGGAATCAGGATGCGGATGTGGATGATGGAAGGAAACGTGTTAAAGGCAACTTTACAGCATGGCGCAGCACTGGATTAGCATGAGGATGGATATAGCGGCTTATTTAGCACCTAAATCACGCTTCCCGAAATTCCCAACAGTGTGAAAACCCACAAACAGGCACAACATGAACGTGACAAATAAACAAGCCATGCATTAGTATGGGCGAAGCTGATGCATTCTGAGAAACTCAGATAACAAGCTTGGCTGCCATGGTTCTGGCGCCAGGATGCTTTGCACTCGCGTAAGTGTTAATATTTCTGACAAGGAGATGGTTCTCTGCGACCATGTCTGAAATACACCGAAGTCTGGCATCATTCTTGAGAAGCAATGAAAGGAAGATGAGAGCCGGCCTTCAGGCGAACCAACATGGAAATACCTGGCTGAACAAAATTCAACACGAAATCTAGTCCTTATCAGATGCGAAATATAATTATTTTATGGGGGGGGAGGATCGTGCCATTGGAATATGGCCCCAGTGGGTTTGCACCAACTTTATTTACAACCAGGGGCTTTAGAGGTGGGGGCAGTCAAACAAGAGCTGGTGGAGGACGGTGACGCTGGGTAGTAAATAATGCATGAGGATGAGCAGCCGGCCTGCGTGGGATTTGCTTTCCGGAACAATGCAAATTAATATCCAGCTACAAGGCAAACTGATGCACACTTAGAGGGACAGAGACACGATTCCTGCAGAGCAGTGGAAACACGTCTGACGTCCACACGACATAATGTTCGGGTGCAGGGGGGTACAGAGTGTTTGCAGCATTAAAGTCTAATCTCTTGTGCTAGAGATTTTAGCTGCACTAAACAGAGTTAATGGGGGCGTTGTTTGACTGAAGGTGGTCCTTAGGGGGGGGGGGGGGGGGCATTCTGTGCACAGTCCCAGCAGAAAGTCTCTTCAAGCATAAACAGATCTAGTTAATAAAGAGACGGAAAGGCCACCTGCTAATTAGTGGGCCTTTGTGTTTCTCATTAATCTAACGAACTGAATGAGGCAGACTGACGTTTCCTGAGTCACCTGTAACAGCAGCACATGACCATGGCTTAGCGCCCCCCCCCGGTGTCTGACACATGTGCTGTTCCCCAGCATCATGGCTGAATGCACCGGGGTCACACTCACCCCCGCGTCACCCACAGAGACAAAGGCGGGCAGGGGCTTCGGATGCCAGCCGCACGTCACTGAGCACCAGCTGTCACTGTCCCGTGGTGATGTCACCCTCCACTCCGGGTCGGTTCAGGCATCTGGCGTCATGTGTTACAGGACAATTGTAAGCTGAGCATGATCACCATGCGAGCGGGGGCGGGGCGGGGGGGGGGGGGTCCCATGCTTGGCAGTGTTTCTCAAACTGGTCCTTAGGTTCCCCCAGACAGTCCATGTTTTTGCTCCCTCCCAGATTAAGAGGCGTGGAAGTGGCAATAATGTGGACTGTCTGGCAGGGAGCAAAAAAATTTGGACTGGCTAGGGGTCCCCGAGGACCAGACTGTGAGGCACTGCGCTAGATACCCACTGGGAATAAAGAAAACAGACATGAAGTACGTTGTAAAGTAGCACCACTAGGTGGCGCAGTATCACTGAATCGTTTAATTAGCAGAAGGGTTTAAATTAGATTTTAAATGTAGCTTGAAATTATTCGTGATATTACTACTGAAGTATTAATAACTGTTCAGTTATTATACCCGATCTGTCAAACCTGTCCAGAACCTGTCTAGAACCTGTCCTGTGAATTCACACATATCTGAATGAGTCTGCAGGACCTGGTCGCCTTTTTCATATGAAACTGCCAGAACTGCGGGACGCCACTTAATTCCGTGAGAAACCAAGCACATCTCACTGCAGCAGATCCCACCCGCTCCAAGATCAGCGGCTGCCCCACTCATTACTGGCCCACTCAATTTTAAGGGGGGGGGCTTATGAAGGCAGCAACACCAGAGAATAGGGTCCAGTGTCCCCCATGTCTGTTGCCGCCGTTACCATCGAGCAGAGATCACTGAGCCTTCAGCTGACACAATATGATGTAAAGAATGGATCTCCTCAAGGGCCGTCCGTGCATTTGCCTGTCTGAAACACACCATGTCAATATTTAAATAACAGGGTTTCTCATTAGATGCGTCACAGGACCTGGGCTCCACAGCCCTCTGCGACTGCACTCTCTACTCTGGCCTGGCGCCTTCAGGACCTTGTTGTTGAGGTTTGCGAAAGCCGATGTCAGATGTGGGGTCCGTCTATGGCTCGTTTATTTGGTAAACAATGGGTAGGACCCGCCTCTGAGGGCCAGTGTGGGCGGACAGCTTCCCACAAGAGCAATCTGGGCTTGTCATGCTGAAGTTATAAATCCATGCTGTACACAGATGTGGAGGATAAAAAATGGCTCTTGGACATGCAGCATGCAAATGGCTGACTGCTCAGAAGGTTTCTGCGTCTTCAGAACATCCATGCTGCACTGAACTGGGGGGGGGGCAGGAGCCAAATAATTAAAGTTAGAAATGCATTAATGAGTGTTGGGATCAATAAGCAATCAGATTGTAATAAACATTTTGTTGTTTAAAACTCGCAGAAATGGCAGCGATATGATCTATTAAACAGACATCGAGCTCCTCTGACCACTAGGTCTCCAGGCTAATTTAATCAAATCTCTTAATTAGATTATTGGATCTATTCCGTCTGCTGTCCATGTTTGCTGGGCCTTTTCCATCACCGATGACTTAGTGACCCTCTGCATCGCTGGCTTCCTGTTAGCAGGACACTCACGCATCTTTGGATAATGATCACACAACAGCAGCATCCCTGGGAGTCGGACCTCCGCTGCTCCACAAGGGGACCACATTTCCAGGAGACGTCAGAAGAAGGAGAATGACTGGCTCTCCGTCTTTCTCCGGGCATTTTCCACAGAAAGTTCAGCTAAAATCAGTCATTCTATTGACCTTGAGGTGCAGGCATGAATGCAGATTTCGCTGAATTTTTTCTTTCTTCGCTTTTTCACAAGCTGTCACTAATTGTCACTAATAAGAAGCTACTACATGTCCAGAAAATCAATGAATAACAATAAATAAACATGAATATAACCTTGAAGTGATGCCTTCATGGCACCAGGAAGTAAATGAAAACACTCCAAGGGGAGCCTCATGGGACAGTCTCTCTCTCTCCCTGTCTCTCACTCCTTCCCTCTCTCTCTCTTTGTCTCCCTGTCTCTATCCTTTACTCTCTCCCTGTCTCTCACTCCTTCCCTCTCTCTCTCTTTGTCTCCCAGTCTCTCTCATTCCCTCTCTCCCCCTCCCTTTCTCTCCTTCTCTCTCCTTCTCCCTCCCTCCCTCTCTGCCTCCCTCTCTCTTGCTCCAGCAGCTCTTCTGCCTTTGGAACGCCATCCCCAGATCTCTGCCAGCACCACCAGGCGGGTCCGTGCTTGACTGCCAGACCCAGATACCTGTTGCTACAGCTCCGTGGCGTTCGTGGCTGGGCCTCGGAGCCCGGCTTACACTGCCGCTGGCCTCCATTTGACTCCACACAGAAGTCTGTGTCCATGCAGCTTAGGGCATTCCTGGCATCCTGCTGCCCGTTAATGGGTAAAGCCGCACCAAGAGGAAAGCCACAGTGTGGATGGAGGAGGGACTGACCAGCACGAGAGAATCTCCCCAAAAAGCCACCTCTGTCAGAGGTCTGATACATGCATGTCCAGACACCTGGATTACAGGGCAAACCTGCTGGAATATTCTGGAGGGTTCAGTCAGAAAGCTCACTCTCAGCTGCCAGCAGAGCGTTCAGCTGGCCTGGATATGAAAGTGGGTCTTTGTGGCTGAAAAGGGGAGCGGATGATGGCAGCTGGGCCTCTTGTAGCACCCCCCTGCTTTAATTTGGACGATTCCTGTTAAATGTGGGGATGATGGGGATGGGTGTGGGATGGGTGTGGGATGGGTGTGGGATGGGCATCCCTCAGGGCTATGCTAGGGTCTCAGCAAACGTGCTTATGTGATGGCGGCCGCTCGGGGCCTGGATGCCTGCCGTGTCTCTCCTGGTTACAGATCACAGCCATCCTGATGGCCCTCAGGACTGTCTGACCCCCAGGGTAGGGGCGACTGATCCGGCTCCCCAGGAAGTTGCTTGTCAGTGTCTGATTCACAGCCAGGGCTCTGAACTATCCAAAGAAGCACCTCAATAAAGCACGATCCTGTCTGTGGTGGAGGAGGCGTTTGTGGATGTGCAAACGGTCGCTGAGTGAGGGGGGGGGGGGGGCACAGCTTGATGGACCAAGGACCGTCTCCTCTCTATATAACTCTGTATACTAACCCCCTGGGAACAGCTAAATATTTCCTCTCCATCTCAGGTAGCTGGTGACTCTGTCCACCACACAAATGCCGATAGCCAATGACAATCCCAACTGGCACCATGTGGTTATAGGACATCCATCTGCTAAAACCCGCAACATGTGGGCACTCTGCTCACTCCTTTGCCTGACAGAGGGTGTCGCTCAATATGCCTACTTGACCACACTTGTTTTCTTGTGTACCTGTTTTAAATCATCATCCATCGCCGAAGACCAGCTTCAAAACTCAAGAACAGAAGTACAGGGGACGATAAAAATCCCCTGATGTTCTTGCCCCGCCCCAAACATCAAGGATACATCAGTTGCATCGTCACCAAATGAGAGCAAAGCCTCGATTCACTGCGCACCAGTTCATTTTTGGGATGCAAGTTAGCAAACTCCATCCCAGCCCGGTGAAGCTGGTGTTTTCCGCTCATCAGCAGCTCGGCGCCCCGGCCAGCCATCATGAATGTGAAGGTGACTGCTGACTCCGCCTCCAGAGAGCTAGCACAGGTCCCCCCGGGTGCGCTCTGGTCCTGGGGGCTCGGCTGCCGGAGTGGTCTCAGTGGAGCCCGGAGTGTCTCAAGGCTCAGGAGCAACCAAAAGTCATTCCCACTGCTATTAATTACCCAGCTACTGCAATACGCTTCATTTTCAGGTCACTTACTCAAGCAGTAACGTTACAGCAGCTGCCTGCCTCACAGCTTGTTCACGTCATTCCACTTCAGCCAGTTCATATGAATAATCGCCAATCAGACCAGTCAGGCTGGAGGCAGAACCTGGGACACACACCAGATCGAGTTAGCGCCCTCCTGTGGCCCACAGAGGCAGCGCACGAGACACCTCAGGACTGATTCAGGTTTGCTGAAGGGGTTCAGGGTGATGGGGCTGGGATGCCTGGAAGATTTCATTCCCCCCATTGACGAGCTGCAGCAGGCGTGTGAGAACCCACACACGGGACTTTAACCACAGAGATGCATCGATCAGCTGTGTTTCCAGACCAAGGGCCACAGGAATCAGTGCCGCTTAAATCTATACAGGCCCGACGTTGTTTCCATGCCAGCAAACCCGGACATACGGTCCCCAGTGTCGAACCCCACCTCCAACTCAGGATAAAATCCATTTAATCGTCATTAACATTCACGTCCCGCAGCATCCTAGGCATGAATGCTAGCGGTGTTTGGGCGGTGCATGGGCACGGTAATTAGCAGAGGGCTAATTGCCAGATTCCTCTCTTGTGGCCGAGAGAGAGCACGCCTCTGCACCTTTTATTTCCAGTTGATTCTCGGCAATATAATTCTAAATGAGTTCAGCGTTGACGTGGAAACAGACGGGGGGTGGGGGTCTCGGAGGCCTCCGATTACGCACACGCTGACCCCCCCTTGAGGTACTGCTAGCACCTCGTAGTGCTTAAGTGCAGCGGCGAATCTCAGCCCCAGACAGCTTGACCCACCAGATTGATCTGGCCTGAGAACTGGCTGGTGGAGGGCGCCAAACTGGCTTCGAGCTCAAGGCCCAGAAATTGCCCAAACACGCACCCATCCTGTCTACATGGGCAGAGATGCAGATAAGCGTAAACGTGCATATACAGGTAGTACATCTCCGCATTTCATTAGCTAATACCTTGTATGACACACCTGTACTCTCTGTTATCAAAGCTGCATACATGCATTTTATCCTAACAGGTAGTTCTTATAACACTTTTGGTCAGATTCATGGTGTCCTTCATACATTCCTCTGTTTCATGAAGAAAATAGAGCAGCTTAATATTTGAAAAACCAAAGCAATGTCTAATGTACAACTATACAATCAGTAATTTTATTAAACATAACTAAACAGCATTTTTCTGAGGCGGGACCTGAGGCCAGTTACGGTTTTGGGATCTGAAGCTCACTCAGTCCTCATATAATCCAAAGAAGAATTTTAACGAAATATCCGAAACTCACTAAGTCTACAGACATTTTTTTGAAAATATATCCCGTGGGCTGATCGAGTCTTGGAAATTTGCTCTCTGATTGTGGTTAATGTGGTATATTTTTAAGGGTAGAAACAATTAACTGATATTACTAGATGGTCATTGTTATGCCTGTCAATGTTGACCCACACTAAATTTCAACAAATGCTGAAAAAGGCAAAAATGCTCAAAAGAAACTGTTTGCATAAGTACTCTGGGTGAAAGCGGTATGCAGCCCACGTCCATGACCAGTGGCACTGCGCCAGTCACCAGTTTGCCTGAGCACATGCATTTGTGCCAGAGGAGTTCATGGTGGAGACCAACACAAGCCCAGGAAGAGCATTTAATCCAAAGCAATGTACAAGGGCCCAGAGGTGGCTGTGGGACTGGATCCAGCAACCTTCCCATCACAGAGTTCTAAGCTGCTGTCCCACCTGGCACACACACAGTGCAGGGACAGCAATCAAAATCCCATCCATGGCGGTGTGAGACGACAGAGTTGCACACTGAGTCACTCTGCCACCCGAGTTTACATCACTGCCTGGTGGAGTGACATTTGCCAGGAGTCTGCAGTCTGGCTCCAGGTGAATTTTGCATGTTTGATCGGCAGATCTGCTCAGAGGCTCTCGAGTTGCTTGGGACAGACATGTGGTCCTCAGCTTGGTAGATTTCAGCCGAGACTCAGAAGGGGTCGTCCAAGGACGTTTGCTTTCTAAAACTGCTACAATTTTGCCCTGGCCATGTGATTTGGATCATTATGCATCTGAAAGATGAATTTCTGCCAAGGCTTTTGAAGAACGAAAGAGGTTTTCATCCAGTGTTCAATCCATTTAACTCCTTTATCAAAAACACCAAGTCTCTCAGTTCCTGCTGAGAAGAGGAATGTTTATAGCCCTGACCTACACCACACTGCCAAAATGGGGGGGTGAGTGTTGTGTCTTATATGCATGGTATTTATTCCTGGAGTGCTGAAATGCTGTGAAAGTTAGGACAATTCCAGGGGCCCTAAAAAAAGTGGAACATAACTGTATTGGTGTGGGTTGGGGGCCCGATATGATATGCTGTCATGGGGCCCGAAATCTCTCACAGTGCGCCTCCATATCCTGAATGATTTTGGCCCAGTTTTTGACTCTCCTTTCAAAACCACTGTGGTACATTACACTCTGCACCAGGCTCAGTCAGGTATCCCTCATTTTAAAGTTCTTTTGGCTTATAATTATAAATATAATTATAGATATATATATAACCAAAATACACTGATAAGTAACATTGAGGCGATAGCATTTTGAGCTACAGAAACAGGTTATAGTATTTTATGTGTCATTTCTAAACAGATGTAATGTTGAATTGTAGGATGTAAACTGAGTCTGTTTTTCTTTGCCAGAGTCCTGTTGTGCACTGCTACCCTGTATAGGAGAGATAGCCCTCCCTTTTCAGCACAATACCTCCACTTCCGCGGAGGGTGAGAAGGCCACCCTGCCTTTGACGGGGCTCATTTTCCCGTCTCCATCCTGTCACTTCACATCAGTCGGTTCCATCCAGGATTTCCTCTCATGGTAAAGCGGCTGCCCATCTGCATGCCGGCGGTGAGCCGGAACGCCGGATTCCTGTTTGTGGAATCCCCGCCAGGATGCTGCCATGTCGAAGGATTCAGTCTGGTTTATAAACAGCAGCTGATCGTCCTTGGGCTTTAAAGCACACCTTAAAATGGCTTTCCAAAAAGTGCCCCCGGCCTTTTGCTGTGTGTCATTTCCTGGGTTTCTGTGGAGGACAGGGGAACCAAGATCCGGTCTCCCGGGACCACGGTCCTGCGTATTTCCAAAAGTGCTATAAATAGTGCTGGCTCACACCTGAAAAAGCAGGTGAAGTGACTAAGTAATTAAACAAATCCCTCAATTAATAATTAATCACTTCATGCACTTTCTGTTGAACCTTACATGTTTTCTTCAGTAGCAGAAGCCCCCAGAAAGTGACAGTGACTGTAAAATACGGCCTGTGTCACTGTGCTATAGGCCACATCGTTGCTGTTTGCTGTTGAGCCCCCCCCCATGCACCGACACAGCTGCTATGAAGCCCACGTTCCCCTGCAGCCACACGCCAGCACTTTACACTCCTTTGGAGTTCAAACCCGTAACAGGCGGCGATCCAGGCTGAGATAATGCAGGCCTGCATTGTATCAGGACCTACCAAACGCACCCAGCTGAGCAATCGATACAGTAGAAGCAGATTTTCAGGCGTAACGTAAGGCAGTTTCACATCAGCAGGTTTTTCTCCCTGCTGTAGCCAAGCTACACATTTGTATGGGAAGAGGGAAACAGGCCGACTGGAGAATTCAGGATGTGCACATTACTCAGGGTGCCGTGTCAGCTTACTCATTGTATCTGGGCCGACTACTGAATCACTTTGTCTTACAAAATTGCTATGTGGAAATGAATCTACTCACAATTAAATCCGGAACAGAACTGAGGTTCTACCGTGTTCCGACTCGCCCTTAAAGGCATTTCTCGTTTGATGGTGCATGTACCTTTAAAAGTGTTATATTGATGAACCCATTAATCCGCTACAACAGGCAGATAACTCTTCATCCTGCTGGCCGGGGCCGTTGATGGACCCTTCCCGGACATCTAATGGCTGTGCTAAATCGAACCGCTGACCTCATTAAAAACACCCAAACGCTCAACACGGGGCTGCTCCGCTTAGCTCTGGAAACCACCATGTGTGCGTGTGGGTGTCTGTATAAGCATGCAAGCTCCTGTTCGCTGTACATCTATAAAGACACTCCTCAATCGAGAAATATGCTCAGAATTTACTCATATGTCAAAGCAGAATAAACAAGAAAAATATTACAATAAAACATACACAGATTTTTGAGGACCCTGTTTCATGGAACCAACACACCATATCAAAACAGAAAAATCATTAAATACACTTCTTTTGTGGTCTTTTAGTATTTCATTCTTTTAAGTGTGAAAAGCTGCATTACCGTGTTTCCTTGAGTTTCCTCTGAGGCAAAGCGGTAGACACACTAAACGCAAAACTTGCGTTTAACACAGGCTGGGTACTTTTTATTCCAGGAAACGTGAAAACCAAAGTGAAGTTGTGAAACTACTTTTCCGGACCCTAGTCCTTAAGTCCTGTGCTTTTCTGTATCCCACGATGTCTAGGGTGTTGTTAATCAACACATCCCGTGTGTGTTTACAGGAAAACGGGAGTTGACCATAAATCTGCCACACGCGGCCCGTTCGCCCCCCCAGCCAACAATGGAAGTGGGACAATCACTCGTTACAGGTGCTGTGATCTGCCCTTGCTCACTGTGCAATGAGACCTGCTTTGTAATTCGATGAACCAGACAGTTATTAGAAATTTACACACCGCCTTCGGGAGATCTTCCGTTTTCATTCACTGCACGTATGTTGCATTTTTTATGAAAATTTAACCCCAGTATCGAGTCAATTTGTACTGACAGGATAGGTTTGTTGCAGTGAGCCAATTAAAATATTAAAACCTATCAAGTATATTAAGTTTGGGCTACATTCATTAGAATTAATACATTTCGACAATTACATGACTAATCAATTGCACGAAGTGTGACACTTAATATAATTACAAGCCATTTAATGCGATAGTATCTGACCAGCCACAATAACGCTACGATTTCATATGTGATAACCTGGGACATATTAATCACAGGACACAAAAGTGTCTGGTTAAGTTGTAAAACTAAGTGTGCTACAGGCGACCGCAACTGGTTAGAGCCCACAAAGAAACGACAATCACAAGGAAACGGCCGCTTGCCTCATCATCCTACAGACATACATGTATACAGACGGGGAAATGTGTCCGATGGACGCTGAATGTGGTGCGGATATGCGAGACCGGCCAAGCCTAACAAATAATGGTTATTTAACGAGCAAAGGAGGCGCAGCAGCCAGAGATGCAGTTAGTTAATATAGTAACGGGAGCATATGCGGCTGTACCATGCAGTAAGGGCAGCCTACTGTCATAACAAAGGCAGGCCAAACGCATGCTACACAGGAGTGGCACTTCACATATTTTTTTTCTCCAGATGTATGACAAAAGGCATCAACACGAATGCAAACACAGCAAAATGCAAAGAATGAGTCATCTGGGTGATCCTTAAGGATTCGGTGCGGATCTCGGTCTCGGCGTTATACGGCGTTATTACTTCACCCAACATGTTCGCTAAAAATTAACTGTAAGCAATGCGCAAAATATAAAGCGCATATGTCTGTGAGCAGATATCGCTCATAAATAACACATTTGTCTATATCGTGCTGACATGCTCACAGTGTATGTCAAACGCAATGTATATTAATAGTAGAACATGCAACAAAAGCTCACCTCTCCTTTATCTGTATATCCACCTCCTGAATTTTATCGGATCTTTTACCGGGACTGGGAACGCCTTTAAATCCCCGTTGACCAGAATCGCCGTCTACAAACGCGGAAAGTGAGCGACTCTGCGTGGTAGCAGGAAGCGGCGCCGCACCGGTCCCGTCCGCATACCACGCCTCGCCTGCTGTCTGTCTGGCAGCCCGAGATACGGCGACCGATCAAATTAGCGCCGCCACCACCGACACCTTTCGGGGTCCGGACTGCACGCCAGGCTGCTGCACGGAAATGCACAATCCGACCTGTATGAAGGAGCAGGACTGTTTTACACCCGCACCAGCGCCGGAGCGGCTGCGGCTTCTCAAGAGGCCAGGCTAATGATGATGTGCCGTGCTGGTTTGGGATTACACCACTTTGAAAGATTCCCAGAATCATGAAAAGAAATCAGACCACTGTCTGTACAATATTGTACCCTGAAAAAAAGTTTCTTATTGTTATATTAAAGATAGCCTAAATGTATATAAATATAATGTTAATAAAATATCAATACGCGATGCTGCATTTTTAATACTGCAATAAGGTGTGTTGTAATGATAGGCCTATTTCTTAAAAACAAGGACGTCATTTAAATAAATTAAATCAACAACTGTCATCCTGTCATGGTGAAAAGCAGAAGTGCGGATTATACACGTGCGTTTGCCTAAAACATAACTGCGGTCACGTGATCACTCTTGTGCCAACAAACAGACTTTATTACATGTTTAGATTCAAGTGTCAATTTTCATTTGAAAGGAAAGTTCACCGCGGTTGCCAGTATTGGCTGCCTCACAACAGTCTGGGCAAGGAGAACTGATACATAATAAGTTATCATAACAAGAGAAAACTATAACTATACAATACTAGATACAAAAATAGCGACTACACTAACAAAAGCGCAGTAGCATCTATGCGGTCAGTACACCGTAGTAAATAGACAGTAGCTGAGCATTCATGCTGAATAAAATAATTGAATATGTGTTTTTCACAAAATGTTTTACCGGAGTGTTAATGCGTTTGTCTCAGTGAAACCGGGGCTGAGTGTATGCGGATATGCGGGGCAGGTAATGAGCCTGACCATCATCTGAGCTCGGTAGCAAAGTAGACTTATGGGCTGTAAAATGGCAGGTCGCATAAACAAAGAGCAGCGCCAGTGAATGGGGAAGGATGGGCGTGTCACTCACGATGGCAGTAAACCCCGCCGAACAATGGGGAGTAGGCTGGGTGAGCTGGAGGGGGGGGCACATGGCTGGGGAGGTGGGGGGCACCGGGTCTATTGTCCATTACAGGCACCCACGGAAAGTTAATCGCGCTGGTTATTTCCATCCCTAAAGGAAAAGCTTATTGTTGGTGTCTAAGCGACTGATTGGTGTGATGCATGGCAAGATGGCTTCCTCGCGACATTAAGGGATTTGCCCCGGGGGATGCCCCCCATCCCCCAATCCCATTTTGATGAATTTCAATTAACATCTCATTAGGTTCGTCAAACCTCGTTAAGACTGGTACAAAAGGCAGGAAGGCGGCAGCTCTGCCTGCGCAGCGCCGGCCGTTGTGCGATGCCACCTTTGTGCTGTAATCTTTAGCTCATTGTTGTTTATTTGCTTTGCTGATGTTTTCGGCCGAAGTGATTAGAAGCTGCGGACTTGACAGGGCCAGTTCGCCCCAGAGCAGGAAGCCTCCTGGGACGTGAACCGGCAACCTTCGCAATAAAAGACCTCAACCACCATGTCACCTGACACACTGTCATGTTGATTACTTTACAACTGAAACAAAATGTTTCGCTTCTGAGGGTGAAGCCAATTAGCTCTAGAGCATATGGATAGAGGCAATTAACTCCGGAGCATAAGGCAGACCCGAGCTAAGCTACCTATTTGTAGCTATAATGATTTGTACTGATATTCTTCTCAGTGAATTGTGCACTGTATATAGTCTGTATAGCCACTGTTAGGTTCTGCTTAGAGATTTATGCGCCTTGTGTATATCAGTACTGTCAATGTCATTCGTTTCATTCAAGCCATTTGCGCAGTATATATATTTAAACTGAACGGAAGATTAATGTTAAGTGCTTTTGTCTTTCAACAGCAGCTGCTCACCTGGGATTTCTGACAGAGAATATTTTCGCTCGCAAATAAATTTCCTTAACCGCCAGACCGGCTGCTGACCTCATTACTTGCTATAGCATATTTTCGGGTGGTTCTTATTTTGAGACTCTCGTTATTAATTTTATTCCGTGCAGTATTCTCCGGAAACCATGTTAGTGGGATCCCACTGAGAGTAATATTTATCGAAGATCAAGGCACTGTTTGTATGATTTCATTGTATATTTTAGCTTTCTTTGGCTGGACGCTTATCAGCACGGTTCCCTGACAGCTCTGGCTCGGCCTTGCACTGGGCTGGCAAGGCGCAGGTCGCGTTGTGCACGGGAAAAGGTCATTTGTGTACCATTTGTCAAAACCTAAAGGAGGTCAAGGATGAAGCGCGCAGGCGAGCTGGACGGGAAGTGGGACGAAGTGCCGGAGGTGCCTGCTGAAGCGACTGATCTGGGGGGGCTCTCGTAGCACCGGAGTGTCACTGGGCTCGCGGAGTCCGGAGAAATGTGACGCGGGTGCGATATCTGCTGAAAAGTGAAAGAGCTTCGTTTGAGTAGAAGCTCCACAAATTCCAGCTCTTGTTAAGCATCGCAATAAAATGTCCGCAAAGTAATTAAGGGGCTGGTGTCCAAGCATCCAGCTGTTCTGTGGATAACCTGTCAGGTTTAGGCTACCCCGGTTTAAATAGACTTCATCTTCATTCAATTACAGGTCAGCCCACACTACCTTAAATCCAACCGGTGGCTAAGCAAGAAATCCTGTTTCGTGATAAAGGCCCCTGCTGTTGTACCTCGCATCATAAATGTGATACAGAAGTATCTTCCAGGTAGTCTTGGATTAGTTTTGCATTCTCACAGTTCCAGCACCGGTTAGGTGGTGGCCATGAAGAAGATCTGGCTCAAAAGATCTGGATCACACTCACCCTAAATCTACAATTAGGTATTTAAAATGGACGAAAGAAAATGGTGATGATCTGCAAATCAGGCTGCCTTTAGCAAAATAAACAGAATGAAAATATAATTATATTTAACATGTAATACGCATGTAACAAATTATACAGTATTTAGGCGTTTTTTGATGATAACGCAGTCTGAAAACTATCTAGTCCACCTTTCAGTTTCTCATTCGGAGCTGGAACTAGTGGCTAAGTTACATGTCTCACCCATTTCATATCGTCATGTTTTAGGACAAAACCGAGTAATGAATTCAACAAAGAAACGAGGGCTGTATGTGTGAGTTTGAGTTTATGTATTTTTTGTCTTACACTGCCGCCTTACGGAAGGAAGTTTTTAAACTACTGGACTCGCAGCTGACTTGGGACATTTAAAATACACACCACAAAAATACACCGATAGGTGGCAGTATGGCGAGAAGGAGAAAATGCATTGGATGCTGTGACATTTCGGTGTGGTCCACATTAAGTATCCATGTGATATTTCTTCATTTGTGTTGCGTAATCTGTTACGTACGTGGCTACAGAAATTTTAAAATCATTTCCCACTACTGTCATCCAAATTCTGCTAAATTTATATCAGCTTAAAAGGTGAGAATCCCTTTTGGCACACGCACATGGAAGACAGCGGACATAACTTTGCATGAGGTCAATGTGACCCCGTGAACTGGTTAAATTGTATTGAAGAGGGATGGACGGAATCCTGAGAGAATAAAACAGTGAACCGCGCCATCTTCAAAATGTGCCATTTTCCTATAATGAATGCGAAGCCATAACAACGGACATGGCTATTGCCATTTCAACATTATACTTGTCCGACTGGAATATGTTATCTGGGTCACGGTTCGTCCTCGACATTTCTGGATTTTTTTAAAACTGTGATTTCACAATTATTATTATTATTATTATTTTTTATATTTTCACTCAAAAAAAACCCCCATTAAGTTGTTTAACTTATTTTATTCAAGTCTCATTGCGATTAAAGTCTACGAAATTCCGTAAATAAAAATCTGGTTGATTCACTCAATTTAGAAATTAGTAAAATGATTTTAGACGCACTTTGAGATTTTAACGATAAGTTGAAAGAAAATCTCATGTTCTAGAGTTCATATATAGGCTAGTCATGTTCCATGTATTATATTCTTACATTCTGCGCACTGATATTTGGTAGGCAGCTATAAATAGCCTAACTTCAGTGTTACCTAAGAAATAAATTATCCAGATACGATGCATGGCTCCCAACCTTTTCCTTATTTAATTAAGAAATAACAGTAAATTCTCCAAGACATCATTATCCAGCAGGGATGCTGCCAAGTAACGAAATTCCAGGGACTATCGGGGCAAAAAGAAAGCTGCTGACAGTCGGATTGCACTCTATCCGAAACAGCAGACCAAGTGTTCGCTGACGAAACAGATGTGCTTCTTTGCATTTGTGGTACTTGTAGTTTTTCCACTGCCACATTCAGCTTTACGAGCGGTCTTTTTCGCGCATTATAAACTACACTTTCTAAACACTGGTGCGCCATCTAGTGGCGAGGAAGACGCGGCGTAGCAATCGTAACGCCTGGTACTGCGAGCTTAACACTTGCAACATTTGTTACCTAACATTTAAAATCTGCATCGGCGAAACTTTTCACTTTGACAGCGGCAAGGATGCAGTCCGAATCGGGGATCGTACCAGACTTTGAAGTGGGCGAGGACTTTCAGGAGGAGCCAAAGACGTACTACGAGCTGAAAAGTCAGCCTCTGAACAGGTTAGTGCGCAGTGCCATGTTAGCTCTACGGCTGGGCGGCGGGCTTTAACCGGCTGGTCCCACGCGTAAATGTGAGGAGAGGCGGCTCTGCGCCCTGTCACTGCTCGGATCGCACTCCGATGGGATCGGGGTTCAATAAAACAGGTTTTCCTATAGGTGTCGTATGTCTGCGGCGCTGTTATTCCGTAGGACTATGTGTCAACATCACAGTTACACGCTGTAAGGAAGCGCTTCCCAGTGCGCGTATATCCGTGCAATCGCCTACAATTCCCCTGCGTCCGTTTTTTAAGTTTATTGTACGGAGCGCCTTTATATTAAAAGGGATACCTGATTTGTTTTCATTTAGTAAAAAAGTTATACAAGTATACACCTAATAACCGGAACTGTACTTTAAAA
>JAOYFF010000128.1:16218769-16242603 GCA_025773925.1 Cryptomyrus ogoouensis
CTCTAACAATGCAGGTAATGTGCCTCATCCGGGACTCCTCTAACAATGCAGGTAATGTGCCTCATTCGGGACTCCTCCAGCAACCGCTCATTCAACACAAAGTCAAATATATATAATACGTAATATACACACCTTCTAAATTATGCAGCTGTATATACAAAGTTACTACTGTAGGCCTATATGCACTGTGAGCATTACGTTTTGGACCCATCATTATAAATGGAAAATTAGTGGCACTGAAACCTTTAAAAGTTTCTGGGAGAAATGCGAGATTGGACAGTCACAGATCTAGACAGCTAACACGCGAGTAAGGGTGAGACTCTTAATAGGCCTATTAAAGACAGAGTACGCACTTACACTAACAAGTATCATGTAACATAAATATTGTTTTTGGCGTCGTCTGCCAGTTGCTGCAATCTTTCCGCAAACTCCAAAAATATGTATTTCCGTTTAATTGTTCACGGCCAACTGAAACCGCTAAATCCAGCTAACGGTGGGGTCTGTATATCGACTAGAGAAAAGACTAGAAAGATTCATATTTCTGGAGGAATCTTCAAAGGGTGATGTAATGACGTGACCAGGGCGCATTAAGTGCTGCGATGAGCAGCATGAAGTTACGGCGTCTCCCCCCCCCCCCCCCAGAGCCAGTTTTCTAAAGCGCTCACCCACCTCCAGGGTCAGACTGGCGGCCGGAGAGGGTGTCTGTGGAGGAGCAGCTGCTGCTGTACCCGTCTGTGGCGCACAGCGAGTTCGGGGACTCGGCGTCCCGGCCAGACACCGGGCAATCGCAGGAACCGGCGCCCATTACACCGTGAGCCGCGTTCATGGGGTCGCCGGGTCCCCGGCCCCCTCTGACCGGTTCTGCCCTCAGCGCTCCTTCTGCCCCAGCCGAGGGTTCATTCTCTACAAAAAAATAATAATTATTAAAAATGTACAGTACGAGCTGGAGCGACAACTAGTGAAAATTCGTAAACTTCTTTAGAGAGAGATTCATGATCCCCTAAAAATCTTATCCACCCATTTCTTCACACCTACGGCATATTTGTCTTTTTACAGTTTAATTTAATCATGGCATTGCTTCATAGCTGAAAGTGTTTAATTAATGTTTTATAGCTCCACAGAATTTCAGTTTCACCATACCTTGCTATATGTTTGGGGAAAATTTCTTGTTCATTGACAAAATTCCAGTTGTTTTTCATTAAATTGTCCGATTATGAATAAAGTTCTGGTAGATGGTGACCACATAGGACCACGATTTACATGAGGAAGCAATGAATGGACAGGCCTTCGGCACAGGCTTGAAAAAACGTGCTTAAAAACAAGACTCATTACAGAAAATTAGCTGACATACTATCGGAAGATGTCTACATACAAAGCAGTGTCTGAATATAATGGTTTGTGATTGTGTCTTTCCAAAAAAGGACAAAGCAATACATATAGGTCATCATTTCCGAGTCACGGTGCCTTGAATTATTAAAGAGATTAAATATTTTTTAATTAAACTTAAGGGAAAACTGCACATATAGTTGAAATTGCCCATACACCTGTCCCATTAACACCAAGACCTCATGGAAATATTTTACTGAAGGGAGAGGTGTGAAGTGGTCACCCTTACGAGGGGATTAATGATTGGTACGTCTTATTTGGATTCTGCCGTCTTCCTTGAACCTGTCTGTTGTTCATCTGCTGTCATCGTACTGGGACTGGGTCTGTCTGCCTCCATTTTCATGTTTGCTTACCATATAAGAAGCTGGTACCTTAATGACTCTACTTAACATGACAGCAAGCAGGGGGGGGTTACTGGTTCAGGCTTCAGTGATAGCTCTGCTGTATCAGTCTTGGACCCAGTACTTAAATACCGATAATATAACTTGTATAGCTATTCTAGCCAACGGTCCCCGCAGAAGAAAAGGTACACATAGGCATACTATAATAATCCTAAAAATCAGCCTGATAATATAAAGGCACCGATTTTAGCGTAAAACATTTATCCACGCATTCATTTAGTCATCTTCCAGAAACAGACTCTGGCCATTTTCGTTGTTTAGGTTTTTTTCTCCGAAGAAGGGAGAGTGTAGGTGGGGAAATGCATAATTAATCTGGGGGCTGTTTTTACGCAACAGGAACTGAAAATAAATCTTAGCTTTTGCCTCCTGTCAGCTGCCCCCAGAAATGGTATCCTACCCAAATTCCCAGCATTTCCATTGCATGAGAGCTCAGAAACAGGCTGGTCCCCAGTCTCCCTTCTGGGTCTTAAATGGTTCAGAGAAGCAGATCAATAATAAATCCACCTTCCATGGACAGATTTGAATACTAACTATTAATGAATCGTTATTATGTGACTGCCCTACCCTGTTTATTTTTTCCCCGCACCTATCCCAAATTAATTATTTACTGCACTTTCCTGCGTTTTATTTAACATTTAATGTCTTATGATTTATTAACTTGTAGAACATGCTTGGCGTACTACGTTTAATAGGAATAAGCGCTGTTAGCGTGGCGGGGAAGGAAAGTGTTGGGTAATCTCAGGGCTGTACGGGCTGGTAATCAAACTTCCTAATTAAAAAAGCAGGAGGAAAACAAGGCGATTTATAAAGGGGGGCATGTTTTATATCCGAAGGCCCAGGACGTTGCCCGAATCAGCAATTATTTCGTCATCTGCCATTGTTTTGCGTCTCCCCACATATCCGTGAGACGTGCACAGGAAAGGAGAAATCACTTCGTCTGAGAAACAATTTCTTTACGGGGTAATTGTCGCGTTTACCTGCGCCTGAAGGGGCGCGGATGTCAATGCGCGTAACCGGGAGAGTCGCAGGATGCAGCGGATCTCAAAGGCTTATTGCCGCTGAGGGAAACATACGTGCGCATCTTCCTATAGCCTAGGTTTCCTGTGTTTTGTTTACTTTACCATGCCACTTTCCTTTTCTTTAAAGGAATACTAAATATCAAACACACCCCGTCTAATGAAGTGAGAGGGCTGATCAGGAAAACGCTTTGATCCTGCTTCAAAGTCTTTTAAAAACGCCCGGGGGAGATTTAAAAATGTTTATAAGGCGCGGGGAACCTTGGGGTGACCAGGGGTGAAAGATGATAAAATGAACGTGTGTGTAGGGGGTCAGAGATTGTTTACAAAGGGTCTGTTTCCAGAAGGGTCTGTTTCCAGAAGGGTCAACTCAGGCACATAACCCGCAAAACCCAGAATGGCAGCGATAAAATAGGAGTTTTTTTACACTAAAACAGTACATCTCTCCGCGATAACTACACTTATTATTGTATTATCATCTCTTTTTGTCTGTTTGTAAACTAGGATTAATGCTAAGACTCATAGGTAAAGTCGCCCGCTAGCTCTTTCTCCCGACTCCGGCCTGAGTAAATGTCCCCTGGTCCTTTTCCCAAAGGTAGGCTGCTTAATCCTTAATCCATTCTCGTCCGAGGCGATCCGGAACACGTACAAACCCACGACAGCCGATGTTTATTAAAGCCGCGGGTTTAATGTTGCTTTTATACATCTAATATCATGCAGCGCCGCCTTTGAACCGCCAACCTGCTGCCGCTACACTGTAATTAACCCCGATGTTTAACCACTGACGAGCCCCTTAATCGCTCCGTAAACAGCATATCATCATATGTCACATAATATTTTCTTTTTCTATATCACATGCAAGCCATGTGCAGTTAAAGTTGGTTTAAAAAGCCAACCATAATGTTTCTGTTCGCTTTACTCGTCTTCCCCTACTTAATCCTGATCCGTGCTTGTATTCAATACATCATTCTGTATTGAATCTGTGCCAGGGTATTTGATTCATTATCAACAAGATTTGAGTTTGGTGTCTATGATCTCACCGAAACCTCAGAGAACAATGCAACCCCATCAGGAGCAACAGGAAATGGGCACGCAGCGGTGAGCTGCCAGCCCAGACTGGGAGATAAAAGGGCTTCGGTTGATTTTGTCCAGTATTTGACGCCAATCCTCCGTCCAGGACATTTTGGAAGGGGGAACTGGCTTTCGGGACTTCTAGCAAACGTGCATCATAAACTGAAAACTGTCGCAAGGTGAAGCAAAACCAAGTGGTTATTAAAATTGTGACCCACTTCCACCACAAGGTAAATGCGTTTAGAACAAACAAGGGCTTTGAACGCATTGTTGCTCTCTGGTTAAGGCATTTTGCAGTGTTGGGGCTGTATACGTGCATTATGCATGTATCTGTCAAAATGATGTCATACTCAGAGACAACTTACCAGCTTCTATAAAAGCGCTTTGCTCTTCACGTGTCATCATATCGCTTCCCCTTTCGTCCCTTTTTCCTGAATTTTTGGCTGCCATTAGATACTGTGGTGGTGAAATAAGTCGTTAAATCAATGTATGCTTATTATTACGACGATCCACATAAAAAGTGGACCTCGGCTTAACTGTATTCAGTTAGCCTACAACTACTGAGCAGTTAGGAAATGCACAGACGCCGCCGTTCGCAAAGAACTGTAGCGATGACGGCTTACGCGACGTCCTGCTCAGTGACACTGAATCCTTTAAAAAGAAGCGGCGTACTTTACCTGAGAGGACTTCCCTATGAGGAGACCGACAGCTCACGATCGTGACTGGTTTCTAGTCCGGGAAGAATGACCAGTAGGTCCAGATGATACGGTGACCCACCCTCATCAGCCCGTGACGTTTCTCCCATGCGATGCTTCTCCTGACCTCCGCGCAGGGATGCTTGCTTTGAAATATCACTGTCAAGGGGTCTTTTCCGCCTCCTTCCTGCACTTGGATGATCCCTGGCGTTGGATGTAACTTGATAAAAGCGCTAAATGCACGAGTCCCCGTGCGCAGCAAAGCCGGCAGCACTTAGTGGGGGTGCTGCAAGACCCAAAGAAAAGCCCCCGCGTTGTTGCTGAGAGATGCACTGCGAGCATGTGCACCGACTGTTTGTGTTATTAAAATGGATGGAAGGGTAGATGATTTACGCTAATTTATTCTGATTAAAAGTTAGACCACAGAACGCTTGATGTTTCACATGAATAAAGGACACGTGTGCTTCAGTTTTCAGGTGAAGGTCTGCAGGAAAAAAACGACACAACTCAAACTACAAGGTTCCCTTTGGACAACTAAATGAAATCTGTTACCGGTGTTCGTTAGTTAGATGAGCCTCCCGCGTGACGCATAGGCCTGTTGGTGGTATAACTAGTACCAGGTAGGAGTATACAGTACTGCGCAAAAGCCTTAGCCAGTAATGGGAAATGTTTCAAGGTATTTATCTGGGTAGTAAGTGTACATTTTCTCAGAACTAAAATACCATTTAATAATAGAACATATTCAAATTATGAGTAAAATAAAAACTAACAGAAATTTCTTCTGTTCTCCAAAAAGTTACTGATATCTAGTTGGAGGGTTAGATGAACACGGCTTCAGCTCCCAAACTTCTTCTCAGGGCATCTCAGCTGTTCCACGTGTTTGTTACATCTCACCACTCACCACCCAGGCATTTAACTCACTAATGAAACTAGTTTGAAAAAGTCACTAAGACATTGATTAATTGTATGAGGTTGCTAGCATGTGTGTACTAGATGGTTGCTGTAAATACTGGGGTGACTTTAGGAGAGGCTCTGAAATGAGCTGACACACTTTGACAGGCATAATATCAGAGTTTTCCATCAACATGAAGATCATTTAAACAATTTTCTGTGACTGCCCCAGAGTTTTGCACAGTACTGTACATATGAAAGGGTATAAATTAGCTATGATCACGTAAGGCACATCGGCAAAATATGTAGGCCTGTCATACTTTGTTACACTTAAATGAATAGGTCTATTTGAATACGTTTCACTTTTTAGCTTATTATTAAAACACTGTACAATATAAGTTTGATTTACTATTTGCTTTGCACCAGAATCAAGAAAAAAAACATGAATTATTAATCATTAACTTTGTTTTTTATAAATGAAAGTACTCATTTTGATGGTTTTGATGAATAATTTATGCTTGAAATTAGAGATGTAAAGTAAGATTTTTGTGGTTTGTGATTATGGAGTCCAGCTAGCTCCTTCTCTACATCCCTGTGGTAATAAGCACTTGTGTTTGTTGTCTTCATTAGCGACTTTATTGTTTTTTGAATATGCACATGAGGGGATGACACACTCGGGTCACTTCGCTCGCTTCTCGTGGTTTGCGGTTCTCCGTTCGCCTGTCCTTTCACGTCTCCTAACTGATACATGCCGTCCAGTCAGGGGAGCCGTCTAAAGTACTGTGGTTAAAAAATACAAACCTACATTTTTAATCTTAATATCTGGATCCTCAAGCAGCCCCAGTCTTTGCTGTAAACAACGCCATCTTCAAATCAAACACCTCCACTGTCATGCATGAATTGGCTAATGGAATAAAGCAGATCACTTGTGAGGGAGGGGATGCATTAGACTGGGCAGGTTCGATGAGGATAATGGGCAGGCGGCTCACCAGTTAATGAACTCCATAGTTTATATATGGGTCCCCCGGTTTTATCTGTGTCTGCCTGATCTGTGCTGCCCATCTGTTCTGTGAATATGCTGAACCATCTTACATATGTCCTGGCTTCAGCCAACTATTGCACCGGATCATCATAATCTTAAGGTCCACTTTCAGGATCAGCCGAGTTTTGGACAGGCCTGGTCGTCATCTCCCTTTAGGTTACAGTGGTTTCTGGTGTTCTTCTCATAACACCACAGAGCTGTTTATTTTTACCTTACAAGTTCTAAAGAGTAGTGCATCACATGAAAGAGTCAAACATGCCCCCAGGTAAACGTCTGCTGTCAATAGCAGGATTAAGGTGGTAATGGAGGTGTTCAGGATGAGTTGATAACTTGGTAACAGTTTCGTAAGTAGGAATCGTAATTCCATGTTGTCACTGCATTTTGGGACTGATAGTCCTCAAACTGTACAGTTTCTCATCAGTTTGCTGATAGTCTGACATTTGCTATTGCCAGTGGGGAAAGGAAAATTTTAGGTATGTAAATCCAAACTGAAGCAAAGGTGTGCAAGCATATCACACCAAATACACCGCCAGTGCCGGCACATCACACCAAATACACCGCCAGGGCCGGCACATCACACCAAATACACCGCCAGTGCATGACATGCACAGTGCTGCAAGTTGCCTACTCTAAATGAGACTGAAGCTTTGCTGTATTCAAATTTCTCCAAGTTTACAAGCCTGCCAATTTACACTCATTAGACGTCGCATTAGTGTTGCATTTTAAGAGACACCCTGTTGTTTTTGCATATGTTTAGAGTACAAGAGGCATGTTAATTGAAACATTAAGATGTGAGCGTATTTGTCTACGAGGGCACTGCCAGATGCTTCGTTCCAGGGAAAATGGCTTGTAAATATTAATTTGTAAGCCTACTTGGGAATACAGCGATGTTACAGACTCCTCGTTCGACTCGGCATCCTGACACACGCTGTAAACAGATGGAGTGACGGGATGTAATGCCTTACGTCTGTGAACTATTGATTTACTATTGATGTCTGTCAACAAGCTCCTAGTTAGACGTTTCTTTCTGTGAAACGCTAGGACTCGGCGCGGGCCATTGTTCTTCCTTGACGTTGAGGACTGAGGAATAAGTGGTCTGCAGGGTGGTCTGCAGCGCTGCGCGCTAACAACCCTACTCTGAACGTGACAGGAATGTCTGAGATAATGTGACCTGTCCTGCGTGTCCTGACATATGTTCAAGGGACACAGCCGGTGACAGAAATCAGAGTGGCACCTCCCTCGATGTTTGCCAGGCCATATGTGGACAAGGATGATGGGAAGCAGCCTGAGATCACATGCAGAGGTGGAGGGGCTGCAGGGCAGACTGCAGAGAGACCCATAGCCCCTGGGCTGCAGGGCAGACTGCAGAGAGACCCATAGCCCCTGGGCTGCAGGGCAGACTGCAGAGAGACCCATAGCCCCTGGGCTGCAGGGCAGACTGCAGAGAGACCCATCCTGACACGGACCCCCTGGGGTGATTGTTTACACCTGCGAGGCTCGTGCTTGACTTTCTGGGGCGTTTGTGTGTTTGCAAATTAGTCACTCGCATGAAAGCACAAATTAGCAGTGCAGCTACACATTCATGTACAGTTTTTGTGCAGCCATTATCGGTGTCTTCTGTGAAAATATCAGATAAGAAAAAAAAGCTTTTCTGTGTATTTTCTGTAATCCTGCCCTTATTTCTCACCAGTCGGTCTCACCAGTCGGTCTCACCAATGTCGGCCTATTACGTATGACAATATCAATATAAATTATATATATATCATTCTTTTTATAAAGTAAGCAACTATTTTAAGTAATAGAAATTTGAAAAGCCAGATTTGGTTATTTCAAGGCTCTCTCATTATTCTACCAAATTGTTTAAAGAGGGAATCTGGGCACTATTTACAACTAAAAGGAATCCAGAGTGAACAGAAGATAGTTTGCCCAAAATCTTGCAGACATTCCCACCCAACAAATGGGGAAATCCTAAAGAGTGGTGTCTCAAATCTGTCCGAGGGCTTCAATCTGCATCTGAGTCTTGGAGATGAACATTCAGTGCTAATGTCAAAGCAGCATGAAGCATGTATACATCTGGGATACTCACACGCACTGCCTGGGTCTCTGCAGAATGGTCGTTTGGTGTTACTTGGAAGAATAACACTCATCACCCCAGTAGAGAGGAACCGCAGCCCTGTGATGCCTCATAGTGCCGACTGGCACGGCTCTCCTTCCACGGACGTCGATTGTCCTCTGGCCATTAGCTTCTACCCATGAAAGGGACTGATCTCCCAATTCATTAGGCCCACACTAATGTCATCTCAGTCTAATTGAGCACTATTGTGTCATACAGTTTCTTCATCTACCCCTGAATGTTCCAGGACACCTTCCGTACTTCCATTGTGATCCACAGTGAGACGAATCACAGTGTGGCCAGAACGTTCTGGAGATTGACAGTGGAAATAGAGATCAGAAGCCCCAAATTAAGACTATAGAAAAATGACCTTATAACATAAAATGTATCAAGGAAATATTGAAAAAAGGGAAATTAGATTCTTTCAAGTCAGACTGTATATGACTTAAGTCAGCTGGGGATTCTTTATATAGCAAAGGAAGTCTGGTTTCCTAAGGCAATGGACCCTCAAGGGATCCCACAATAATCCACGGGGTCCTCGTTAAATCCTAGAAGTTATTCAACCCAATAAGTGGCTAAATAGATTTTTTTTTCTATTAACAGAATGATCTACAGATGATTTGATTGCTGAACTTCTGTTTCAGGCAGAGTCTATTTTACTCTATGTCTGCTAATATCTCATATTTAATATTTAGTTTTTTTAAAGGCTGGAATTATGGTTCCTTTAACAGCTCTCTGCTACAGTTCATATTCGTTAATAGAGGGAATATTGGCTCAGTTTTTTTTTCATCTATACGTTTTGGTATTACGATGTGGGCAGTGGCCCCGTAAGATTCACAAGTTAAAGATAATTTTGTTGATTTTTATCGAGTTGCTGAAAAATCCTTCTGTCCTTCCCATATAACATACCTTCTAATTCTACCCCTTGCGCTGGGTGTGTGGTCTTCAGCATGTTAGGTCAGACAGCCATCACTGGACCTTTGGTGCCTAAAAAAATCAAAAACTTTTTCAGCGGAGTGTTTTTAGACACTGCTGTCTACTCTGTGAACTAGTATTGATTTTTTTCAAATTATTTTCAGGAGTAGGGGGCTTGGGGGAGGGCTTTTCACAGGCTCGGTGCGGGAGCCACTGGAGTAGTCGCGGGCCGATCGGGGCTTTGGCCCAAAACGCAGCCGATGATGACTAATCGATGGGGGGGTTACAAAAAGCTTGCTTTTAGTGTAATGATGCTCTGACATCAGCGCTTTTCTGTAAAGTATTGTCCTGTTGTTATTGTACAAGACGGATTATGATTGTGCTTGAGACGGTGCACATTATGGGATGCTCTTAAACCGGCATTCATAACGGAGACCTCCTGGCCGTGTCACCCTGATAATAAGGCTGGTGATTCATGCATACTCTCAGAGGCGAGGCTGCCCCGTGGCGGTTGCCTGTGCTCCGTATCTGTCCGTTCTCCTCCAGATCTCTCATCCTTTCCCGTTTTCCCTTCTCATTCTTTCTGCTCTCAAGAGCCAAAGTTACATTTACGCTCTCATACTGGTTTTTTTCTTTTTTTCCACGTCAATCCATCTCCCTCGTCACTGCTGCTAATAAGCACTCGGTTACATCTCATTACGGGGTTAATTGGAACGAATATAAACCCCCTCCTCCCCCCACTTTGAAGGCGACGTGTCTCAGAACGCCGTAGCTCACAGAGATCTCCCAGAATATCAAGGGCGAGAAGTTTCTCTCCAGCGCTGCGTAGGTCTGACGCCATCTTCAGCGTCAGTCTTGTTTTCCGAGTTGTTCTCGTTGGGGGGGTAATGAAATTGGGGTGGTGCTGCAGCTCTGATCTGAAATGAGTTAGGAGAGAGAGCTTAATTGTAGCTTGCATCCAGATTGTGAAATCTGCACTGGTCACAGAATTGTCGAGATAAGCAGTTATGTGCATTTATAACCTTATAATTCAATAACAAGATCAGGTGCTTCGTCAAGTTAATTGGGTTCTTTTGCTAATGGGTGAAATGTCCTTGCTTACTTGGTCACCTAAGTCAGGCGTGTTTATGTAATTTATGGGGATCAGTTTCATTAATTCCCCATATTCCTACCCCATGGCTGAGCCGTGTGTGTCACGGTGGGGCCTCGTCTTGTGAAGGACCCACAGAATCCAGCTTACAGGAAGGCCTGCCCCCCCCCAGGGCTGAGCAGGAACCTTCTCCTGTAGAAAGGAGCGCTCTGGAGGACCTCAATCCTAAGGGCAGTCGCCAGAGGAACTTCAGGCCCAAGAAAAATTAATTTCCGACTTGTTCCCTTTTCCCTGCGGTTTCCCTCGCTGCCCTCGTAAGAATTCGGTTCCCGGGCCCTTCCCGGTACGCCGGTCCGGCTTGGGGGGTGCGCGCATCTTTACTCATCCTAGGTTTTCTTGGACAAATATTGACTTTGGGATCTGATTATTAAGCGATTTCTGTGAAACTTCAACTTGCTCATTGAACAATCATTTTTATAGGTGTTCCGGGCCTACTCCACACACACCCCCCCAAGGTCCTGAAACCGATTATGCCAGAAGATAATTGCTATGAAGATTTTTTTTAAGGAACTGAATTGGTTTGACAAACCTGGAAGTTGTTAAGTACTGTTCAGCTCCGAAGAATACATCTGCTGACGACTCACAAAGACGTGGTGCAGCGGATTTTCCCCGTGAGCTCAGGTGGGCGGGATGGTTTCATCCTCCCTATTATCTGTGCTAATGACATTCCACGTCTTTGTTCAATTACGGCCGATAGGATGAGCAATTAATTAATAACTATTGCGATGGATAAATTGTGCCAGATTCAGCAGGAGCGTAGCGGCGGCTTTGCGCGGCTTTGCGCGGCTCTGCCTTTCCGTCTGATTTCCCGTCCCCCATCTTCGGGGACGTGACCGTCACCAACACGCGTGGCGTCCTGTCGAATCCCTTTGACTTCTTTCATTTGCCTATAAATTATATGGAGTCTGTGATGCTTTTACAGACCTGCGATGTGTACGTAACACGCCTCTCGGGGTGTCTTATTATAGATATTAATAGCACTTTTCTTGGGGGGGGAACCTTAGGTTATACACGTAGTGTATGAAAAATGATACATTAACAAAGTACATCTTAGCAACCTGCATTGTATAATTTTCCCATAAAGGGGAAACATTTAAGTGTAGAACGGAGGAATTATATGTCTCGGAATAGGTGTCTTAATAGTGATATCACAGGGCTGTGAACAAAGGATCCGGCTTCACGGCGGACCCGAGACCCGAGAAGATAAAGGCTGTCTGGCCATTTCCATCTGGTCCATTAAGGTCACGCTCGGCTCCTCCGCGCAGGAGCACCGATGACTGACAGCGCCTGCCGGGCGAATGGAGCGCCCCTCCGCGACACCTCGTTAGGGCTGAGATGGCTCCAAAAAGGGGGGGGTGGAGTCCGGTTATCAAATTAATTGCCGTCATAATCCGGTGAAGTATGTGCGGAAAAATTATACGCGGTTCGATTAACACATAACACGGATGTCAAATCCCCAATGAAACTCTGATCAATAAAACAACGGGCGTGTTGTTAAAAGCTGCCGCTGAGAGCCGCCTTTCAGGGGTGAGCAACCCTTTTAATATAAACGGATTTCATCTTTCCGCCGTGTCACCTAAATCACCGCGATGTTTGTGTATACAATTATAATCAGATAATAGATTGAGCCCGTGGATGGATTACTGATGATCTCCGTGACCTCATGCATCACACCTTGTCATGTTCCCGGAAAATGCTCGCCTAACAATCTGTTGATCGCCGCTCCGCTTCCGTTCCGTTCCTGCCTGTTGCCGCGCACATTACTCTGACCTATTGCCTATCGTGATGCTAAAATCAATATGCGGTATTACAGACTTTAATGAACGAAACTAAAAAATGTTTCCTTTCTGAACTACTGACCTCTCCAGCTCTACCTAGAGGTACGTCCGCTGCGTTTCCTCTGTGTCCCTCATAGTGACGGTCACTTAAATAGTTGATCATCTTCTTTTCTTCCTAGAAGCGCAGAGACAGGACAGGCAGGGCAGGCAGGGGCCCCCGAGCTGGGAGGGGGGCCCCGCAGCCGGTTGCATAGTACACTTCAGTGACAGATGTATTTTAATTGTGAATTCTGTTAGTGAGTTGCTAGTGAAAGTAAAGGTCTTGTTTTTATTAAATTCTTTTTGTTGATCTTATTAATTTACACTTCACAGTAAAATAAAGGTAATATATGTTACCATGCTGGGGGGGGAGTTGGGGGCCCCTTGGAGTTTTTTGCCGTCCCTGTTAGTTCCTACTTAATGACGGGCAGTGGTGGGGCTCGGTATATCAGACATTTAATTTGGGTGTCCCTCACATACCCAGACCAGAGTGTCTGCTCCGCTAGTGGAGGAACAGGCGTGTTGTAGCATAATTGCTATTACCCAACTACATACCGACTCACTCATTAGGCATTTTTGTCTACGTAATGCATTATTAAGCAGCGGTACCTTTGCGAGTCAGCACTTGTCACCTGGAGCCCAGAACACTGCGAGCTGAGCGGCGTGAGACTCTGCCCCGGTCCTCAGCACATACTGTGACAGCATGTCTTTTTGTGCACGTACAGAGACTGACTTCCCGCTGATCACACACCGCTAACGGGTGGCTTTCGTGTTGCCATGACGATTGATGTCATGGATTGTCATCTACGCTTAATTCGTGTTAAGATGCCAGTTTACAGCCGTAGCCAAAAGTTTTGAGAATGACACAGATATTAATTTTCACAAAGTCTGCTGCTACAGTTGTTATGATGCAAATTTGCATAAACTCCAGAATGTTATGATGAGTGATCAGATGAATTGCAATCAATTGCAAAGTCCCTCTTTGCCATGAAAATTAACTTAGTACCAAAAACCCCATTTCCACTGCATTTCAGCCCGGCCACAAAAGGACCTGCTGACATCATTTCAGTGATTCTCTCTGATAACCATGGTTACCTGCAAGGAAACACATGCAGTTATCACTGCTTTGGACAAAAAGGGCTTCACAGGGAAGGATATTGCTGCTAGTAAGATTGCACCTAAATCAACTATTTATCAGATCATCAAGAACTACAAGGAGAGAGGTTCAGTTGCTGTGAAGAAGGCTTCAGGGCGACCAAGAAAGTCCAGCAAGTGCCAGGACCGTCTCCTACACCATTCATGTGTGGGGCTGCTTCTCAGCCAAGGGAGTGGGCTCACTCACAATTTTGCCTAAGAACACAGCCATGAATAAAGAATGGTACCAAACTTTTCCCAATCATCCAAGAACAGTCTGGTGACAAACAGTGCCTTTTCCAGCATGATGGAGCACCGTGCCATGAGGAAAAAATGATAACTAAGTTGCTCAGGGTACAAAACATCGACATTTTGGGTCCATGGCCAGGAAACTCCCCAGACCTTAATCCCGTTGAGAAATTGTGGTCAATCCTCAAGAAGCAGGTGGACAAACAAAAGGCCACAAATTCGGCCGAACTCCAAGCATTGATTACAAACACTGTAGCAGCAAACTTTGTGAAAAGCAATATTTGTGTCATTCTCACTCTTGAGCTTTGAGCACCATCGTGCCCCTAGGATGGTCACCAATCTCAGGGACCTGGACCGGAGCTCCTCCCTCACTGACTGGCTTCCAAACTTCCCATCTGGTGGACTGCATGTGGTCAGTAGTCAGTAGCTGCATCGCTAATCGCTAAAGGCCAGTTCATTCTTCTATTTCCTGCGCGTTCCTTCGCTTGCGGGTGATGGCACATGACATCAGTGTTGTCATCAGGGGTTGGCTGCAGATGGCTGCGGTCAGTCCGCGTGTAGCCCAGATATTTATGTCTAGCGGAAATCATGCGTGTCCGTGCCCATCCGCCATGCGTGTACAAGATAATTGATTAGGTATTTCCAGTAGGTGGCAGCGTGGACCTTCATAGATCAGCGGTCAGCGACGAAAGAGTAGAGAAAGAGTAGAGAAAGAGTAGCTGTTGTTGTAGTAGCAGATATGGTGAGGGCGAAGTGAAGCTGTGTCTGTGGTATCAAGCTACCACCCTGATCCTGATCTCTATGACTAAGGAGAAGGAGCAGCACAGGACCTACACACCTCTCGAGATTTACGGGATGCTGGTGGAGAGAGTTGTCAGCTACAGGTACCTCTGGGTAGGGCTGTGTGAAATCGTATCGCGATTTTATGGTGCATCACCAGAGTTTTAGATGATGGGCAAAACATTTGTCCGAATGCCGGCTTTTCGGTGCTATACAGACATTTACCTATGCCCATAATTTGGTAAGCAGATTAGCAGCTCAGCTAAAATACTTATGAGGAGTGTATTATGGTACACAAAAGTAAATCTATATAAATTTGGTATAACTGTATGTTTAATAAACCTGTCTGACTATAAACTTAAAAAAATACTGCCAAAACCGTCATCTTTTTGCCTTGATTATCCACAATATAATGTTGAGGCTACAGATCTGTCCCTTTCTTCACCACCATTAAAGTGCTTTTTGTTTTCATGATACACCAAATAGTAGCATGTGACGTGCTCCGCTAACTGAATTTGAATATGAATATCATAATGGATACGCCAAATTCATACAGATTAGTAACTTTTGGGCATCACAATACACGTCATTAATATTTAAGACGTACTACTAATCTGATTATCAAATTGTGGGCTAAACATTCATACAGTGCTGAAAAGCTGGCGTTTGAACAAATGTTTCCCATGTTATCTAAAGCCCTGGTGATTATGGAACATGTGCCATATAATCACGATGACATCGCGATGACATCACACAGCCCGGCCTACATATTTCTGAAGACCTGTCATAAGCAACCTACATCCACCCTGGTACAGAAAGGTAAGCAACAACTATCATCTGAGGTGGCTGAGGAAACTCAACATCTCCTCTGCGCAGCGAAAAAGTGTCTGCAGCGCTACTGTGGGATCTGTGCTCTCCAGGAGCATCACTGCCAGGTACGGCGGCCTGTGGCATCACTGCCTGGTACGGACGGCCTGTGGCATCACCGCCTGGTACGGCGGCCTGTGGCATCACCCCCAGGTATGGTGGCTGTGGCATCACCGTCTGGTACAGTGGCCTGCGGCATTGCTGGCTGGTATGGCGGCCTGTGGCATCACCGCCTGGTACGGTGGCCTGTGGCATCACCCCCATGTACGGCGGCCTGTGGCATCACCGCCAGGTATGGCGGGCTGTGGCATCACTGCCTGGTACGGCGGCCTGTGGCATCACCCCCATGTATGGTGGCTGTGGCATCGCCAGCTGGTACGGTGGCTGTGGCATCACCCCCATGTACGGCGGCCTGTGGCATCGCCAGCTGGTACGGTGGCTGTGGCATCAGCTGTGGCTGCACTCAGGCAGGCGCCTCCGGAGCCTTACGGACGGGACTGAGAGGCTGAGGAGAAGCTTTTGCCCCCAGACATTAGCGTCATTAACACCACTGATTAAAAACTAAAATAAACTCTGACTGCAACCTGCACTGCTGCAATATTAGCTCATATTTTCTCATAACTTTTATCTTTACTTTTTATGCTTTGTATATATTGCTAAATATTTAAAGCTTATTTAATTATCTTACTTTATGTTTATTTGATATCACTCTACCTGGTTTATTGCCCAGTCTGGAGAAGCAGTAGTTGCATTTCACCGCTGCTGTAAAACTGCATTCATGCATGTGACAAAGAAAAATCTTGAATCTTTATTCCTTTAGGTGTCTGTGCCTCTGCTCACATCTGTGTCAGATTTCCTCATGCTCGCAGTGGAGGTGACCTGTGAGCATGTTTTTACATGCAGTCATTTTTAAGGTGACAGCGACGCATTGTTCTGTCATGCATGTTGCTAAGAATGCATCCGTTACTCTGCAGGAACCTTCGGCATCCTTGATTTCCATTCCCCCTCGAGCCCAGTTACAAACATGCAGCCTACGCGTGTCACAGTCATGTGACCCAGGAACCGTGAAGCGGTGCTTTGAGATAAACGTCTTCTCTCAGCCACGGTGGACTGGGGGGGGGGGCAGTTTTACATTTATGGAGATGCCGGTAGCGTGTCCCGTACAAATGACCGCCATCGATGCATCTTTCAGCCCAGGCGTTCAGCTTCCGTTGTGTACAAACCAGCATATGATCGAATAACTCACTGATGCAGGTGTACAGCAGGTCGCTGATTTCACTTATTCTCTGTCAATAGTGTAGACTGAGAGAATGGTCTGCATCATTACCGTACTTCCTTAAATGTTTAACATTTCCTGATTGGTTGTTTGATTTCATTTGGCTAATTCTATTTGACTTAAAGTGGATTCAGTTCATCAAATGCTTTGGACTAGAATGGAGGGATGGACTGCATATCAATACCTGAACCAAATGCATGGTCAAAAGCTGAGTGACTTTGGCATGTTGTGCCGTTCCCTTGATTATCAATGGGTATCATTCATATTAACAGTTTGGGGATGGGAGTAATTAAAAAAGGTGACTGTTAATGACTTCAGACATTTCAGACATGACACAGTATAGGGGTAAGGCCCCCCCTTCACAAGAGGGTGACAGGGACGGAAGGCGTGGTCTGCGGAGGCTCCAGCCGCAGGGACTGTTCGAGGGCCTCCTCCAAGTAAGACGTCTGCCATTACCGCGTCACCTGCGGGCCGCAGACCTCTGCTGCGTAGCGAGTCCCTGCACCATTAAGCGCTTAAGTGTTGCAGGGAAACACTTTCTCCCCCCTCATTATGAAAAGGAGTTTTAATTAGAGTAATGCGAGGAAATGAGGCAGGGGCAGCTGGGCAGCCGCCTTCTCGATTCCGCCTCTGATGTTGGTATGACACCCCAAAGGAGTCACATGGGCAAGGGGGCGGCAGAGTGCCCTGACAGGCAGGGAAAAGAGCCGGGGGCTGGGGCCACGCTGACGCAGAGCCTGAGCCCCTGATATCAGACATCTGAAGTCCTGGTTTTTAATGGTGCTGTTAAGTAGCGCCGCTCGGAATCTCGTGTTTATAACGCTTCTAAATTGGCGTAAATATTAGTTGTAATGATTCCAGCTGATTGGTTTGGGGCCAGGAGCCGTTTCTTGGAAGGCAGAAATGTTTGATCGCGAGCCACCACGAGGGGGGGGTGGGTGCCAGGCTGCTGGCAGGGGGCTCTGCAGAGCGTGACCAAGGGGGGGGCAGAGCAGCAGGCTTCTAGGGACTCCATGAGATTTAAAGATTACTGCTAACAATTCTCAGGGCCGGCAGGGAAACCACGGAGTGTCGCTTCTGACACACGATATTTAGGATTCTGTTATTATTATTATTATTTTAACTTTTCTCCTATTGGCAGGAATCTGATTTGTCTCCTTCATCCTCACCGGCATCGTCGGTGTCTGCAGCGATCCGCATCACCGAGATTGCGTTTGGGGGGGCATCACCGAGATTGCGTTTGGGGGGGGGGGGGGGCTATTCCCCTGCGTCTGCTTCCCCCAAGAAAACTTTGGCTGCTTTCAGTGACTTTTCTTGGTGACAAGAGTGTTTGGGGGGCACTGCAGAGCGCGATCGAATCCGCGATTTACACGCATCCTGTAACCCCAGCCTGTCTGCTCATGCTCATTTTCTAGGCTCTTTAAGTGAGATCAAGTTCATATTTACCCAGCCTAGCATAACCCCCCGTCCCTGATTAGGATCACTACGGGAAAATCATCTGGTGGTTCTTGGAAATCCGTTCACCAATGCTCAGCTCCCACATGCGTGTCGGATCGCGTGTCACCCATCTATTCGAGTCCTCGTCACCTGTCGAGGCCGCAGGGATGAGCTCCTGCCCGCTTGACTGTGGCACCGGGCCAAAATAAGGCCGATAACCAAAGCCACCCTCCTCCACACTGTGCCACCACGCGAGGCACTGACTTTGAGTGTGCGAGTTCCTTGCCTCAAAGTTACCGAGCCCCAGCCAAGGATGTGTCCCAGCTTCTTTGGGGACGGAGACTTGGGGTGAATTCATAAAGAGCGACCTGCTGTGACAGGAGGGGACACACAGAGCCACTGGAGGGCGGACAGCCATGAGTGGCACAGGCAGGCCTGGGGCGTTACCCACGGGCAGCACCGGGACCCCAAAGTGCGCGGGACCCGTAGGTAGGCACAAGGCGTGCCATCTGGACATGACGGGGGAATTGGGCAGCGCACAAGCGCCAGGCCCGTGTCAGCATCGCAGCGGCGCTCCTGGCCGCTTATGAACAGATGTTCTGCGCTGTGCGGGCTCTGGAGGGACGGCGCGTCGAGCGGCGGGCCCCCGCGTCCCGGGGCTTCGACCTTGAGGACGGGCCGCACGGATGCCTGTCACACGGGGAAAAAAATAGTAAAACAGTGAAAAAAAAAATGAGGCCGTTGAGGTCTCCAAGAGAGACAGAACTTTGAGAGCTCTGCCTAAGAGGGGCATGCAGTGACACGGAGTGACATGGAGTGACATGGCTTAAAGTTTCTGTGTGACACTTCCCAGTCGCTGATGAGGATGATCTGGATGAGATGAATGTTTGTCACAAGTCATTCGATTGGCCAGCTGTCCATACCATAACATCCAAATCAATCATCACTGGAAAATACGACAATAAATGTTGTATTAATAAATGAATTTAATCCGATTATTAATGCTACTCATTTTTAGGAAGCTCATGACAAAGAAACTAAGGTGGATGATATTCAGTGAGCCTCATTAGGGAATTCAGAAGTCTATAATCATTAATCAGCCTGCTACACTTTGTCAGTTCGGTGGCCGGGAGGTAGATGAGGTTTCGGGCGCCTCCGTGAAATGATTTGGTCCGGACATTTTTTTAAGTCCCAGACAGGATGTCCGTGACAGTTTAGGGGGGACCGCTCACCTTTTGGGGGAAAGGAACGGCGTTACCCATGGGCCAGGATTTACCAGGATTTGGGAACAAAAATAAAACGACAATAATAATAAAAAGCGGCGTCTTTTGAAGGGAGTCCGATCAAACCGGGCAACCAGCTGTGCTTACTAAACACGGGCGCCTAATGGCGGCGGCGGCCGGCTTAATCACACGGAGCCGCGGGAGAAACAACACAAGAGCAGATAAGATACACTTAGAGTAATGAAATGCGGGGCTATCTGTAAAGTGCAAGGCAAAGTTTAATAAAAGCCGACCGGGATCTGCCGTCACCGGGAAGCCTGTCGCCATTTAATGAACTGAAACTCAATTAGACGCCACGTTTTAGGTATTGATCTGCCCGTGTGTGTTTTTCTTTGTCGCATTTACGCTTTTATTGCGCGTTTGAATCGGCAAAATGCGCCCTTTCGCTGCAGTCGATCTGAAATCTGTAATGCCTATAAATAATGTGTGAAATGCATAAAGCCGGTCTGCCGACCTGTTGACTGACATCGCACTTTACAGGGGCGACATTTTCTCATCTCCTCACGCTTATTATTTATTCAACAAATTTGCCTGCTTTCTTGCTGACAGCGGTTGTATTTATACAAGTAAACCCTGCGCTGCAAAATGTTTATCACTTTATAAACGAAAAGCCTTATGCTTTATTTATGCGCGGTGATGAGAGACAACAGAGCTGAATTGATGTTTACCTAATAAGAAGCCTAAAATAATGTTTTGTTCGGAGTTTTCGGGGTTTATGATTCTCGGTGCAGGGGTGCAGTGGACGTGGCGCGTTATAGAGGCTGCAGTTGGCTTCTATAAAAAAAAAACCCGAGCATCTGTTGAAGCATACATTAAGTTTAAAAATAAGTGTGCAGAGATCGCCCGGTAAAGTACAGTTAAGCAGATGTCGTTTCAAAGTGCCAGATGGAACAATGAAACGGGGATTGGAAATTAAAAGCGCAGTGAAAGGTCAGATCGATTAAGCAAGGCGCGTCGGCCGCCATATGACAATTAAGGCGACTTTAAAGCACTCGGGCGATGGTTTGCTTGGTGGCTGTCACCGGGGACGACTTCTTGGGGGAGGGTAGGCGGCATTAAATGTGTCTGCAGTTGGAAGGCTCTTGAGCTGAAGTGCATTTACACCAGGTCAAGGTTAATGACCTGCGCAGATAAACCCGATAGAAAGTCTCCCGGCGTGGAGGGGGACCTAAGTCCACCCGTGTTAAGGAGCCAATAAATTATAAGCGCTGACGTGAAGTGACATTGAGAAGTAAAAAGGCTGCAGAATTAGAGCGGCGCACCGTGCGCGTTGTTCCCCGCCGGGAGACGCGGCGCCCGGCGTGTGATGAAGCGGGTGGACTGGCGGCCGTGTCGGTCTCCACGTCTTCGGCTGCTTGCTTGTCCATAAGCACTATTACAATTCAGCACGAGTTAAAGCTTTAACCTCAAAAACGTGGATAATCCATGCGCTGAAAGCATTTTTGTTATTGTATCTCCAAATGATTTTTCTGTGATATATGTTTGCTGCTATCGTCAAGCCAGTATCGTTAACATTTACACTTACCAAAAGTCCTCTGTTTTTTGTATTTGAAGTGTATACATATGTATATTGTTAAGGAGAATAATGAACGGACATGCTATCAGAGCGTGTATAACGCTGGACCACAAACCCTAAAATAACTTTATTTCTTTTTGTAATTGTGTTGATTTTAGACAGTATTAATATTTGAAAAAAGGTAGGACATTATTTGAGGTGCGGATGACATTTGTTAGGTGGGCTCCGCAGGGAAAGCTTTTTCTTGATTACGTGTGTGGTTTTACTAAACATTTATCCACCTTGTGCGACAGCAGATTTCTCTTAAGGGAAACTTGCTTATTAAAACAGTGTCTGGTAGTGAAATACCGTTTATCTATCGGTTAGGCCAAATGAAAAGTACTTGAGAATGGCAAAGTTACGTTCGGAGTGTGGGTCTGAGGCAGGGGCGTATAGTTCCCAAATCCGGCCCCATCGCCAACCCGGCAGGCCTGCATTCTTGCTCACCGCAGGACCGCCACAAGGGGGCAGCATTTACATTGCAGTCTATCGGTTTCCCGAAGCGCTCCCATTTACATTTATGTCGGGCATTTGCATGAGCGGATCAAAAAAAAGCTTAGTTTGTTCACTCACTTCGCAACATGCAAAAATATGTTAACAGAAACATTGATAAGAAGTTTCCTGTCCTAATGGCTAACACTGCTTGCTTGTTCTCACAGCGGCGGCGTTGCAACAATGAATCTTCTTAAATTGATGATCACTGGCCGCAAACAGTGGTTCCTTTCTACACGCTGCCTTTACTTTAGACGTGTTTTTAATGCCTATCTGTACCTTTGCAAATTTGCAACAAGGCGTTTGTTTCCCTGTCCACCTTCATCAACCATCCGTTGCCGAAAATGGTCGATCACACGTCTGCCGACTGGGAATAACGAGCCCATTAAAAGCCTATTTCTAAATGAACGTAGCAAGTCTATTGAAGTATTTGTTAGGCAGTTTATTTAACCGGTTCCTTAGAAGTTACGGTATAAGCGCTTTTGCAATATGCAAACGGAATTATTCATTGAATAATGAAGACATAAACGCAGTGGTGACAGAATTTAATATTATACCGCAGTTAAACTTTATTTATTCTGTAAAGGAATTAATTAATTAAGATAGTTTTAATCCAGGCGCTCTACATTTAATCCATTTATATTAAGTCTGTCATAATTCTCTCAATGTTTCATTTGCTTATTCAGAAATCGTTTTTAATTCTATATAAATAGTTATATGATAAATTTCACAAAATAAATACTTAGGTGTTTTTGTTTTATTTTAGATTTGTTTAACATATTTTAAATGGCTTTTTCATAACTGTATTATGTCAGCGTGATTTATTTATTAAATTTACAGAAAAATAATATGCATAAAACTGATTCGTGTAAATATATTTAGACACACAAATGGCGTTATTTTTTGCATTGCAAATACAGGTATGAATTTTGTAGGGCACATTGTGAAGCTACAGATGATTAGAGCGATACCTCCAGCGGCTGCAATAGGGTCGGTTTTTAGAGGGACACGTTGGGCTCGGACGCCTCTTCTTCTGAAAGCCTCATTTTCATAAGCATGTGGTCGGCAATTATTACAGTGTTCGCCGACACTGTTACGTTTTACAGGCCCCCGAAGTCGCGAATCATTTTATTTATTTATCGCTATATTAATTTACTCGATTTAATTGTAGGCCCTACAGTATTAGTGGGCTGTTAATTGTATTTATTCAGATTTATTTGTGCAGCGCGGAACCTGCCTGACTTCAGCGTTCCTCCGAGCGCCGATGTCCTTGAGGAGCTTCTCCAGATGTTCAGGCGGATTGAAGGCTGACCCCTCGCTGCCTCCTCATTATAATTTGAATGACAACATGCTCCAGATCAATAGTTCCCAGTCACAGTTTGAAGATCATGGATAAGGACTCACCTTGTTGGCTGGGGAAAAAATGCTAATGTAATTAATGAACGCTAATCTCCTCGACCAGAGATACAGATGTGGGCGCTTTACGTTCCGGCGCCTCCTGTATGGAGATCGCGCCGGAAAGTCGAGTGATGTCTTCCTTCACTTAGTCCTTATACTTTTTCCCGCTCCTGGTTAAGTTTTGCATTTCGTTCATTTTTACAGCGGGGTGTTTTACTGTAGTAATTCAGGTTAAGTACCTTGGTCAAGGGTACTGCGGTTGGCTCCCGCTGGGACTCGAACCTGCCCTCTTTTGGTCACAAGACTAGTTCCTGTAGCACCTCCTACCCTGCTGAGAACCGTAATTATATCGCCCTTATAATTTTTCCTGCGTCCATCATGTCTGTGTAATGATGCCTCGAGGTGGAGCACGGTGTTTATGGCGTGAGGGTGCCCCCCGCGGGGCAGACAGTTAATGGTGGCGGCGAGGGGGCGGGGCCTGTCCGCGGTCGGCCTGCTAGCCGGTGAGCCCCCCGCGGCTCCTTCTGCTTACTTTCCTTTTGCCCCGGTTGGGGGCGCTCTGGGACACCTGCTCTTCACATGTGGAACTGCCTCCCTGGTAACTGGCATATGATGGGATGGCCTGTCATCCGACTCCTCATTCCTCTCACTGATATAGCCCTGTGTCCCCCTGTTATTACAGGAAGTTATTTTCCAGGGCTGTGTTTAATAATTTTATTTTTCATGCTGCTCTGTGTTTTCATTTCATGTTGGTGACCACTGCCCCTACCATGCCCCCCCCCCACCCCAGTTCCCATGAATGCCCTGCATGGGACGTGGGCTCCACTTGCCCAAAGGTGCCAGGGTTTTGTTGCATTCGGCATGGC
>JAOYFF010000128.1:16258371-16287632 GCA_025773925.1 Cryptomyrus ogoouensis
GGGTGCGGGCGGCGGGGGGGGGGGGGGGGGCGGGCGGGGGGGGGGGGGGGGGGGGGGGGGGGGGGGGGGGGGGGGGGGACACATGCCTAGCTGTACCTCGGCCTCCTGCTACATAGCTTTGCTTTTACGGATTCCTTAGTTTTGAAGGTTATTTTACCGGTTGGGTTTTTTAAAACTTTTTTTTTCAGTTAGTGAATATGTCTTTCATTCTGAATCCATTCAAAGTACATAAAACCATCAGGAAATTTTAAATATCAATAAATCACTTGAGGACTGGAGATTAGCGAGGCGGTAAGCACTTTCCAGATGTGCTGGGGGGCAGGATGGACGAGGGGAGGGGGTGGGGGCTTCTTTAGACTTTCATCGACGGCCCCTCCCCTTATGTCTCCGACCCCTTTTTTTATTGTGGATGCAAACTGCAGGCAGGGTTCTGTGTCCAGCTCCCCCCCCCCCGAATCAGGCCTGGCCACGCCCCTTGGAGACGAGAATTCTTAACTCGATGCACCAACCCCTCTGAAACACCTTAATTTCGAGAGAAGGACAGAGTAGCCCTTTGTACTTCCAACAACACGATATTTTCAAATATTCATTCTGGGTGGTGATTATGGCCGGGGGGGCGAGCGTGTGTGTCTTCGATTCCTGCTGGCCTTGGTGAATTCTGCCCTTTCCTTCAGGTGGGTGTGGGGCATAGCGCTGCAGTGAGGCGCTGCAGTGAGGCGCTGCAGTGAACCACAATGTTCTAGGGCTCCAGGGCAAGAGGGGTGTGAGCCAGATTTCATGGAGGACAGGGGGCTGGGGATGGTGTTTATGAGGGCTTGTGATTAAACAGAACAACCCAAAACAGAAAAACACACGTATATATGGGAGCGAGACCCACAGAACCATCTAACCCTAATTCTGGGTGATGAGGCATGTGTTCAGCCGACCCGGCCTGGCTACTCTCCTGTATTAGGGCGGATTTACCCACAATGCAGAGCGTGGAGGATCCAGAGCAGAAGGCTTAAAGACTCTTTTTAGTCTGAGAATGAGTGTAGCAGTATTTGACCCCCCCCCGAAGCGAGAGCACAGCTCCGAGCGGCACTCAGAAGCGCGCCCGTAATGGCTTTAGCGGATGCCCCTGATGGTCCCTCCTGCACCCGTGGCAGGGCTCATGTGTTTCCCATCAAGGAAGTCTGTGGTTACCTTCCTGATTTTGCTGGGCTGGAAAAACAGAGCTAATATGGTGAGATGTGGGGAGGGCTTTGATGCGGGAGCTTCACAAATAAACCCCCTGCCCCCCCCCACCCACCATCTGGTTTGCATTCGGCCCTTCATTCATTCCCCATAAATGTCCACAGGGTGTGCCGGCAAGCCGACACGTGTGCATCCAGAGCTGGAAAACAGGGGGTCGGGGGAGCAGTTTGCGGCTAAACATAATGATTATACGCCCCCCCCCTTTGGAGGTTAATAATACGGGGTGGGATTCCGGGTTTCCAAAAGAAATAAACAAACAAAACCATGGAAAATAAGAAACAAACAAAAAAACAAGGCTAGAAGACCCCCCCGCTGGGGCATGGGGTGGGGGACACCAGGGCGATAGTAGGGAGAATTAAACTGTTATTAACAGCGTGCGAGCGGCTCACGGTGACTCACCGGTCGGGCTTGGGGTCCGGTTTCGGGTCATGTAAGCCGACCCTCAAAGGAGCAGAGTTTCCAGCTCATGTCCAAATCCAGAAGATGTCAGGAGGTGGAAAGATGGTACGTTTCAGCGTACGGCCTCGGCGTTTAGCCGTGACGAGGCACAGGCGGATATCCTCACCACCCGAAGTGTGAAACACGCACGCAGATATCTGGAGTACCAATTGTGCCGGGACCATGCAGCTGCATGGCTGACAGCTCAGGTAAAGCGCTTTCCGTCTTCCGCTGGCTAATTTTTATTTGTTGTTTTTTATTATTTATCTGTTTGTCTGTCTCTGCAGCCGTGGAAATGCTTCCTGGATTCCAGCTCCGACGCGATGCTGTGCTGTCATTTTCAGTGCGCCTTGGCCGTCTCTCCGTAAGCGGTGTCTCAAACGGAGGGTGTCAAACCTTGGAGATGATTCACCAGAAATGCATTTGAGGCGTAAGGAAATGTTTGTTCAGGTGTGGGGGCTACATGTGACTGTGTCAAACAAGCAAAACAAAACGTGGAGGGCGCCAGATGCAGGCACGACTGTGGCACATCACGGAAAGGTTATTGGATCCAATTCGTGTCCTGATGATGGAAATTCGTGTTTACCAAGAAGATCTGCCACGGTTAGAGCGATGTGGATTCTCTGCCCCATCCTGGGCTGAGCGAGCAGTCACCTGATTCGATATATGAATTAAAATTGCATGGCGAAGATTTTCAAGGGACATTAAGGGATGTTAAAAGTCCTCAAGATTGAAAAGTAGAATTTTATGTGGAAATCGATGGGGGAGACACTGGCAGGGATGCAGAGGGCCGCAGAGCTGACTGCCTCAGTTCTACCAAGATGGGCCTGATTACAGAGAGTTTTCACTGCCTGCCTGTAGTTCTGGTGTGAATAAGATGCAGGGATTTTAAACTGAGCACTTATTCGATGCAGAAGTTGGAGAAATATTGTTTCTGTTTACGCCACATCGACCCCCTCCCACCTCCCACACCCCACACCCACCGCTAGGAAACAGCCTTGACGAGCCAGTGTAATCGGATGGCCTGTGACAGGGCCCATATGAGACTCCACCAACTGTAAACAATAGGGGTGTGGATTCGTTTTGAAACAATGTGTTTATTTAAAAAGCTCACGTCCGGCAGACGACAGCTTGACCATTAATCCTCATCTGCGGCCTCTCCAGCTTAGAAACATGTTATCATTGTTTGAAGGAGTGGTAATACAGAATGCAAACAAAAAGAAAAGAATATTTGTGGTCAGTTCCTGTGAGATATTACATGCATTAACAAAATAAATACAAAGTGACAAATATGGCGGCCCTCTGACACTACGCCATCATGTTCGGAATTGAATCGCATGTCTTTTTCCAGCTTTTGTTTACACGCCGACTCCATCCTGTAAGCATTTGGTACTTCTTTGTTTATGGACTTTGGAGATTTCACTTCCAAATAAAGCAGAGTGCAGCAGATATATGTTTGTTTTGGTAATGAATGGATCCATTTGACTGCATTTCATTTGAACTTGTGTGCATGCCTGCTGCCTCGCCCCGCCTCCATCTCCGGGGGTGCCCACGAGGAGGGCCCCCTGCCCTGCAGGCACCCAGTGTCTGCCCAGAGTCACATCCCAGAGACTCGAAGGAACTGGCTTCAGCTGATGGGGACAAAGTGCAAGGACCCCTAGTGCTAATTACCCACTGCGACAAGCTTGGCCAGCTCACGCAACACCCTCTCTGACATCACACCCTCTCTGACATCACACCCTCTCTCAAAGCCCATATTCTGGCCCCTAGCTGTAGCTCAGAGCTAAACCCACAAGTGATTCCCTGGCTCTATGGAGCCAAGTTACGGGTCGCCCTGACCGGCAGCCTATGAAATAATCCGTTCACGATGTTTGCGTTGAGGCATCAGCGTCATTTTCGGAGCGTGTTGGGCTCATTTACGAGCCTGTCAGTTTGGCGGGGGGGCGTGAAAAGGCATTAGAGGCAACAGAATGACGTGGTGCAGAGCCGAGATCAGAGCACACAGAATAACAGGTGAACTCAGGGGGGGAAGCCTAAGCCCCAATTAAGCATGTAAATCCCACCCTTTACAGGCAAAACGCCCCAGTAGATCCCTGTCAATTTCCTGCCGCTGCATCGGTGCGGATTTACATGATCACACTCTATCAATGGCACTGGGCTTTCCGTGCTGCATTTCTGCAGCGTTGCGGAGGAAAGGTTACCGAACGCTGCCGCATCTGCGCCAGGCCGGCGAGCCGGACGTTAGTTACCCGGCGCACGCCCCCGCGTCCTGTAAATTGACTCCTCAGTTGTGCCGGTGGAGCGGGAGCGGGGAGGTTAGCTGCTCACTGCCGATAAGCTGGCAGGAAGGATCAGCCGTACTGGGAGATAGTGGTGTTCCGTGCTCATGTCACGCCGTTGCCGTCAGCCCCGGCGAAGCTAAACCGGGGCAGGGGGACTGTATCCGTGGATTACGAGCGAGGCTTTAATTTCAAAGACCAGCGGCGTAACCAAGGAGGCACAGGCTGCGTTCTTGGCGGATTGGCAGCCGGCTTGTGATAACGGCCCCGCGCGTCTGCCACGGGGGCCACCCAGCGGAGGAGGGGGGCTCGGGGGCCTGACCGTGGCTTTCCCCCGGCACGCGATAATCATGTGGGCTCATGCAAGTAATACGGGGAATATTACGGAGAAAAACATGCGACACTGAGCTCGGCTGTCAAAGCCGCGCGACGCCCATTCAAGAGATGCGTCGATTAGCATTATGCGTCGTTAGCGAACGCGGAGAGCAGCTCACAAAGGAGATTGAAGGGTGTTACCCACGCACTTTCTCATGTATGTGGAACAAATGGTGGAAAAACAGAACAAATGTGGAACGTGGTAGAGGAGGACACCCCCCTGAGGTGGTGGTGGTGGGGGGGGTCTAATAAGTCCCCCCAGGGCCAGCAATATGCAGATGCATCTGTATGCCCACAAACACAGTGAAAGGTGCCCCTGCCCTGCCTCACGCTGTAATTGTATCATCTGCGGAGGCGCCGGCTGATTCTACGGTGTTTGCCGAAAACCGCAGAGATTCCTTTATATTGGTTTAATTTCCGAAAGCATTTAATAGGCAAGATCAATATCCCAGACAATGGAACGGCCGAATGTGGGATTTGCAACATGAACGTCTCTTATTTTAATATCAGTGGGTGTTATTATTAGAAAATCATTTCGAATGATATGTCACGAGGGAGCAAATATCATTTACAAGTCACTAATGAGTTGCTAACACTGCTTTAGCCTCTGGTGGAAGACGACGCCTTAGGACAGCCTGTGTCTGCAGAGCAGAAGGGGAAGCTGAAAATGAGGGGCCTCCTGGTTCCTCTTTTGTAGCTAAAATTGTTCTATCATCGCTTTTCTCTAAAAGGACTTAGCTACCTAAGGGGGGGGGGGGACTTTAATCACTGATTTTATTTGTTGTACTATGAAAATGTGCAGCTGAAAATACTCCCTGTTGTTAAGAACTGGTTTCAGGTTAAGATATTTAATACTGTTTACAGCAAGTACCAGTCTGGGTACAGAGCCCTTGAATTGCCTGAATTGTGTACAATGAGCTGTTAAAGAAAACATTTGACAATACTGTAGACTATATTTTTTCTGTGTCTTTTTTCCATTGACTGGTGTGGCCTGAAAATAGAGGTTTGTGTGTGCAAAAGCCTGGTGTGTTTGTTTGTTTATATCTACATTCACGTTTCGTTTTTGTTTGGCCGTGACTATTAATACGAGACAAATGCCTCAAACACATTTCTGTTGAATCATCTCCAGATCTTTTATTTTTGTGTGTGTGGCTGTTTTTTTGTATTTCGATTCAAAATCATAAACACAAAGAGTCTGGCAAGTGATCATTATTTTCTTCCCTGCTTTTTGTGTGAAGTGAAATGCAAATGGCTGGTGTAATTCTGGCTTAAGAGCACACTGCCTCAAAGATTATGCTGCAAATTCCATTGTTCGCTGTTCTCGTCAGACACCCCAGTTTCCCTTTTCCCGGAATTGTAATTACGAGGTTTTTTTTTTTATACATTTTCACACAATATAATTACATTAATAATACAGTTGCATTACCTCACCATTGTATAACAGACGTGGTATTTAGAAACATTTACATCCCATGAAATGTGTTAAGTCTGTTATTCCAGGTAAGAGGAGCGTAAATTCCACAGAGTCTGTTTGTTGTTATTATTATTATTATTAATGACAATGATGATTATGATAATGAGAAAACGGTCAAATAAGAACAGAAACACAAAATATGAAAGGCTTTGCCTCACAGACAAGATGACATAATGCAGATTATAAGTAGTTAAGCAGGGAAAAATAATTTGATACCAGTGTCTCCGGCAGATTGGTATTATAGTGTTAGCGTGTGCAAATAATTACATTTTCCTCCCGAAACAATTACATTATTTGTTCTGGTTGTATTATACACCAATAAAAGCAAACATCATATTAGGATTCATGGCAGTTTTCGCATCGCATTATCAATATGTGGAAATAATTGTCTGCTGAGAGATTAAATTACATTATTGTGTATCTTTTTCATGCCTAATAAATAATGATGGATGGGTTTTATTTTCATCAGCACCTGCAACCATTCTGTGTTTCGCCCCAATGTTAAAAATGAATAAAAGAAGGATATACATATAGGAAAAGGTGGATGTTGTTGCCAGTGTTAATGTGTTATCAAGGTGTCTTCTCTGGAAAATCTGTACTTTGTTAGGTTTGTTCCTGCTAGGAAAATGGGTGGAACGTTCTAGAATCTAATCAACTGACTGTTGCTGTTTATGTATTTATCAGCTCTTACATATTTATGTGGGTTAAGGTGACCATTATGAGAAAGAAAGCTTAGTTTTAGGAAGAGAATCAGATTTTCTCTTAATACCCCAAGCTCATTTCCTTGTAACTCGTCCTTCGTGTGAGCCAGGACTGCGGGGTCTCCCATTTGGGTCTCACCATGTTGCCACCCTCCAATTTTTTTCTAAAAGCTTTCCAGTAGGGGGCGCTCTGCTGTCAGGGCTGGCTCCCTGATGGACATGGACCTCTCAGCACCTTCAGATTTCTCAGGTGGAAGTCCAGAGCCCTGGCTGAGGTCTCCATCACTGTACCCCCTGCTAGTGGGCTATGTACCGTCACATTTGCACTTTGTGGAGATAAGACGTTTGATTGGCTACCGGTCTGCTGCAGAGTTCATTTAATCGGCTCTTTTTTTTTACTATTTTTCCAGCCAGACAGAGTGAATACCTTCCCTCCAAATTCCCGTTGCATCCCCGATCCCTCTGCCAGCCCCGATAAAACAAGGTGACGGCGTTATAGTCTCAGTTAATTGGCATCAGAAAGCAACTTCATAACTTAAGTCATGCCTCATGCACAGCCCAGGCTTGCGCCATTGTGAAATTTACATTTTAATGAAATGTTTGAATAAGCACTTGAAATTCACTCTAGCAGATCTGCTGGCTGCGACGTGAACATTTCATGTTTATGTTTTGAACATCAGCGTCAGGAAAATTAACATGCCGTCCGTCCAGATTAAGAGGGCATCAGTGTGAAGGCACGGGGCTCCTTAATCAGGGCTCGCTGCAGGTAAACAGCAGCGGCGAGAATTAAAGTGAGCAAGCCGGCCGGCGGTGCGGAAACAGGAGAGCAAATTCAACTGTTAATCATAAGAACAAGTTTTGTTTCTCGGTATGTATGTATGTTTTCATCCTACAGATAGTGTAATGCTAACATGAATTGCAGAATTATTAAATGTCTTCTAAGAGGCCTAACAACTTATATACATTTTTCTTTTCGCTGGTTAAAGTCTCCAGACCCCCCACCCAGCCTTACCAGGGGTTTGTATCACAAAACAGCATTTCTTGTTTCGCTGGATAACTTGTTGGATTTAAGGTAGTCTGGGTTGGACCTGGGGTACCTTAAAAGTTTTTTTGGCTTTGTTATGCCGGCCCCAGCACAAGCAGGGTTGGTGAATAATCACCGTTTGTTTTGATAGTATTTTCCACTGTATCAAAGTTGACGTCTCATTCTGTATGGATTTTTTTTTTTCATGAAAAATGTCGTATGTCATCGAGATGGTCAAGCTCGGAGAGCAGTTTTGCACATTTCTTAGCTAGCACTCAACAAATGTTCGATACATCTCGTTAAAGTGCTTCTTATAACAAATATAGTGCTTGGTCCTGCACAGAAACCATGGTGGCCATCAGTGCAATTTCATCATATGATTGTCCAATGATCTTGAGGCTAAAATGACGTACAATATTGTAAAATATCAGTGAAAATTGTCGTCGTTTTCTCCATCGCCTCCCTCTTTTGGGTCCTTTGCCCCTCCTTCACTCCTCCAGGGTGACGTGAGATTCTTTTTTATTTGATAACCGTGTCAATTAGACCGAGCGCACCCCCCCCCCCCCACCACTGTTACAGTATACAGGCTTTCTAATTGACTCTACTGGTAACAGAAATGAAAGGGTAGGTGAACTTGGCCTAATTAGTCAACTCAAATCAGCACTGCGTGCCGAAAACAGCTGAGGGGCGGAGGGCACAGCACGGGGCCTGGTACCCCCCCACCCTACATCCGCAGGCCACATCCGAGAGGCCGCCTTCTCTCCTGCCTCAGTTTTTCTGTCCGCATAACAAAGCACGACGATTCCCCATAACCGCAACCTTTAGTAAGGGAGATTAAAACAAGCGGCGTGGCACTCACTGTTTACTCAGCTGTAGTAATTACGCTCGGCTCGGCTCGGGCCGGCTCGTTGCGGCTCGGCCCCGCGGAATGCTAACGAAGGCGATAAGCGCCTTTCTAATCGGGGCGCCGCCACTTTCCCCCTTAACTGCACGCGCGCTCTTTGAAACGTCGGCACGCTACCTCATAAGACGCGTATTAATTTCTCTAATGTTTGAATTGTGGCAGATTAAAATACAATGAGAAAAAAAACATGTGAGCGGAGCCACGTTGGGGTTGGGGGAGGGTGAGTCTTTGAACAGCAGGTGGTAAATTGAAACAAAACAAGGGCTGATTAGTGAAGCGGCTGGCAACTCATGATGCAAACAGAGCGCACTACAAAAAGCAAACACAAGAGCCCTGGAATAAAGTGGTCATCATCTAATTAACAGAACACGTTTTAATTACCGGGTAAACCAAGCGCTGCAGTGTGTCAATTTAACTGATGTGCTAAGTGCCAGTTTACAATATCAGAAACAGACAAATAATTGGAGTCTAATTACAGGCAGGTCTATCACACACCAGCGCCCGCAGCCCATCTTAATAAACAAGTTTCCACATCAAACCGTGAATAGCGAACGCAGAGGGGCTGCTAATTGCCGCGCGGCAATATTGGGAATTTGCCAGCTTTGGCTATTAAAGTGAAGCTCTTGTGTGGATTGCTACCCGCTCGGCTCCCTTTTAATTAGAGGGAGACGGGCGGCGGGAGCTGCGTCCCGGCGCCGCAATTCAATATATGTAAATATGCTAACGGGCTAATCTTATTCGGGGGATCCTGTGTGATGGGCGCCCTGCTAATGCTAACAGGTTATCATTTCCGAGCTGAAGGAGGCGCCACGCCATCCTGAGAATAATAATCAAGGTGACTGCAATCCCAGGGAATGTATGATGGAATTAGAAGTTTCCGCCTGGTTTGGATATTTGCACTGTAATATCGCCGGCATTTATTCTCAGCTCAGTGGAAATGACACCCCCTCTCCCCGCCCCCCCTGTATAACGTCGCCGTTAACAGCAGCCCGGGTGTATCTGGGCTCCGTGGATATTTCCCGCTTGGCCGCGATCCGAAGGGGCTCATGTTATCCTGGCAGACATGGCGTAGCGGACAGCCAACAAAAACAGTCAGAATTGGACCTTTTTCATCATGAAGATCTTCTTCTGAGAGTGTTGCTGAAATTACACCTGTCAGGCGAAGTCCACCAGTTCCCAGCTCCTTTCCTCTGGGGCTGCTACAAGACATCGTTTTTTTTTTTTTTTAACCCAAATTCATAGAGGTCAAGCTGGTCTGACCTGTTCTTGTTTTCCCAGGAATGTGACTACAGACACTTTGTTGTTAGTGGAATAACTCGAAAAGTAATAGTTGGATCTTTTTCAAACTTTGCAGACACATTGTATGAGTGAAGAACTGATTGTATTTGGAGAAAAACTGCACCACACCTGAAGCAGTACCATATAGTGAGTGCAAAGAGAAGGGCAGCCTCAGACACACGTCTGGTGAACCCAATTTATATTGTCAAGTCACACAAATTCGATCTTTTAATAAAGATCTTTTGGAAAGTTACGGAGAATGAGTAGGGGGGGACAGAGATTAAGGTTGGGTGTGGAAGGGGTGAATGGAGACCAGCTTTAGATCTTAGCAAATAAAGCAGGATTGCTCTGATTGATTTGGTTAAAATGATCAAAATAATGAGAACCTGAATGAATGTGAAAATATATTTTTTGAGAATTTATTTCACTTTTTAATACGCTTAAATCATAGACTTTTTTTAGGATTTAATGATACTTGTGTCAAATTAAAAACTGTCAGTGTGCTTGTTGTTTGTTAGGAAGCCTTCCTCCAGGCCGTCTTTGGTAAATCATACCTCGGTGCTGTTTTATGCGGCTGAAGCTGGAGCGAAACCATCAAATTTCAGGACCCCTGTGGCCTGCAAAGACAGCGGGCTGCGATTTTATATAGTTTCCATTAAATCTTGTCTTTTTGTGGCTTTAATTAATAATATACTATTTGACATTTATATATAGGTGCAATAAGCTAAGCGTGAAACAATTTATGTCACCTAAAGCTTTTTAACGAATCAATGCGACTATTTGTAATTGCTTGTTTCACAAGATTAAAAGTGCTCAGACCTGATCTCTGTCTTCTGTTTTGTGGCCAACATGACCTGTGCTTCTGTCATAAAAAGCAAGTCCTGGTCATCAGCATTAATTTCCATCAAGAAATCCATATCGCTAATATTTCTGGAATTTTAATGCACCTACAATTTATAGCCGATCAAATGCAGTTACCTAAATTGCTGTTGGAAAAAGACAGTTTAACTGTCTAATTTTAATTATGAGATAATTTAATACCCAAGCAGAGGGCCGACTGGGATGCATCTGTGGCGAGCAGGAATGCCGCCATGTGACAGGATAAACAGTTTGCACCATTTTGGTCAGGATTATGAAGGTGATTGAAAATGTTAAGGCTCAGAGGAGACAAGTACAGACACTCTTATTGATCAGGGGATCTTTCTACACTGTAAAACATCTCCACTTCCAGACCAGTGGCCTTGTGGATGTTTCTTACCAAACACAGAAGCTAAGCCATCTCTGATGCTCACGCCCTCCTTTTCTGAGAGCGTTTTCTTCCAGCTACACTTGTCTCTTGTGATCGTCTTTGTTAATTTTTAAGAAACGACCAAACGTCGCAGATCACATGGGGACGAATAACGGCAGCAGGAAACGAAGTGAACAACCAGCATTTTATTGCATTTCAGAGTCAGTTAAAGACCGACTGTACAACATACGCGTCTGCAGAAACAGACATGGGATCATGGAGGACGTACAAACAGACCGACAGAGGCGATAAGCGGCCGCTTTCACGCCTCAAACAGAAAGCTACCTCGCCACAGGAACACAGAAGCACTGCGCAAACCCCTTGACTCTTCCCCCAGAAGTGGCACCTTGTACTAAAGGGTTAAACAAGGATGTGATAGGCGATGGATCCGCGGCCAATCAGCATGGCTTCTGGAGGCTCTCTGGGGAATGTGACACCAGCCGCCATAAACACAAACTAAAAGAGGCCTTTTCTTTTCTTTTTTTTTTTTTTTAAACCAAGTCTAATATATTCTACAGCGAAGGTATATCAAGGAACCACTTCTCATAATCACTTCACCGGTGACCCATGTGCTCACGTGGAGACCTCTACCTGCTGTGCTCGGCTTTAGCGACCATTAAAAAAGATAAACAGAATTATATTTCCCTTTGTTTAACTAAATATTTTTTGCTCACACCCCTAACGGCGATACTGACTGGTTCGGTGAAACGCCTCTCATATGAGTTGTTCGCTTTGGGAAAAAATAATCTGAATCAAAACAAGGGACATTACAGATATTCTTTACATCTTGGCACTGCATATATTTTTTTTGTCCTATGGGTTTTATACAAAACGTCGATACGTCCCCAGAATATACACCCTGGGTGCACTGGTGCATCCGTGGTGGGGACACTCCCCTGGGGGGGGGTGCTGCCATGGCGACCGGCCAGACACCCCACTATGTACAGCTGAGCAGCCAGCAGCGGAAGCGGCCCGGAGAGTCGAAAGCAGGGAAGTATCAAAAAACAGTCTCAACACAAAAGAGAAAGGAAATCTGTACAAAATGTTTAGGTCAACAGTAAGAGAAAAGTCCTTTTTCTCCCCTATTTTACAGTTTAAAATCCAAAATGTAGGATAATCGCACTCTTACCCACCCCATGAACCGCTGACTGCTTGTCTGAATGTCATGAAAGCCAGGATTAATCAGTAAAATACATTTTGCGGAACAGTTTGCTAATCTGATACATACAGCAGTTTTTTTTCCCCATAACTATTTTAATAGTACATACAAAACCATTGAGAGAAAATAAACAAACATAACACAGATGTACTTCTACCATCGGAAGGAAAGACCCATTAAAAAAAAACGAGACACACAGAGGTTATACGGACATGTATGTACAGCCAAGTTCTGCTCACCCAGCAGATGCATGGAGAGGACAGGGCTTCATGGATGCTGAAGATGTCTTCATGAACAAAGCCTGAGGTTTGCACTGGTCTGGCCAACAGGACGCGAGACCCTCCAGATAAACAAGCTCTAATTTTTTTTTTTTTTTGCATTTTTCATATTTTTTTTTTTGTTGCTAGTTTTAGACTAAACATGCAAAGACACACGACTAAGTGCAACTGAGTGAAATGTTTTTTTATTCCTTTTCTTCTTTAGAAATTGAATCATTCCCTATAGGTCTGAACTGAGGTATGCGTACTAAGAGTTTTCTCATGCTGTTAGTTTTAGTAATGTCGAGCTACACACATGCTGCCAATGTCCTAATCTACCAGCCTCATCCCCCTTCAGAGAGCAAGCTGACCGGCGCTGGCCCGGAGTGAGCCGGACCCATCCTCACCATCGCTGACCGGCCAGGTGACGCTGCCCCTATACCCAACCTGCCCCTTCTGATTCATTAATAAATGCGTGGTGAAACCTAAAGAATTGCCGTAAAGTACCTTGTACCCAGCTTATTAGTTGACAGGAGTGTTTTTTTTTTTTAATATAAAAAGTAATAAAGTTGACAGACGCTAAACAAGGTTAACAAAGAATTCAGTCCAGCTACACGGACTGGAGCAGAAGATGGGCGTGACATACAATCTTTCCTTGAAGGTCACAAACTTAGAAACAGGAAACATTTCATTTCTGTGGTCCAGTTGAAGCATATAATGGTTCACATTGTTCTCCAAAGAACTCCCGTGTCTGCTTGTGAATAAGAGTGACAGCATGTATCAGAACCGTCACACCCCATGTCGTACAGTTACCTTTTGAAGATGGAACGGTCCCTTCTGATTGGCCCAAAGATGACTGCCCAATTTGGTCGCGTGTCCAGCTAAACCCCGCCCCCTTCCCCTCCCCCCCCCACCCCACAAACGGCTTTTCTGTTTCGGTCACCGCGAGTCACACCTTTGGCTTTATAAAAGTTCAAAAGAGTGAGGCTAGCTGTCTAATTCACCCGCTATAGGCTAGACACCATTCTGTTTATTCTCTATTATTTCTTTGGTAGTCACTAGTCAAGGTACATCAGGTACGTATCCTGGCAACAGGATCGTCTGAGACCTTGACAACCCAAAGGTTAATAAAGAGCAAAGTGTTTGGTTGTGGGCGTAACTTTGACATATTTAATTTAATAGGAGTTTGGGTCGGACAGAGAGGCCCAGGTTCCAGCGGCAGACGCGGGCAGCTTAAGGAATGCGCGTGCAAAGCTCCCTGTATGCTTAAAAGGGTCACACCGTGGGCATCGCACTGACGGTGGCCAGACGCCAACTAGCAGGACGGCTTTGTCCAGTGACGGCCCTAAGATCTCCATCGGATGGCCGAGCTGCAGGTCTCCCTGGAGATGCCGCAGCCACGCTCAAGACGCAGGGCATCTGCAGGTACGAATATGCCCAGCGGCACTGTGTACCTGACATCCTCCAGGGGCTTCAAAGGAGCCGGAACAAAGGGGAGAGGGAGGCACGCCCCGGTGTGAGCACGCCGCGGGCCCCGAAACGCGCCCCATCTCTGCCGCCCGCCGAACATTCCCGCTGTGAGGAGAAACTTCATAGATGCATAGATGGAGCCTTCATTGTGAATAGTGCATTTCTGCTGGGGGGCGGGGGGGCTGAAACGCTGCTGGGGAGGTGGTGTGACGAGTGAGACAGGGGTCTCCAAATCACGGGCAACACAGGACAGAGAAACACTACCTGGTATTCGACATTCAGCTTTCATGTACAAAGAAATCAGGAAAAACATTCATCTTCTGACCACAGAGATCCTGTCCACAGTTTGAGTTTTGGTCAGTTTGAAAAAAATAATAAAGTAGTTGTCTGAATATGGAAACAAACATAAACAAAGAAAATAAAGGTCACATACAGATTATTCAGCCCCCCCCCCCCCACCAAAACATCCTTCTAACCTCAATGGAAACAAACCGATGCAAACTGCAGGCAGTGACAGTGACAGTGACCTGAATCCACGCGGACATGCAAACCGACAAGGCCCCTCGGACGAGGTCCCAGTCCAGCCCAGTTCGGGAACCACACACTACGCCAAGTCCCAGGTACCAAACGCATCCGTCCGACGTGTCTTCAGTAAAAATTAATTCTCTCTCTTCCTTAAACAAAAAGTAGAAATAAAAAAAAAAATCCCAAATGGGATATTCTGTCATGTTTTTTTTAATGTATTTAATGGCACTAAAAGTCATTTGAAACATTTTATAGCTGTCAACAGGAGATCCAGCCCGGTTCCGAGTCTGTGGAAAGACGCCGCGTGTCTTGATCGGGCCGCCCCTCCGTGGGCCATGGCAAGTGGTCGGTGCCCTACTGCATGTCATCGTGGGCCTGCTCGTCCTCGTAATCTCTGCTCGGGTCAAATTCCGGGCTGTGATTGGCTGTCGTCACCAGGGACAGGGGCTCCTCGTGCTCCTCGAGGTCCAGGGGCTCCTCCTTGACGTTGATGTGATGCCTGGGGGTTTAAGGGGGGGTCAGCGAGCTGTGCAACATCCGGTCCATGTAAGCAAGGACACTCAGGAGGAAGATGGTGATGGTGGACCATGCGAGGCCCCCCCGGCCCCTCCACACCCCCCTCAGTGGCCGAAGGGGGGGTATTCACTTAAAATTGATGAATGAGTCAGTTTAATGACACGAGTGGAGGACGAGCTCGGGGGGGATGGGGCATTGCCCATCAGGTTCCCACCGGCGTTGGCAGCAGTGCCGCACTGTGTGCACCCCCCCCCCTTACCATGTGGCGCCCTGGCCCCCCTCCTTGCCACTCCCCGGAGAACGAGCCCCAACGAGGCTCCGTCATTAATCACCGTCAGGTGGGCGCGGCAGCCAGACGCCGAGCTGCACTCTGAGGAGTGTCAAGGAGCCCCCCCCCCCCAAAGGCCCCTGAAAGCATGCAGCAATGGTGGCGGAAAGATGGGGGGGTGGCCGGCTCGGTGACGAGGGCCAAAGGATGTGCAGAATAACATGCCTGTCAGGTGAGAGCCTGGGCAAAGGGACTCTGATGGGGGGGGGGGCTGCCAAATTCTTCATTAGACGGACAGCAGAGGGATAAAGTGGGGGGGGGGGGGGGGTTCTGGGGTTAACAAGCCATACAAACAGGTTGGTGTGGGTGGCCTCTCTTCAATTTAACAAGCGAGCACATCAGCCTTTCCTGTCCTTTTTCCACTTCCTTTTCTATTTTTACAATCAAATTAGGGGGTATATTTGTACGGATGGGAGCGTCCTGAGAGGCATTTCATGGAAAATAATTGTTTACGTATGAATTTTTAATGTGTTGGCTGTCCGCGGTGATGGAGTGTAACCTACATTTCAGCAGCGGCCGCTAATTAGACAACATGGTTTAGTGAATTAAAAAGAAAGAGAGAAAATGCGGCAAAGCGCCATGTTCGGCCCGCCTCAGATCTAAGCCGTGCCGGCAACCACGCTGCCTGCGGTTCCCTCCGACCACGCTGCCTGCGGTTCCCTCCGGCACCACACTGTCATTACAGTGCGTTTTTCTGCCGCTAATCTCGCTGATGTTTAGCTACGGGTGATGCATGTTGGGCCGCCTTTAAAGGGTGGCACCTGGGCTTCCTGCCTGCCCTGCAGGCTGGTCTTGGCATTCAGCGCCAGCACCCAAACGGGGCAAGCGTAACGTTCAACTGCTACCCCGGGGAAAGGCATCGTGCTTCTGGTGGCCCCATCTAATGGCCCCCTGGGCTATACTCTCTGGGGGCCTTCAAAGTAGATAAGACTTGCTGTAACCTCCTGAGACCCCACCCATTCATTTATGTCCATTGTAGTGGACATTTTGTCACTGATGTAAGGAAACATATTTATTCCTGTTGTACACTAAAGAGGACATGCTGTGAAATTAAAAATAAAAATAAATTTGAAAAAATCTAAATTGTAAGATGTCATTTCCTCCAAAGACAAATAACCTAAAATTGAAGGACACTTTTTTCCTTGGGTCTCAGGAGGATATCACAGGTGGACACCAGGGGGCACAATGGCTAAGGACATGGTCACCTCACAGTTTTCAAACCTGGTAACCACATGCAGCACATATAGCTGGAATGATTCAGCCAGGCTGTATAAAGAACACTGTTCATGTACATGAGGATCCATCCATGCAAACTCAGTAGGTGGGATTCAAACCCCTAGCCTGGGAGGCGTGAGGCCACAGTGTGCCCCTCTGAGCAAGCATGCTGCCCAGTCCAGAATAATAAAAAAAAAAAAAAACGAGACTCCACCCACTTCTCTCCACACTCCTATGGCAACACTTGTCCTCCAGTCTGGGACATGTGCCAAAACCATGCCCCTGAAGTTGCCCCAGGCCAGTGAGCCCCCTGCCGTCCTGTGCCACAGTGACACCCTGATCCCCCCCCCCCCAAGTCCATCCCCGTCAGAGTATTTCACAGAGGAACCCACAAATGCTGAGCGGATGCCCCACTGGGCTGTGGCATCTGGAGACCAAGCTGTCGGGGAGGGGGGGGAGGCGTGTAACTACAGCCTTTAAGCAAATTAGCCCCCCATTGAACAAGCGCACAGTGGTTTCCAATCTGACCACAACATAGAAACTGGGAGCGTTTGCTGGACTAATTATGCCCTTCATTAGTATCTGCATCGTCCTCAGCTCTCAGGACACAGCTGGCCACCTCAGGCTTACGCCAGAATGTGTGGGAATTAGCGGTGAATGGCATACGGTGTTTACGGGCGTCTTTACCATCTCTCAGCTGCAGTGTTTGACGCAGCCTCAGTCGTAGGGCTCAGAAATCAGATGGAAGTTTCTCTCTGTTGCCTGCCCCCACCCCAGTACTGGGTAAGTGTCAGATTGGTGTATTTTCAGCCCCATTTTATCACAAAAAGATTAACGCAGGATTTTTCTGTGAGCTGCCTGCTCTCCTCCCTACTGTGATGTTGGTTTAATGTCAGGGGTTAGGAGTTAGAGTGTGGATTATGGGACACTCACATAGCTGGCAGAGGGGAGCGGCCCGGACTGCTGTCGCTGCCGTTGCTGTTGCCATGGTCCATCGCCCCGTTCAGCTCTTCTCGGATGGCATTGGCCAGGGAGTTTAGAGTGGGACTTCCGATCGAAGCAGTAGTGTACAGAGGTATGTTATTTTCCGCCAGGGATGCCTGTAAATGGGGAGAGATAGGAGTGTCTGAGGACGCCCGGCCACACCGCGTTTCAGCCTCCGAGGACGCCCGGCCACACCGCGTTTCAGCCTCCGAGGACGCCCGGCCACACCGCGTTTCAGCCTCCGAGGACGCTCGGCCACACCGCATTTCTGGGCACACCATGTTTCCGAGGAGAGGCGGCTACACTTCGTTTTGGCCCCGGGGACACCTGGACAAACTGCATTTTGGCCCCGAGGATACCCAGCCACAGGGTGTGTTGGCATTCGAGGGCACCCAGTCACACCTTATTTCTGAGCACATCTGACCACACCGTTTCCGAGGAGAGGCAGTTACACTGCGTTTCTGAGGACACCTGCCCACACGTTTCAGAGAACACCCAGCCGTGCCGTGTTTCGGCCCCGAGGACCCCGGGACACACCGCGTGTCGGCCCCAAGGACCCCCGGACACACCGCGTGTCGGCCCCAAGGACCCCCGGACACACCACGTGTCGGCCCCAAGGACCCCCGGACACACTGCGTGTCGGCCCCAAGGACACCCTCGGTACGCTGCCTCAGTAAACATGCAGGTGGCTGACTGCTGATCATACCTGGAAGGCCGCAGAGAGGGCAGGGCCGTATGCCAGGCTTGTCTGGATGTTCTTCACCAGGGAGGGGCTCCTGCACATGCCACCAAACACATGTTACTCAGGTCACGGCTCAGTGCTGCAAATGCACGATTTAATTTCGTTTCACAAAGCTACGCATCATATTCACACATATGTCTAAATGTAATTATAAACAACACATCACTATGCATCTCAAACAGTAAAAAGAGATGTATAAATGCAATACAAGATGATAAATTGATTCAGCACATGAAACTGCCCATTATACAGGATCCCAGGACAGAGGGACCCTACCATGCTTTAAATCAGACAGATAAAGGCACGTATGACTCAGGCAGCACATCAATATGCCATAAAGCAGCAGTGACACAGATTGGTGCCACAGTGACACTTCTGTGACACAGAGCGGACAGAGCAATGGGGGGGGGTGACGTGGCTGTGGCGCAGCGGGGCAGGGCATGATGAGGGAGCAGCATGCAGGGAGGGAGGGCGGGCCTTACTGTGGGGGCGGCTGGTCGTCGCCGGCGCCTTTCCGGGGACGGCCGCGCTGCACGTGCCGGCCGTGCCTAAACTCCTCGTCATCGACGGTCCAAAAGGACCCAAACTCATCCTCCACCCTCACAAAGCACTTATGGAGTGAGAGGTTGGTGCGGACGGCGCCCTGGGCGGGGGGCGGGGCGGGGTTTGGGGGTGGTGGCCAGATGCAGGTGCAAGGGATGAAGGAAGCAGGATGCGGGACGGACAGGAAGGAGGAGATGGGGATAAAAATGCAACAGAGCGTGAGCCAAACGCGCGTCACTGGCAGCGGGGCGCCAGGAGGTGGCGATGTAGAGCGAAGCAAGCATGGAGGCAGGGGTGTCAGGGCACAAAGGCGATGAAATGGAGCAGCTTGTCCTCCTCCTCCTCCCATCATGCACCACTCTGTTGAGCATTGGCACACCTACCCACTTATCTTCTGCGGCCGTCTCTTTTGGAACTCTATCTCGTCCACGGTCCACACAGCCCCCTTAACGTTCTCTACTCGCACAAAACACTTGTGAAGACTAAGATTATGCCGGACCGCGTTCTGCAGCGGGGGCGAGAGGAAACAAGGTGTATGTCAGAGCACGGGGGTGGGGGTCCGACGACAGGCGTGATGGTGGGGGGCAGCCGTTTCCGGGCACCGGGGCCGAGGCACCAAGACTCATATTTTGGAAAATGAACTGAATGCCCCAGAGAGTGGAAGAATGTCTCTCCGGAGCATGTCGATCTGGCAGCCGAGGGCCGGAATGGGCCACCCCCCACCCCCGGGAAACGGAATTCCAGATATCCATACTTTTATCCATACTGGGCAGTAAAATAAACAGCTTTTTATATCCTCACATATATAGGTGAACATTAATATTACGCATGTGAGTATTACGCATGTGAAGAGTAAAAATGAGACACTGCACATTAACATCATACGCAATAAATGCCACTTTTACACTCTTCTGGATAAAACTCAAGGTAAGAACATGTGAGGCAGGTGCTGGACGCCCTGGACGAAGGACAGGCTCCCCGCCCTGGCTGGTCTGTGCAGGTCGTGCTTTTACGGCAGCAAAAATGGAAAGGAAATTTCAGAAAGATTAAACAACAAAAAACTCCCCAGCTGCTTGAGGAAGTGGCCACTTGCTGCCTTCCCCAACGGGCCCCCATGCAGGTCACTGCCTCCCCCCCATCACTGACGGCTTCTGTTTACGACAATGTGCCCCCATGGAAGAGCTGTCAGCCGCCGCTAGAGCACGTTCCTGCCCCCCCACTCCGTATCACCCCACCCTCATGAGAAGGGCAGAACAGCCCGCAGCGTGTTGAGCCCAGAGATCTGCCTGTACACTAAGCCCCCCCTTGAGAAAGCGTCCAAAACCTGCCGCCTTTGTTAAAAGTGGCACATATTGCAATTTATGAGAGAAAATCAAGGTGATCGCATAGATATATTTTCATGCAGATTATATGAACGTATATTCTACAAGAGAAGATGACCACCCAGCCGTCCCTGGGGAGACGCGGCGAGCGGGGAGACAGCGGCGGCTGACAAACCTTCCATGTGGCAGCGTTGCGCCTGAAATAAGCGAACATTCGCGTGAACCAGTTGTAGATTTCATTTAGTGTTAGCTGCTTCTCGGGAGACTCGAGGATGGCCTGCAAAAGGACAGAAGGAATCAGTCACCTGCAAACGGAAATGTTCGTAATCTAATCACGCTCTCTGCCAGCCATCTAGCCTGCAAAACGCAGTCTCTTTTTGACAAAAAAAAAAATCTTACGTTTTCTTTTTTCGGCCGTTAATGGAGAAAAGCGAAAACATTTCTCAGGCAGATTATAGGACAGTAATTATCCGGAGCCCAGATTAATTCCGCAGATCAGAGATTAGAGCGGCTCGTGATAATTGACTGGGCATCTTTAAACAGGTTCATTTCTACTGTTGTGTGAAATGAATTTCATAATAATCACAGCTATTGTAATTCTCTGTGAAAAAAAAAATGAAAAAGAGCTGTTTAAACGGGAGCCTTAAAATCCCGCTTACGTTTTCCTGCCTGTGTCAATGGTTAATCTGCGGCTGTTTATCTGAGATGTGCATAGAATTTAGAAAGTGAAAAAAAATTCAAAAAGGAGGGAAAAACTGAGGTGAAAACCAAATTTGGTGCCTTTGCCCCAAAAGTGACACAGTTCTGCTCTGCTGTCATCATCATGTGGCTGCATTCTTACCTGCCGTATTAGCGATGCGTACGTGAAGGGGGGCCTCACTTCAGCGTTCATGTAAAATTCTTTGTTCTGGACGATGTCTGTCCGTGGGCATCAGGGAAAATGGCAATTAGTCATAGCAGAGTAGGAATGACACCAAGATCCGAAATCACACAGGCAGCAACACGGTGGCGGCCATTAGCGCCGAATGATGTTAGCATTGTTAGCACGCTAGCATCGTTAGCGTCTCCCCTTAGAACTTCACCTGGCGAGATGGGCATGTTGTACTTCTCAGAGTAGCGCCTGCGCATGGGGCCCACGCTGTGGAGGCTGTTGGGGGTGATGACGGAGGGGCCCTGTGACAGCGGCGTCAGCGGGGCCGTGGGCGTGGTCGGTGTCTGAGGTAAGCTCTGCGGGGATGTCTCCGGGGCCGTCTTGGAGAGAGTGGCGCTGGACACCAGGTTCAGCTGCCGCAAAGAGGACGAGACGAGACAGCGGATGGAACTCAAAGCTACTCTCTGATGTCATGCGATGCGAAGCAGAGCGATGACCCCCTTGTCAGGGCCCCGCCCTGCCCGGACATTATAGGCTCAGGTCTCTGCTGCCCCCCTTGGCTCCGCCCCCTTTGTTCGGCGTGGTGGGGGACAGGGGGAGGCACCCCAACTGACTGACCCCCCCCCCCCACTAGACTGGAGAGGAAGTGGCCAATCTAGGCTAATTACCAGATGAAATTGTATTGTAAGGACTCTAATTAGGAGATGCTTATAAAGGTGATCTAATGATTAAACACTAGATCTCAATGACCCCCATCGTCTGGCTGCGCAAATGGAAGATGTCTCAGGAATATTTAGGAAAAAAAAAAGCCTTTTCCCCCTCTTGCGGGGGGGGGATATTAGCAATAATGACTGTAAGGTACAGTAATTAAGCGGCGAGTTCTAACGGCACAGGGGGCGGCGGGTCCCTGGGCCATCCCAGCCGGGGCCCGTCTCCGTACAGCAGCCGCGCTCCAGCGCCTAAGCTCCGCCTGACCCGAGAGCCGCTATTAATTTGCAGGCGAGCTAATGACAGATATACAGATTCGCGCAAAATTGTTCTAATTGCTAATTTGCCAAAAGGAGGCCAGTGTCCAAATTGGACGTGACTTCAGCCAGTGAGAAGAGGAGACGGTGGTGGGGCAGCGTCTCTGGGACGACACTCGTCTGCAGATTGAGGCCACAAATTAATGGGATGTCAAGGCCACCGACGGGCCTGGTGCCACTGGGCGTCTGATTTCTCCCGCCGATGAAACTGAGGATGGAGCGGGGCAGTTGAGGCCGGGCGGCCAGTGTTTAACGTCTCGAAATGCCCCCCACCCCCCTCCTGAACCATTCACAGCACCCAGTTACCCTGACCCCATTAGTGGTCATTAGTGCAGAGATGCTGTGCTTGATAGACAGGCGTAATAAAGAAAGGCGAGGCTGGCGCCACCTGCAGACAGATCCCTGATGGTGCGGTCCATCCCGCTCTCTACCACGACAGCAGGGGAAAACTGTAAAATTCCAGGTCGGCAGAAGAGGCGTCGATGCCTTTAGTACCGTTCCAGTACAAAATGAGATGAATTAAACAGCTAAATCAGATACATTTGATGTGTTTCGCTTTGCTTTTTGATATTTATATTTGTGCTTGTTTTCCTTCATCTTTTATGCGGCCAGTGTTTCGGTGTTGTAACAGGACGGGCACCGAGAGGGCGGGGGGGGGGCTCGGACGGGCCCCCCTTTGTTCTGTTAGGAATCGGGGGCACTGCAGTGCATGGACAAAACGAGACTTCAGACAGAAATTAATTAAATGGTAATTGGCGATCTAATTATACTGCCTGCGACTTGCCAAGCAACAAAAAAATAAATAAACAGAGTCGGCCCTTAATTACGTGGAGCGGAAGGTCAGGTTTGTGACGAGGATGTTTGGTGACACAGCCCACACGCAAAACAATTAGGTGTCCTGAACGGTGACAGCTGCCCCCTGTCATCAAAAAGCCAAACCGTTTGCAAAGACAAACATTGCAGCCCAGATCAATGTTCTTTTTTCCTCCCTAGTCATTTAATGATTTTTTTGTTTGTGTGTTTCAGTGCCTATACAGAAACAGAACGCAGGACACATGATAATGACCCTTTAGGAGACAGAACCGGCTGCCATAATTAAACAGACCAGGGTGACGAGGAAGGAGAGACAGCCCATCTCCTCCACTCGGGGCGGTTCCTGCAATCCGACGAGATGCGAAGTGCGTTCTGGGATGGTGGAGGAACGCAAACCCAGCTGGGTGACATGAAGAGCCCAAGATGGTACCTGCCACCAGAACAGTTTTCATATGCAAATGGAGCCGCGGTCAGGCCTTTCGCTGCGGATTACTGCGTGTCATTGGCGTGTGGGCTGCTTCAGCCATATAGAGGACCTCACTGCACCTGGTGTGGGTCCTGGCAGATGCGGTGTCCTGAACACAAGGCACACGCACCGCGCGGGACAGCGTCATTATAAACGGCTCTCCTCATGTACTGGGCGACAATGAATAATTACGTAACAGCTGCCCTACCACGACAGCACTGTGCCCGATACAAAGAACAAATATATTTAGAAAATAAAGTACAAAACTATTTGGTATACTGTGTACGTGCCCAGGTGGACTAAGCCAATACATTTTATTTTCAAAATTATTTATAAAGAATTTAATCTGTTACAGATCCCATATTGTGCTTCACTGAAGTCATGTGATATAGATGTCACATGACACTGGTGGTCACTGAAGTCATGTGATATAGATGTCACATGACACTGGTGGTATCCTAGAGGTTTTGCTTCCCAGTAATGCCGCTTGAGTCAGTGGCCAGTAAAATGCAAACATATTATATTTTTTAACCATGACCTAAGCTTATATGATGTGATGTGTAAATGGACTGGGCCCTATTTTAGCTTTTCATCTTTAAAGATGTCAGTTCTGTCAAACCTCCATCGAGGCCCAGCTGCAGTACCGTGCGTGCAGATGGTGCGACGCCGCGGATCCGCTCATAAAGCCAACGCACAGCGATTTCGGGAAGCGTGTCCGTTAAGAATATAGGAAAAGGGGGATCAGGGATTGTTTGAGTCTCAGATGTCAGCGGATGAGGTTGCGAGGGAGACAAGCTGGGAGCACATTATCAGAAACCACAACCCCCCCCAAGCTCCTTCCCGGGTACTCGATGGTAGCCTTACACTGACCAGAGCAGAACAAGGTGATTATGAAACAATGTGTATTATACACACACACAGACATCACTTCCTCTGAGAGGTGCAGTGACGGACTGCAGCGTGCCCTGACAAACTGGACTGTACCAACTCACCGGCTGGGGGGTGGGCTTGGGCTCAGTGGATTTTACATGAAGGTGAGTCATCATGGCCTGCAGTCGTTCTTTGTCTTTCGCTAACTGTGAAAGGCAGACAGAGAGAGAGAGAGAAAGAGAGAGAGAGCAAGTGAGCGAGCGAGAATGAGAGAAAGACATCGAGGCAGGATCCTCAGTCACATGCCGCTCAAACACAGTTGCCTTTGTACCAAAGGGTATATTCATACACACACACATATTTTTAGTATCTGAAACAAAAAATGTCAGAATGAAATTTCTGAAAATCACTTTCAGGCGGAATGCACTGGTGTGTCCATCACAGGCTGATTCCTGTCTCCCGTCTTCTCCTCACGGCAGCGACATGTCAGCCGCACTCACTTTCTGCTCTCTTTACATTCCCACATGGCCTATCCCACAATGCACTGCGGTGGACTGGGGCACACTGAGCACGTTCGCAAGTGTGACGTCCAGCAGCAAATATTTGGCTAGCGATGGGTACGTTTACCTCATCCTAGCCTGTCAGGTAGCTGCAGTCCAGGACACACAAATGCACTTTGTGCCAATAAGCCTTCCACAGTACAGGCATCATACTCAGGGACTGACATAACTGGTACACAAGTACGCATTCACCTTTAAAAGCGATAATCGATTGTTGTAACAGTGTGAATGCATAAGTATTTTATGTTCCTTTGCACCGATATGACAATAAATTACCGCATTTTAACCTCTATACCGCAAATATATAAAGTATAAATCAGCATATAAAGGTTAAAAATGCACGATAATTGCAGCACGTATCGCTTTTAAAGGTGACTGCGTACCTGCGTACCAGTTATGTCAGTCCCTGGTCATACTCCTATTACATTAAATATTTTCGCAGAAATATAGTCATTTTCCCCATTTGCTATACGTTTTGTTCATGACACTTACTAGATAAGTTAATAAAGTTGGATCACTCTGACAATAATTATTTGTGATGATCATTTTCTGTGCAAGGTGCTGTGACAGCCACATCTGGACTGCATCTCCCATCAGCCACCTCAGCACGGCGAGCTCCTGAGCCACATATGCCTATGACATTTTCTCTTGTTCCACTTTGAGAAACAGCTTCGTGCCCCAAAGCGACGGCAGGACTGACAACAGCTAATAGAATTCCCTCAATGAACCTCCCATAATCTGCCCTGCTGACTGTCGCTTCCCAGCTGGCGCCGTCAGGTCAAACGTTAGCCCTGTGACCTGCGTGTGGGGGGGGGGGGGGGGGGGGTTTCATTTAATCAAAATCTGCGGGAACCCAGGGCCAGCCCAGATGCTGAGGTAGGGCTCCTTCATGGTACCCAGCAGAGGTGGTTCCACAAAATCCATCCGCTCCAGGAATCCGATCGGAGTGGGAATCCCGTGCCGGGCCAGCGATGGCCTTGATGGCCGGACTGCTCCGCACGCTGGAAGCCATGTTGCAGTGATGTGGTAAAAGGGCCCCCAGGTACGGGGGTAATGTATGAGCCGGCAGTAATCATAAGCAGGGCATAAATGTATTCCCGTTCCCTTAATCTTGTGCCGTCCGGGGGCCCGGCTCACTTCTCCTGCTTTTTTGGGTCATTCTCAGGGTGCTGTCACTGTCTAATTCAGTCACGCCTCAGACCGGTTATTTTCCCTCACCAGCTCCGCCTCGTATTCGCAGCAACACACACGCAATTAAGTGCAATTTAGCAGACACCTCCGTGCCTGAGTGACACGCGCACAAGCCCACGAATAAATATTCGGGCGAAAAGCGGAATGGCAATGATACTAATAATGAAAGCAGCTGTTGAGTGTGAGTGCAGTGGCCCCGTGAGCGGAGGGTACGGCTCACGCGCGGGAGGCCTGCTGCTGTGCCTGCACAGACTTGTCCTCGGCCACTCGGCCATTTGGAGACCATCGGGGTGACAGGTCCTTTGACAGTTTTCGTTTTTTTTTTTTTCTTTTTTTAAAACCGAGAACACCCACCGCTGCGGCTGCCTGAGTATTTCAAAAAGTGTTTTATTATTAGTGCCAAACAGTTAAAAGTCATAAATGACTTTAAAACCTAGTAAAATTCAAAATGTAATTATCTTCTCTATGTAGCCCCAGGGTCTTCATATATCTTTGCCTAGCTGTCATGCATACATAACACATTTTTAATGACTGGTTACTCACAAATGTACAAAATAATTTTATTCCTGTGCCCCCCTCCCCATGTCTCTGACCCCACAGTTCATAGCCAAGAGATGAGGAGGGGGAGAGAGACAAAAGGGGGGAAGTGGAACGAGAGACAAACAGTTTTTTTGAAGAGAGAGAGAGAGAGAGTGAGAGTGAGTGAGAGAGCGGACAGCATCATACCTGCAGCTCCAGCTGCTGGACCACTTGCATCTGCACCCGGCACTGGGCCGTACTCCTGTCGTCCAGCGCGTGCTCGTGGTTCAGGTGCCTGAAACAGACACCCGTGTCACTGTGCGCCCCCTGGCGATGCATGGTGGGATTACGGCACTCATCCCCAATCAGACACACCCGAGCCAATGACGACGACGACTGCGAGTGACGGATATTTCAGCCGAGGCCCAACTTTTACAGACAGGATATGGGACTCGCACGTGGGTGATAAACTTGGCCCCCTGCAGACTCCCCCCTTATATTTGTGGCCTTTTCAGTTAATTATGTCATCAAGATTAAGGGAACTCAAATGAAAGCAGAAGGAGGCCAGGGGACAACAGGAAGGAGAGAGATGGGATCTGTCAGCGGCGTGAAATATGAATATAATTATGCATGATTATTTTATATGGCGAAGATGTTCCCTTTTCTGCACGTTTATAACTAATCTAAATAAGTAGCTCGCCGGGTGGAGACACGGCCGCCGTGATTTATATAAAATGCTGCAGATAAGGTTCACGAGTGCAGAGCGCCTGATGGAGGATTTTTATCAGCCCCCCATGAATTACTGTTTGAAAATGCTTGTGCAGGAGCCGTTCATTAATCATTTCATCATAATCCGGCCAGGATGTTTGAACTGATTTCACAAATACCCTTTCATTTCACTACTTCATTATGCTCGCTAATGGATCCAATATATTATATATATCATAAATTATATCACATCTTCGGTGACCATGTAGGTCACTGTCACTGAGCATGCGTGGGCGTTGGGGGGGGGCGGGGCCCGCTGTAAGAAGGCAGTGTGAGCCCCCCCCCCCCCACAGGCATGCACTTTTTCTGTCATTTGCTGCAAATCAAAGGTAGCTGTTGTCGACCGGGGGCCACAGCAGGGGCAACGCGGCTGATATGATGGCTCAATAAATCTGACAAACCCCCCCCCTTTATATACAGACAACACGGCCAGGCGGCAAAAACACGCGTGTGAAATCAGGACGTCGCATCTGTTTAGGAGCTCATGACGCACTGTAACGTGTTAAATCCCAGGGAAAAGACAATTATTTCTGTGCTGAATTGAACGTCCGACGGATCTGCGTGGATTCCGGGTACGTCTGGCAGGATCGCTTAGCCATAACAACAGTAATTATAAGAAATGGGTAAATTCGCGGCAGGATGGAACGGACACTTGGGTATCACTGACGGCGCCTGGGACCGGAGAGGCAGGGACGAATTCACAGCGGAAACGTCCCACTGCTTGGGGAAAGTGAAGAAGAATGACGGAAAAAGGTAGAGGTGAAGATGTTTCACGCTCAGCGTAAGTGGCATTTGCGATGAGGCATGCCGGATGCGAGAAGCCTGGGAGACGGCAGAGCTGCGAAGGGCCCCTTTCACCCTTTGTCACTCGGGCCATCCCTCCCCTCTGCTAATGACATGCAGAGTCTCAGTGCATAATTAATAGGAAATGAAATATTCAAATGGGCCCTAATGCAGTGCGGGGCGAGACGACGGGGGGGCGACGCCAGAGGTTTAACATGCCGGGGACAGGGGACACTGGCGCGTGTCACTTCCTGGACATCAAACGCAGCCCATCCTTAAGAGCTCTGCATGACAGGCTGACAGCCGCTGATGCAAACTGGCACAATAAAACACGTTAAAGAGCGGCTCCTCGGACTGCCAGCTTGCTGTGTATCGTTTAGCCGCTATCCCCCCCCCGCACAGCGGAAAACCACAAGGGGCCGTGGGGGGGGGGAGGGTCTCGCCACTGACTGTCAGGGGTGAGGATCTGGTCTAAAGAAAAGGAACATATAAAGAAATACATGCACACAGTACAGGTGCATAACTGTACACACACACACACACACAGTACAGGTGCATAACTGTACACACACACACACACACACACACACACACACAGTACAGGTGCATAACTGTACATAATTATATGTAAATACACACACACACACACAGTACAGGTGCATAACTGTACACACACACACACACACACACACACACATATGGAAATACACAGACACACACATATATGTAAATACACACACACAGTACAGGTGCATAACTGTACACACACACACACACAGTACAGGTGCATAACTGTACACACACACACACACAACAGTGTGCAGATACACACCAACAGCCTGGCCTTAATATTCACGTGCACGACGTCATAATCTATCCTGTACTGGAGAGCCGTAATAAGTATCAGCACGGCGATATTTTGAGAAATATCAGCTCCCTGCCACAAAGAGGCCTTTACGGGCCCAGAAAGGCAGCGTCGAGACGCGAAAGGCATCAGCACGCAGCTCTGCTGAGAGGCCATGATAGCAGGGGACCCGCCGGCCTCACGCGAACCCTCTGCCCCCCCGGGGTGAGTCTCACTGAGCCACGCTAACCCGGTCAGTGTCGGAGACGGGAGACCCGGCGCGCGGACGACCAGGCACTAGGGGGCAGGAGAGAATTACGTGAATGTGACCTTTAAAAGGTCGTGGGTGGGGGGGCGGTCCTAAAGCACAGTGAAGGAGACCCCCCCCCCCCCCCCCCCCCCCCCAAAAGAAAAAAAAGAAAGGGGGTTGGGGGGCCCTTTTTTTTTAAAAAAGGTAAAAAAGGGGGTGAAGTTTTTTTTTATAAAAAAAAAAAGA
>JAOYFF010000128.1:16315573-16331044 GCA_025773925.1 Cryptomyrus ogoouensis
TGTTGGTGTGGTTTTATAATGGGGGGGGGGGAGAACCAAAAAAAAAAAAAAGGGGGGGGAGCCCCCCTTTTTTCACCCCCACAACCCCCCCCCCCCCCCCCCCACTCGTCAATCTGCCATGCCTCATGCTCCAGAGAGGGTCGGGCATGGGAGAATATGGAACAATCCAAAAAAGACGGAAGGGGGGGAAGCAACTCACACTCGCAGTGTACAAAACTACCCAGATATTATGCTATGACCTATAAGTACCCTCTGCACCAGTGCATTGTGGGATACGAGAGAGAGAGAGAGAGAGAGAGACAGAGAGAGAGAGAGAGGGCGAATGCAGGAACCTTTTCTGAGGTGGGACACGCCGAGAGCCTCTGCTCTGCCGAGAATTTTTTATGATCTTAACCCTTTCATGGGGCGCAGTTCTGTGGGAAGACGAGGACAGGGCGACCCATCCGGAGCCGCTCACTCGCGCCGTAAAGAAAACGGACGCAATCGCGGCAAACACTGGAAGCATTGAACTTCACAAAGGAATTCTCCACACAACAAAACTTCAATACAGGAAACGTGAGTTAAGCACATCTCTGGCAAATAATCACCTTTTTTATGACTGGAATTTTCTGCCCATCCAGCTATTTGAACAAAACAGCATAAACTAAATTAAACAGCATTTTTTTTTTTTTTGCTGTCCTACCAATGAAATCAGAGCACTACGTATCCACGACGACAGTCTGCCTCCGGACTTCCAGCGAGTCGAACACGAGCGTCACACTGGAACCATGTTGACAGAACATCTTCAGTCTAGCTGCGTGACACATAATCCAGCTTAGGGGGGCGGCCTCCTTCCCATGATCCCTTGCAGCGCAGGCATAGCTAACCGCACCGGCTTCTCAGCGTTGCAACAAACGAGGCTAATTTTTTTTCTCTCGGCGGTGTGCGCGGGCTATCAGTGAGGGTCCGACGGTGTTGTCCCTAATTACCTATCTCTGCGGTCTCCATCCCACGGCCTCCATAATGAGTTACCTGGGGCCACAATCCAATTTGAAGTGATGACAAGAAAGTGATCCATGAAAAAGTAATAAGTTAAATCCAATTTCAGCCTCCCTCTAATTAAATGCACATGGAACTAATGAGTCAAACCTACCATTTCAGTGATAACGGTAATTAGTGGGGTGGCAGTCGCTCTCTCCTTCTCGCCACTGTAGGTATAAAGCGAGAGGTAAAGTGGTGTGGACTGTTTTAATTACATGTGTCACTCTGCCCCTAATTTGCCGGCTTCAGGGCAGCTTGGCTAAGGCTCTCCTCATGCTGGTCGCCATTCAGCTGCTCTGTGTTCAGTCTGACCCACCGGGCTTCCAGTGTCGCACGCAGATTTCAGCACCGATACCAAAGAAACACCGAATCAAGATTTTAGGCCTCGTGTCTGCCATCGCCTGGATGGACCCACCATTTAGTGTCGCTTCCTCTCTAAGACGACGTCCGCCCTTGGCTCCCCACATTCAAAGGCTCTAATGTTTCAGGAATGGCCACTCGCCCTCTGGTTGGCGTACCAATGTGTTGTCCCCTGACATATGAATGCACGTCACATGAGATCCACAGTCTCCTTTTCACTGAGCCCCGGTAAAGATGACGTGGATCGAATCAGCCGTTTGGCGTGACCTCACAAGAGGTCCAGCGGACCCCGGAGCTGGAGGGCTGAGCAAAGCAGCCTCACTCTCTTTCCGACGGCTGAGTGGCGGTCCAGCCCTGCTCTGCGTATACATTAATAAATTAGAATTTTAATTTTATTCCTTTGTCTGTAAGAGGCGCCTGACTCCTTCGCGCTTACCAACAGCTGGCTGTGCCGGAACATTCCGTTGACCTCCACCGGCCAATTCCCAGCCTGCCTTGGAAAGCCGTTCAGTTTGATTCTCCCGACTTTTTCGGATCCTGACAAATACGCACGCTGGCGAAAGGTCAGCACCGTCATATTTCATGGCGCTCAGACATCGGCGCGACGAAGAGCTCCTTTCTCTACCTGACATTAGCCCTCGCTGCTACAATAGCTCATTAAAAACGGCCCCCTATGGGAGAGGGGTTATTAAATATTACACACACACACACGTATGTAACGGGCCATGGTATTAATTATCAAATACGCCCCAGAGTCATCAGCTGCGACAAACAGGCCCCCATGTTTCCTGTCGCCCCTTAATGCATCATGGGGGGGCAGCGGTGCTCTCTGAATGCTGCTATCTCTGCCCTGCCCTCTCTACTCACCATCGCCCCCTGTCGAGAGAGTAGGTGAAGGGCAACTTTGCCAGGACAGCAGTTTTGGGGGGCAAACCTACCCAAGCGAAAGCCAAGAACGTCTGTCAGCATCAGTAAAAACAAAAAAAAACTGCCTGAGCCCAGGAAAGTATGTGACTCCTCACAGACACCTGGCTAAGCCCAATCCGCTAACACACACCCCTGGGTATGTGATTTAGTCACACGGCAGAGAGACGGGGGGGGTAGATCATGGGCTGCTCTTCCTGTGAATCAGCCCCTGGCCCGTCACAGCACTCATGCAAATTTCTGTAAAATGTCAAGCGTTGATTTCCTGGTTACACTACAGCATTCGGCAGATATTAAGGAGATCAAGACAATCCTGTCTCTGCCATTGGGGGGGGGGGGGGGTTCTGCCCTGCAGACCGGGGGGCTTCTCGCTGGGTTTGGGGGACTTCAGGACTCCCCCGGACTGCTGCTGCTGATTGTGATGGTGATGCTGGAGTATCTGTCTGGCGACTTGCAGAGCCTGGAAGAGAGACATGCAAGGCATGAGGAGGGAAAACAATGCAAACAGGAAGAGAGAGCAGATAGTTTATCGCGCATGGGGCCCCACACCCCCCCAGGGACGAGGCTGCCTTCAGTGCAACAGATGTAAGCTGAACGGCAGTGTGCACTTGGCTGTGAGAGATAACAAAACACAGTGTGCCTAACAGACCATTTTCCATCTTCACTTCCTTCAAACAAATTTACATAGTTTCCTCTAGAAGCTCAGAGAACAATAAGGCAAAACAAACAGTGGTGAAGCGAAGGGGGGCCCATGCCGCCAGCCGCCCCAACTTTATTTTCCCTCTGACACTGCCCCCCTCCCCTCAAAAAGCAAATAAAGAGGTTTACTGCCGCTCCCAAATATCTGTGAAAGTACGCGGCCTTCCCAGCAGAGCGCAAAAACGGAACGCGGTCACATGTTTATCGCCATGACGATTCCCTCTTCCCTTACGATAATCACATGTGCTGTCCAGAACAAACAAAAAGCCATGAAGCTGGGAAGAAGAAAAAAGAGAAAGAAGAGAGAAAGAAAGAGAGAAAGAAAGAAAGAAAGAAAGCGCGAACGGCAGCCATGAAAAGGACACTGATACCAAGAAAAGCAGCCGGCTGTTCCCACAATGCAGAGCCTCACACCTACACCGGTTCAACATCTGAGTAAACAGGCTCACTCATTCTTTCCGTGTTCCTCCGGCGATCACGCCCACAATTAAACAAACAGTCTGGGGTACATCCAAGCCATTTCTCTGGCGCCCTCTTTGGCCAACACCGAGCGGAACGCCGCCCCCCCCATCGATAAAACGGCAGTGCGGGAGGCGAGCGCGATCGTGTACCGTCACGGAGGAAAAAGGAGTGGAGTGGAGGGAGGCTGAGGAGAAGTTTGGGGAGTCACATGGGAGGAGGCAGCAGGAGGAGGCCAGGAAGCCTCAGCTGAGGCGCCTGGTGGAGGAGTGCCCCCTGCGAACGGCGCCTCCTGCAGGCAGCAAAGCTGTGCCCCATACAAGTGCTGAGCAGAGAATCAGAGAAGTTGGGGGATGACATCATGGGGAAGGGATATGAGTACAGGTGATGGTGGGTGGGTGGGGGGGCTCTTATGGCATCAAACTGCTGCCTTCCTTACTCCTCTTCCTCTTAAAAGCCCATAAGTGAATACACACACACACACACACACACACACACACACACACACACACACACACACACTTGGGCCGCAGCTCTTCATTCACAGGCAATGCTCAGTTCCCACGTATAAATACACAAATGTATAAATTTATATATGAAATACATATTTTCTGAACATAATTTCAGAAACAATAATATAACTGATACTCTAATGTCTACAGTATGACCTCAGCGCTTTCAGATAAGGTCAGGCACCCTGAGAGGCGCCGCCTGTAGAGACAGCCCAGACGCTGGGCTCTGGGGAGCAGGACGCACCAAGCGCCATGTGCGTGAAGAGCGAGCGGCCAGAACGAGCCTGGAACGCGCAGGAGCGTCTGCGCGCGACGCGGTGCTGCCCGGGGACGGTCCCCCGGCAGGACGCTCCACGAGCCTCTTTCATGTGGCTCCTCTCTGCCGGACAGGACGACTTTCATTCCCACACAAATGAGCAGTCAAACGTAAAAACGCAAGACGTGCCACGAACACACAGCTATTTATAGTTCCGAATTACACATGTATGCAAACTTCATATTTTACTTTTTACTATAACTGGGAGAAACCTTCCTGTCATCAATGGCTGGGGACACGAACCGTCTCTTGTTTGGAGTTTTGAGGTCAAACTCAAGCACTGTTATTTAGAAACGTCTCTTAAAGTGACGATTACACGTAAAACGGAGAAGTAGATATTTTAACCTGAGAGACACATCAGAGGAACTGAGAAAAGATCAGAGGCACCATGTGTGTTTCGGGGGAGAAAGACAGCAAGGACATGCAACCGATCCAGCATAAAAAAAACCATGGACTGCAGATTAAACACGCACACGGGGGAGGGGGGGGAGAGATCACCTGCCTGCCAAGACTGTCAGGGTGGGTCAGGATTACTGAGGGCGAGGCATGACATTAGGTCACGTAAGTGCACAGGAAATGATACCAATCCTCCCCACAACCAGGGATGATGGACCCACCCATCCATGCCTCATTACAACTTATGCAGTACGGGGTCATGGTGAGCCTGTACCAAGAGGCATGGGGAACGGGGGGAGCCTAAATGTCCATCACAGGGCCATGTAATGATGCTTTTTTCCCTATTTTGGATACAATTAGTTAAAAAGCTCTTTAAAACGTATAATCATGGTCCTAATGCTGGCAAGGCTGTTTGTAACCTAACCTGAATGGCAACTTTGTATATCTGTCACCATTTGTGTACTTTCTATATATAACTGTGCAAACTATACAACAAAATGCATTATTACTGCACTGTATATTTTCCACCACATTCTTTCACAAAAAAACAAGGAAGAACCAGCATCATCTGACTGAAACAGCCACAGAGGAATGTAAAGGGCTCAGTGTTTCTGCTGGAGCTCATGTGATCTGCCTTTATTATCCTGTATCAGATGCGTCGTCAATCGTTTTTGAAACATGCAAGCCCCCCCACCCTCGTCTGAGTCCTCAAATTCTCTGATTGGCTGCAACTGCAGGCAGCAAGTCGGGCCAAGCGGAGTGCAGCGGGGTTCGAGACGGCCTCCGGCACCTCGCCATCAGCCCCCCCTCCCCCCCCCCGGCGGCACGCGCCAGCGTAATGCCATGTGACATTACGGCACGCTAAGCAACTGGCACCGGCGCGGTCCCCGTGGCGTCCGGGGGTTCAGGCGTCATCACGCGCCACACATGAGGGCTGGGTGTTAACGAGCTTAACGAGAGCGCGGCAAATAAAAGCTGACACGTGTCGGCTCAATCTAATCAGACGGAAATGAAAACAAACAAACAAACTCATCAGGAACAGGGGAGGCAGGAGCGCAAAGAACTTTTTGGATGGCCAGTGGTCTTGAGCAAGGAGCCGGCCAAGGGCCACGGCAACAGGATTCTGACCTGCATGGTGGGCGACAGCACCTCCGGCGTGAGGCGGGCCCCCGCAAGCTGACAAGGTGTGTTTGGCCATATTCCCCTCTCCCCTCCCCGTTGATGTCACACTCAAAAGGCAGCGGGGGCTTGATGGACACGCGAGTGTAATAGCAGATGGGGGTGCGGTGATGGAGCGTCGGAGGATGACAGGGGCGCTTACGAAGGTGACGGGACAGCATGTCGTCCCAGGACCACAATGGCAACCAATCAAGAGACACATTAGGTGGAACTGATCAGATACAAAAACAGTTCAAAGACAGATAATGGCGACAGGCGACGGGACTCCACAGGAAGAGAGGCACGCAAAGGCTGACATGCCAGGGATGATACATATTGATAGGATTATCTAGGAGAGATGGGGAAAATAAAACCTACATGCATCCTTGTAATATCACAAATGCGCCTCTCCCCACAGCGCACTGGTGTCAGGGACAATTTCCCGGAAGGAGAAGCACGTTACGCAGAGTCAGACGGGTCTGCTCATCCCTGCCGCTCCTACGCCTAACGAGAGCCAACTGAGGAACAGAGGAGCGGCTCGTCACGGACGCGCAGATGCTCACAAGACGCCCGTGTAAAAGGGCCCCAGACGATTGGTCATCTGTGTCTTGGGTCAAACTGAATCAGCCAATAAGGTCTCTGTAAGAAGGTGCCGGACCTATAGGGTGGGGTGAGAAGTGCCCAAAGGTGTCTGTCAACACTCAGGATACTGAGGACAGAATGAACTTAACATTGATAGTGAGTTTGAAAAAACATACAGAAAAAACAGGAGCACGGAAATGGCACTGCAGCCTGGTGCCAGATAAGAGGCCCTGGACGACGGCTGGACGGCTGGACGAACATCCAAATGGAGAGAGAAAGGGGATCCTATTTGCGGGAATCTTCCTTATACCTCCAGTCCACGGTATGAAAGCCTCATTAGCCCCCCCCCCCCCCCCCCATGCTGCTAGAGTTCCTTAATCCCCTGACCCACGGTGCGAAAGGCTTCCCTGTCCCCCAGGCCCCTGGCACGAGCTCTGTATCACACCAGCCGGTCAGGACCTCACCCCGATGCCAAGGGAGACCTCCAACAGGACGCACACGCGTGTAAGCGAGCCCTCGGATATGCAGGGGCGGGCAGTGTTTACCGAGGCCCCGGCGCTTAACGCAGTCCCGTGTCAGCTATGCGGCGCTGTCCTAAATGTCAAGGATATCTGGCTGACTTTGCAGCCAAGCACACGTCTTAACTCACCTGACATTTATCCCAGAGATCCCACCCCAAAGACATTCCTTTTTAAACAAGGCCTCCATTGTGCTGTCGCACGCTAAGTCCCCCCACCGCTCTGTCGCACGCTAAGTCCCCCCACCGCTCTGTCGCACGCTAAGTCCCCCCACTGGTCCGTCGTGCTACAGTAACTACGCCATGACTCCAATTTTCGCAAAATTGCAGGCGCTGCCGTAAGACGCTGCCTGTTGTGCTCTTACGGCCTGTCACCCCCCTCGATCTGGGGGGGTAGAGTGGGCATTCTCTACTGGGGCTGGCTGAAGATGGCAGTGGGGGCAGTGAGGCGGGCTGGGGGGGGGATCAAGAGCGTCAACGTATAGTAATGGAATTCACTTACAATGAGAGCCATTTTAATTGAAACGCATATCATTCCGGAAAATTCTTCAACACGCGTGAACGGATAAGCAGTGGGTATCGCACCTATTTATATTAATTGCATTTTTTTCTTCCTGTATTGTGGACATTTATCTGCAATGCAAAACAGGGCGGTAAATTTCCAGTATTAAGTATATAATTAACGCCATTTCCAAAAAGGCTCTCCACATGGAAATTACAGGCATTACAGCCCCTCAGAAAGCCACTCTCTAACCGATGTTTAGATTCCCAAACTAATTCATGTAGAATACATAAATAAATCAGCATTTCATACCCACTTCAGACCATTATACCCCCATGCCTTTGCTGTGCTTCTCAGCAAATCTATTAATATTTATGACAACACTAAACATTTAAAATTGCCATGTTTAAACAATATAAAACTCAGCATGCAATTACATAAGATGCAAGCCGGCTTCAATAAAAATCTCATTTTGTTTGTTGCCCAATAACAGGTACGACAAATGCCTTGACAAATGTTTTTTTTTTTTTTTTTAAATGAATAGCTAGAGAGAAAACCAGCAAAGGAAACCATTCAACATGCAGCACAGGCTGAAGAGGGTTAGGGGGCGATGGAGGCCCCTCCCCAAACAGGCCTGTTCCACCACACCCCAACCCGGGACCTGAGAGGTCCCCACGACCATGTGGGCCTGACTGCTTCAGCTGGACATGTGACACCCCTAGACCGGATCCCCGGTTCCCACCTGGCCGGGTATCTCTCTCATACCTGCGTTCACCCTCCTCCTCCTCCCCCGTCGTGCCTTAATAAACGGGCAGCCCCCTTCCCCGCAGACGGGGGGCCTTATTGAATGAGGAGTGTGTTTATTAGGTCTTCAGCGTGGTGTAAACTCATAAACAGCGGCCGAGCTACAAGGCGAGCTGACAGCTAAAGATTGTTTCCCTGGCGGGCGGCTCTTCCACGTCAATTACGCCTTTCAGCCGCGTGACAAAGGGCCAGTAAAAGCCGCACGCGTTTACGCGCCATTGTGCATCTGCCGCTAAAGGTAATTAAAGAAGTAAATGACTCATAAGAAGAGACATATTAGCTAGAGAATGAAAGGCAAGTGGCCGCTCGCATGGAAATATGTACCATTAAGATACCGCACACCCATATCGGCGTAATCAGCTCCGCTAGCCCCCTCTGCCCATTTAATCCACTTCACCACCGAGTCTATCGGCAACAGGGCCCAGTGTCCCCCTCCCTGCCGGGATATTCTGCCCGGATACCGTCGGCGAACAGGGGCACCGAAAGAGAGGTCACACAGAGGGAAAATCGGTTTGGGAAAAGTCAACGCTTCGGGTTCATTTAGAAGGTAAAAAAAAAACACAGCAAGGAACAATGCAGCCGCCCCCCCCACCCAGCCCAGAACAAATGTCTGGGGATGTTCACCATTGCATTCTCCGGTAATTTCCATAGCTGGGTAAAACAGCGGCACAGCCGGCACCAGCCTGGGTCCCGCGCTATTGCACCCTCGCTGGGAATGTTGCATCAGGTAGCCGAGCAGGAAGTACTGGCAGAGCGTGATCCGCGGGCCCGGTCTGGACAGAAGGGTCCGCACATAATTACCGAGGGGCCGGTTTCCGTGGCGATGGCTGGCAGGCACACCACTTCTCGGGGAGGAGAGCTGGACCCCGTGAGTATTAGCCTGGGGTTGGCGGCTCCCTGATGGACACTCATTACTCAGCACATACTCAGCCAGACCCACTCAGCACATCCCAGGCAGGTACCAGCGGTCCGGATCCTATCTCAGCAAGTCCAGGGCTGGGGACAGCCCAAGCAGGCTCGCTGCATATATTTCCCAGGCCCGGGACAAAATCACACAACCTATGGCACTCGGGCCCTCTCCTGGTCCCCCCCAATGTCTCCCCAGGCACGACAAGCCTGCCCATCCATCACAGGACGCACACCGGGGGCCAATTCACCTGAGCGCTGTCTTTGGACACAGGGAGCACCGGATGGCTCCGCGTGTAAATCGGGGAGGGGGGACTGAAACCTGTGGAGGATTAGGCCCCAGTGCTGCCCACTCAAAGGACCAACGAAAGGGCTCCTCTTAGGATGGGGGTGTCCCTGACGGCGGAGCAGTGTGGCCAGGCGGCCATTAGCCAGGCCTGAGCGCTCAGACACCAATCACCCACGCATGTGGGTAACGACGTCGCAATAAAGCCTCCTTTCCGGACTTCAATTAAAGGGATTCCTCTCGGTCTGGGCCACCACCAGGAAATGTGCGAGGACAGGCTGGGACCTCCACGGCAGCACCGTCCAGCCGGCCTTCGAGGGGGATTTTTGGTCAAATGACAGAAAGTCCGATTCGGCACGGCGGCACTGAGCCACTGGGATAACCAGGCAGGCGGCGTGAAGTCATTCCAAGGCCCATAATTTGATCCTGGAGAGCCGGGAGGGATCTGGGACAGGGGGCATCGTGAATCGGATTGCTTTTGTTATAAGGGGGTGGGAGAAATCGCAGGAGCCAGGCCCGGACACTTGGCGATCTGTATCGGAAGCCCGCAGTGGACGGCAGATACTCAGGAGAGGTCAGCATACAGGGCACGGGGCGGGGGGGGGGAGGAGGGTCCGGAGGGCTCACATGGGCACGGGCGCCTTCATTAATGAGTAACGAGTAATGAATAATGAGTAATGAGTAATGAATAATGAGTAATGAATGCATTGCTTTGTGTTTTTGTTTTTTGACTCCGCTGCTCGTTTTTCTATCCACACACTTCATTTTGGACACACAGGAAGTAAACAAAAATGCAGCATTAGGCTGTGTGTGTCTATGGTGGTGGCAGCCATTCCGAAAAGTGTGTGTGGACACTTCCAAGCTGTCTGCTGCTGTGCTGCAGAAAGTCCGATATTCATATGTGTAGCGGGGAGACAGATACGTGGCAGCTCCTGTGGGTGCGGGGGGGGGCCCGCGGCGTGCAGGGGGGGGGGCCCGCGGCGTGCAGGGGGGACCGGCCGATGAGGCGGAGGCAGCCAAGGGCACGCAAGCCATAGAGGCAGGGCTGGGGAAGATGACAGAGTGTTGTTCAACTCCATTAGCTGCTATGTGAGAGGCGAGCAGCCGGAGGCACGCGACCTGTGAAGAGGCTCGCATCTCTTTAAATCTCCGAAACGGGATTGCCGCATTAATTCCTCGGAGCGGTAATCTCTCAAGCAAGTCAAATTACTCTCATTAACCGCACAAGAAAACTGCCTCGGTGATAAATATATATATAAAAGTATTTATTACCAATAATCACCTGCTTAATAGGAGGCGCTGTACACATTTCTCGCTTTTCTGCTGATAGGGTAAAAAACGGAAGAAAGGAAGGATGGCGGTTCTGCGTCAGGGGTGCATGCGGGGGGGGCACACTAATGAAAGCGGGTCCTTGCAGACGGTTGAGGTGGTGCATTCCTAAAATAGCTAAGAGCCGTGGGTGCAGACTCGGAGCAGACCGAACTGAAACCGCGCTTCGTGTCAGCCACCACGGGCTGCGAATATCAGGACTGGCGGGAGCCTCGCTCCGGGGAGACCGCGGAAACGCCGCGCTCATGGCACCAGGCCGCTCACACTGGCACCGAGACGGCGCATTATGAGTAGTCCGGGAGACCGCATGCGGCCTCTCGCGCATTTTCGCTGCCAGCGTTCTGTGAACCAACTTTCTCCTCGGAAGCTCGTTCTGAAATGACGTCATCGCGCCGCCAGACAGCAAGCATCCGAGTCGCTAAGCTAGCGGTGTGAGAAAAGGCCAAAATTATCTTTTTTTTTTTTTTTTTTACTTTACATTTGGCAGCGAGATTCAGTCAGTTTACCTGAAAGACGTCACTCTAAAACAAGCTAATTACAATGGAATTAGAATAACTTTTAACATCAATAAAAGTCATAAATATGATTTCTCTTCATAAACTACAATTTGGCTTGGGGGGCCAGAGCTCAACAATGCAGGGATCAGCATAATGATCTGTTTGTGTCTCTCCAGGGAGACGGGCGGCGTCGTGCGCTAACAATCAGTGTTTTTTTATTTATCCTTTTTCTGAAGGAAAGAAGTGAGATAACAGCAGAGCGTCAACATGCAAAACGTCTGTTTCCCCGTGGAGCGCCGCTTTCTGCAGTTCAGTTTCAGGCCACCCCATGACGCGCTCAACCTGAAAGGCCAAACGCCTTGTTCTCCTCTGGAGAGGAGCAGCTGGTTCCGGTCGGGAAGACGAGGGCGGACTCCCCTGCTTGGGGACGTGTCCAGACAGCCCAGGCCTGCAGCTACGCTTCTCTCCAATCACTCATTAACCTGCCTGTTACTGGGGACACGCCCGCCCGCCCGCTCGGCTCGGCACAGGCGCCACGCCCAGTCAGCGCACTGGGCTCTCTCCACGGGCGGCACCGCAGCCGCGGGGCGCTCCGCCCCATGCCAGCTAGAAGGCGGGGACTGCCCGTTCTGTGACCCCTTTGAAACAAACACCACCCCCCGCCGTTGCAGAGACTCACAAACAGCCCTCTCCAGCCTTAACTCTCGGCGTGATGCAGCTGGCCCATAATCCTCCGGGGTGCTCGAACATTAACGCTCACCGGGGGTCGCGACGCTTCGGACATAAAACCGCATGAATCAGATGAAAGAGCGAAATCCCACATAAACACGTTATAAACGTGCTGCTGTAAAGACGATCATTCTGACGGCGGTCTCTCGTAAAGCCTAACCCTCACCCGACATCTGCTCGAAACGTGGCGGCGAGGACGGGCGCCTCTCTCGGCTCGCCATCTTTGCCGCCCCCCCCGTCCCAGGACGTTCCAGGGAATAAAGGATCCATCACACTTAATTCCCAGCGGCTCCCGAACTGCTGGCAAACGAACCCCCCCAATGCCACCTGGATTCTCCCGCCGTCTCTGGGTGACGGGTCGGCGTGGGGTGAGGAGCAGACTGATAGTCTGTCCGGGGGGGGTCACACCAGATCTCCCAATTCCCACCGGCACCCTTTTCAATTTAGCACCACAGGCAGCAGGAGGCGTGAAACTCGGGCCGCTGTATCCCTGACACTGTTACATTAAAAACAGCAGCGGCCCCTTGATTAAAAGCCCCCCCGTTCCCACCTCCCTACGTCTAGCGAGGGGTAACTTGAGATAGGACTCCACTGCTCTCTCTTTTTTTAAATCAACCATAAATAACCCGCAGCACTTTCCAGCCAGTGAGATTCTCCTGACACGATAAGGAAGTCAGTCGCGCTTTGTCTTTTTTCCTTTGTTTTATTTATTTTTTTTGGCGGGGTGGGGGGGTTGCACATCGGCCTCAAGCCAAAGGAGAAAGCAGGCGGGTGGGGTGGCTGTGGCCCATTTTTGACAGTTGAAAGTGAGAAGCGTACACAAGCAGGATGTCAGGCTGAGTGCATCACCAGTTTGTCCACAAAGGACTATGTGTGAGGACGAGATAAAAGCCTTTATCCTGGCTGGGAACAGAGGAGGGCTCAAACACGGCGTTTAAAGGGTAAAGTTACCGCGGTATGCCAGACTGGATCTCCTGTGAGGAGGAGGGCTGGACAGAATGAACCCAGAACCGGCTGAGCCTGCGGACCCAAGCGCTGGGGTCTACCTTTGACAACTGCCTACATGCACCAGTGCCGCAGGGCTCTGAGGATGTCTCAAGGGAACAGAGCTGGTGGAGTGTGCAGCCTTTACTGATGCAGTTATCTTGTTCGGTGACAGGCAGAATCAATCAATCACAGAGCACGGGCCACGACAGGCCTCCGGATTCCCAGGCTCCTCCGGTGCTCAAGGGTGAGAGGACGGGTGCCTTAGTCAGCCAAATTCGATCAACGAATGCAGTGTCCCTGTGCCACGGAGATCTCCAATGAAGATGAAATTATGTGGAAGGGAGCAGAGCTGCGTGGACGCAGAGAGAACAAGAGAAGCAACCTCAACACAGAGTCGCCTGAACTAGAGGGACAACCTCAACACAGTCATCTGAACAGATCGACGAGCTGTTTCCAACGAGGCTACTGAAAGGATTGGCTTCTAGAAAGTGTGCGGTGTGGAGGCTGTGGACGAGGCCTGTTAATTAAGGGCTGGATGCGGGTGCTAAACATTCGGAGAGTAAACCTTGAACAGTTTTCTTCTTTTTCTGTTACCCTACGGATATTTTACATTATTCAATCCAAAATACCATCTTTCTGATTCTAACTTTCTTTGCATTTTAATGTTTAATAAGGGCCCTCGGCTATCTATGGGCACAATTATTAGATATCCGCAGAGAGAAATTGAAAAATTAATCATACTCTCAGTTTTTGTACTTCTGCAATGCGTAAGAAACCGGCCGGCCCACAAGCCTCCGCTCCGGCTCCCAGAGTTAGCCGCCAAACTTAGCTGCCAAACTTAGCCGGAAGTTCGCACCGTGATCTCTGGGAAGCATCTCGGTCACACCTGACCAAGTTTAGGAATAAACGCAGGAGGATGTGTGGGACTAAGGGAACGGGAGGGCATTTTTCATGAGATAGGCGGTGCCGCGATCACCACTCTGGCTGCATGACAGGCATCGTGTGTAACTGCAGGCTGACCGATGGCGGACACAGAATGCAGATAATGCATAAATCATTGCGCTGAATTATTTGGACAGGCAGCCCAAAGACGGGAGCATCAGACAGTCGAGTGAGACGAGAACCCGGGCAGGGCCCCCAGCCCAAGGGGTGACTGCTAAACGGGGGGGTGGGAAAAACAAAATGGACGGGCGAATGAATACATGGGCGGATAAATGCCCCCCCCCCCCCCCGCGCCGTATATGCGATGGCACGCCCCGCAAAGCCCCCGTGCATACATACTCCCCTTTTCAGATGCCATCATCAAACGCTACGCCCTCTCAAAGCAGCCCAGGAGAAGCAACCGCACTACCCCTGCGCGAAGCGCGAAGTCCGGTCCGGGTCCCTCGCCCCCCATCTTATCTAAACAACCCTTCAACATGTGCCCCCCCACATCTGTTGGGGTCCTGCCCCCCCCCCACTCTAATCAGGCAGAAAACAGCCATAAATATTTCTTTCTGCAAGATTTCACATCCACATATCAGATGGGGGACACGATAGACCCCCCCCCTCATCTCTGGGGAGACTCTAATGCAAAAAGCAGTACATTTTATTCAAGGTCCACGTTTGCTTCGTGAAAACGCACCAGAACACATTCCCCAAGAGGGGGGGGGAGGGGACACAAAGGACCATTTGCTCGTTCCTGCTTTCAACCCCCCCCCCCCCCATTACATGATGTCAGTGACTGTAAACAGCCAAATAACAACACAGCAGACAGTGGCCGGGGGGGGTTGTTCCTGTCGCCATTACTGCATTTGCTCCTTGTCCACTTACATCACACATGCGCCCAGCTGACGCTCGCCATGCTGGGGGGCCCAGGAACGGTCGCCATGACGCCGACGCCGCGGGCCGGGATTTACTGCCTGCCATCGCTCAGCGAATGATGGGGAGCATCATTTTTATTCATGATGGAATGGTGTGTCGGAAGCAGGGCGCATCGCCCGGGGATGCTACGGGGGCCTGTGGCCACGGACCGCCTGCCTCCATTTCTCTTTAAAATGGGATGAGAGCGACTGCGTCCCGAGAGGCGGGCAGGTCGAGGCCAACGGCCGAAATTTACAAATATCAACATTGGAATTGAATCAAATGCAGTTTTTCTGCTCACTTCCATCAGACTCGCCATCCGAGTCTCAGTGTCGCTCCGAGTTTCCAGAAATCGTAACTATCAAAGCGGTGGAGGGATTCCCAGAAAACATTTTACGGGAGACGCGTGTGTTTACAGCCTCACCTTCCAGTCACGGCTGAGAAACGGCGCGTTATCGAGGGTCTGCGTCAGGCTCCACAGCCACTAGTCCTGAAGCAGCTAGACGTCGCCCCGCGTCCTGAAGCAGCTAGACGTCGCCAAGCGTCCTGAAGCAGCTAGACGTCGCCCCGCGTCCTGAAGCAGCTAGACGTCGCCAAGCGTCCTGAAGCAGCTAGACGTCGCCCCGCGTCCTGAAGCAGCTAGACG
>JAOYFF010000128.1:16334730-16347999 GCA_025773925.1 Cryptomyrus ogoouensis
ACAAACATCAGTTTTTTTTTTTTTTTATTTAAAAACAAACATTTCCAAACGTGGGGAAACGTCCGGCAAAAAAAAGGGCAGCGCTCCTTCCTCCTTTTTTTTTGGTGGCGGGGGGGGGGGGGGGGGGGGGGGGTCGCCGCATTAAGGACCCGCCTCCTCCTCAGGTGTGGCGCATGGCACGGCCTCCCAGCATCACCGGCGCCGTCCACACATCCAGGAGGCGCCATGCAGATGCAATTTCCCCGCGAGGTACAAGGGAAATTCCGTCCGGGGAAGGTGTAGACGCAGGCCCTGCACGCGCCGCAGGGGAGCAAGCGAGGCTGCGGGGGCCTGCGCGTGACGCCGAAGGCAAACAAAACAGGCTGAAGAAAGTTCCAGAAATTTCTAAGAAAAACCAGTATAGATGGTAGCACATCAGCAAGCTGTTCAGAGGCCTACAGCGCCGTGGACCCGGAGTTACCTGTACCTGTCCACACGGCCCACAGTCCAAGAACAAGGCCCAGATGATGTTGACCACATGGATGTCACGGTGCACACAAGCGGATTTGGGTCAGCCAACCCAGAAGTGATGCTACCATTCCAGGGTGTTTGACTTACTAATGGAGATGTTTAAACGGAGCTTATGGTCTACTTACCACAGATCCCCGCACTTTGAGAAGATGAATTCCCTGTCAGATTCGAGCTGATAAAACAGATTACAATTACTTTATCCCGCGTCTTTATTAACGAGGCCTGTCTTTCATCGTTACACTGCCTAATAAGAACGGATGACGTGCCACCACCCGCACTCCGGGCCCGTCCATGGAAATCAGTTGCGGGACCGGTCCGCTCGGCGAGCCATGGGCGAGAATGCTGGCCTTCTGATAAAAGATCAGCGCGCGCATCTGAGATAAACAGTGGGGGACACCCACTTCCTACACAAACGGGCAGGCCATTCTGACCTGGTTCTGTCTTATCGGGCCCTGATCGAGATCCGGGCCCAATGGTGCTGGCCATCAGGGACACGGTTACCACGAGAGCTGCAGTCTTTGCACGGCGACATCGGCGACGGTCGCGAAGAAGATCGATGAGCGGATCAACGCCTGGGGAACCGGCGAGGCGGCCCAGATTAATGAAGGACGGCGGTGTCGTAAAGCTCACCCCCCTTAACGAGAAGCAGGTCAGCAGTGCCAAACATATGAAGGCACTGGCATCCCGTACAGGGCGTCCCCTGCTTCCTGGGACGAGCTCCAGGCTGACTGTGACCCAGTACCCGATGAGCGGGGGGAAGATGGATGGACGGATACTCGTCCCGATGCATACTCGCGAGTTGTGCAATTAAAAACATTACCCCTTTGGTCTTTCGCTAACAAGACTGCGGAAAGACGCACATTAATTCTGAAAGCGATTATGGAAACCCCAATAAAAGCACCCCCCCCCATCCTGAGGCCTCAGCGCATTTCACACGCTGCAGATGAGGGACCCTTTGGAATCTGTCCCTCCAGACGGCACATGCAAGCGCAATAAAGACACACAGACACACAGTGGCGACCAACATCTCGACACAGACAAGAAATAAAAGGTGGTTTGGAACAGGCAGCTCCGTTTTTGGTGGTGGGGGGGTTGGTATTGAATGTGCATCTGTGGCATGTTGCCCCCACCTCTCATTCATCAAAGCTCTAAGCCCGGTTGTCTTTGCACAGCGAATCAGAATGTGCCCCTGGCAACAAGCGAAGCAAAAGTCAACAGGAATTAAATTTCAGCGCAACTGTTTACTTAACTGTGGCCCGCAGTTATTGAAATTTTATCCATGGTTTTGTGTGACTACTGCTGTAATGAATTCAGCATGGCCATGACTCCGGCCCGCTCCGAGCGGGGGAGTGGCGTCAGAGGCCGCTGGGCCGGCCGGAACCGGCGAGGCCTAACCAGACCTCAGCCCTATCTCCCTGATGGACGAGCAAGCTGCCTATCAGCTGTGTTACTGCTTCAAAAGAACACTGAAGAACATTCTGTGAAACGTCTGACATGTGTTACACACGGCTGGATGAAGAATGGTTCACGTTTGCTACCGAAAAGAATTTGGACACAGTCCTTAAAAAATTCAGCACTTTATTTAGACATTTAAGTCTTCAAAGAACGAGTTAGAAATAAAGTACAGCTGAACGTTTGTATTTATGACTATGATGTTTGCAGATGAAAATAGTTTAATTTCCTAGGTACAATCAGGAAAAAGTGGTTTCTCCTCACCGGTGCAGACTAACGCCTGACGGCACTCTCACATCCATGTTTTTTTGGATGGAATATTTGGTGACGAGGCCTTGCATGCGCGATTAAAGGCCTGGGGAGGGACAGACCCCGATGATCCCAGTCAGCACCGACACGGAGAACAGGCAGCGTCCTGCACAGCCCACATGACATCACAGCAGCTGATCTGATCAAACCCCCCCCCCCCACCTGGATGCTGGACCATTTTCAAGGAAAAACTGAGAAAACGGGAGGAATATTAAGTGTAAGTTATTGAAGTGGGGGGGACGACGACAAAAAAACCTACACAGCATAAATCGCTGTTTTTATAGATCAAAATCAAAGTTTTATCAGTTTCATTGTTATGTCCTCTCAGTCTAATGAACATACACTCACAAGACAATATCCCCCCCCCCATCCACTCCTTCACGCCTGGGGCATCATCTTTTAGTGGCTCAAAATTATTTGGCAAGCAGTGACTAAACCAATAATAACTGAAAATAGATTCTTCGACATATTCGTCATCTGAGATCAGTCCACTAGTAAACACAACCCTGGCAACTCTGCCTGTTTAATGATTAACCCCCCCCCATGTCCAAAAATGATAATAATGCTGCATAGGAACATGTGTTGTGTAGTGGATTTAACATTAAAGGGCACTGCAGGCTGGAGAGACTGGGTGGGTGGGCTGGGGTGAGGAAGCGAGGCAGAGAGAGGGGGCCGGCCAGAGAGGGGGTCGGCTGGGGAGGTACCTGATGCTGCTGGAGGTGCACAAAGTCCCCGGTGTTGGCGACTGTGGTGATGGCGTCGCCGGTGTCGCCCTTGAGCCGTGCGTCCCGCACGCCGCCCTCGCCGCCCGCTCCGTTGTGACTGGCAGATCCGTTACTCGAGGCCTCCGTCCCGGACTCTTGCATCATGGCTTAAAAACCTGAAAGGGAGCGTGGAGATGGTGAGCTGCTCTCCGGACCCCCAAAGACTGCGAACACGCGTCACCCCTTCCACGCCTTTCCCTCGGATTACGGCCACTGCTGCCGCTGTACCGGTTTGTTTGTCCGCCTTCTCGGCGATCTGCACGGCCTGTACCATTCATCACCTCCCCGTCACCCACCGGCACAGATACTCTGCAGATGACATGTCCGTACTCGGCCACAGGAAGCAACAGACTTGCGGTACATGCAGGTTTGGCTTAAGTCATCATTCAGTGAAGTGTGGCGGAGTCGGGGGGCATGGGTGGGGGGGGGGACAGACTTCGGATACATGATGCTTCTGTTAGAGGCCTGAGAAAAACACCCGGCCCAGCAGAAAATGGACCGAAATGGGTATATTTACTGCAGTGGTTCCCAAGCAACCACAGCACAATGCTTTTTTAATGGGGAGTAGGAGGATGGGAGTCGCCATCGAAAGCACCAGGCCGAAAATAAGGGGGGGGGGCGGGGGGGGACATCTTTAACCACAGAGAAAATGATCTTGCGTGACAGCAGAGATTCGGCACAGAGCTCAGGATGCCAACCCGCATGCGGGCCTCTGCGGCACCCTCGCCAACGCCCCCCGCCAATGCCCCTGGCTGCATGGGCCTCACTCCTGCCGCCCCCCCGTCCAGGGGCCGGCTAATCAAGCTGACCAAGTCGGCAAGAAGTAAATTAACTATGATTAATTATTTATATAAAGCAGAATAAATGCCCTTAAAACTCTGAGCCTAATCATGAAAGGGAGGTAAAAATTAAACTAAATGCAGATTTATAAGGTGGCATCTGGAGGAGACCCTGGAAGGGCCCAGACGGGGGGTGGGGGGGCCGCGCTTCCGGGGTCTGGCTGAGGGAAGGCCGCCAGTCGTGCGACTCAGCCACTAAGAAGGGAGCGAGGGTAGCAGGAAGTGCACTTCCTGTTCGTCTGTGTGAACTTCACTTGCCCCCCCCCCCACTGCATTAAGGCCCAGTTCTCACTGGGGGGCGCACTGCGCTGACCGAGTCACCCAGCTGCCTGGCAGAGCAGGACCCCACCCCTCTGTCACGCCGCCCCAGACAGACGCCGATTTGACTCACCCACCCCCAGTCTGGCAGAGCCCAGCCTCAGAACGGGATTTTCCAAACAAGGAGTGAGCAAGAGGAGCGCTGGGGAACGGGGGTCGGCTTAGCCAAAAATACTCTAATCACACCCCCACCCGCGACTTTGAGATATCAATAAGAAAAAAAAACATTCAGAAGAGGAAACGTTTTTTCCTCTAATGAATCATCACAATAAAAACAGGCAATGATTTTTAACCCCTTTTGTTCGCTCTAACATCCTTAATGCCCGAAATCCCAAATTAAGTCTCCACACACACAGAAAAGGGGGGGGGGGGCACAGGCACTGAATTAATTTTTTCCAATGCTATAAAAAACAAGGGAAGTAACAGCTTTTATGCATGTGCTGTCATTCTGTGCGAAATTTTCATAATTATAACGGAAAGGCGTAAATTTTCTAATGCATGGCATCTCCAGAAGTAATCGGGAGAATGAGCCGTGAGGCTATTTTAATGTATGCAAAGCTAGTGACCCACAATAACGAAAGGAGAGGCGCTACGCAATGAATGCAAAGTAATGCGCACGTGCAGCGAGACAGCGCTGATGAGGGACAGCTAAAATTAACACCCAATTAATTTTCGAATTGACAAACAAATGAAACCCATAAATCTACTTTCTCATTAATTTTACCACAGAATAATTTAATGCTGCAATATCCCGACAAAAAAAAAATGCATTATCAATCATTAATATCAAACAGATAGCAGCAAGGGGGAGAGAAAAAAAACCTTATTAAAGATTTCTTCACCGGTAATGATGGCAATATGTGCACAACCAGAGCAGAGAGACGGCATGTAGACGTCTATCAGCCACCGCCGTGCCCCCCCCGGTCATGTGTGACAGCTGCTCCCACGGCCTTCTGCGGGTTTATATGGACAACAGGGACTCATGAGAAACAGACCTGCTTGTTTATGGAGCACATCACACTGGGACAAACAAAAACATTTCAAATGCTGCAAATTCCAGGACGTTACTGCGACCCCCCCAACAATGAGCCGTTCTCTCAGCCTGCCTGACACACGCCCCTGACATTTATCAGCAGATGTTTGCTTGAGGGAGGGGAATGTCTGGTTGCAACATACAACAAGTGTTCGGCAAAAAAATAATCAGTGGAGAAATTTTTTTTTAAAAAAAGAGGAAAAAAAAAAAAAAAAGGTCAGACTTTGTGTTTGTTGTTTCTAAAAGGACACTGGAGTACAGTAAAAACACGGCAGACCCGGAACAGGTGGGCTCTTCGCGGCGAGAACAGCAACGGACGCTTATGGAACGTAGTAGCAACGTTACCATCTGTCCCCCTTCAGAGGCCATCTCTGGGAGTTGGGGAGTCAAGGTGAGGTCTGGGGCCGCAGCTGGCTGAGGGCGGCTCTCCGCTCTCACAGTGTTTAATGTTTATGAAAGCAACCTTCAGAGGAACACCTGCAGGGACTCGCCGGCTCCATTCTCACATCGCCGCGTTTACACAGACTGACAACAAAAGGACAACATTTTTCTGGGAAAGATTAGAAAAATACAACGGAGAGCGGTCAACGGGACAGGGCTCACAGCGCCCCGTTTACGTTACCATCAGTACGCGGAATAGATAGAGCCAACAGGCCGTACCAAGGTGTGACGACCCGAACGCTCGGCGCTGAGATCTCAAGGTCTGCGGGACGCCGTGGACCGGCGTTATTTTGGCTTCCAGGTATGAAAAACCCAGCAGATGCAGAGAGAACGTGCTCAGCTGAGCACGGTGATGTTTTAAACTCAGATCCTGCGTATAAATATCACTGCGAGTCGTCACAGTAAGCACCACTTTATAGGACAGCAAGTAAGCAGATGCAGCAGCCTGTGAAGAATCACCCCTACAAGGGTAACGATTCCGCCGAAACTCTACCTGCAGCGGGGGTCCCGTCTAGGGTCCAGCGTTGCATCACCTTTCGAAAAGCCTCGGAATGGCACTAGCTCATTTAGCAATCAGCGAGCTTCCCCCCTTTGTCCAGAAAGAATGGACCCCACAGAAGACATTGTGCTGAAGGAGACTTCTTAGAGAGACCAAACAATCCACTAATCTTGCAAGCCCACTCGAGCAAAAGTTGTAGATAAGCAAAGCAAATGTCAGACTACTGCAACTTCTTGCCAGGGACAAGTCGGCCGTACGCCCCTTTATCCCATCCCTGCACCATTTTTTCATCAAGACAGAGAACCTTTTAAGTTTCCTCCAGACCTTTCAGGGATAAATGGCCACTCAGAGCAGCAAACAAAGCAGATATTTGTTTAATAACTGATTGCTGCCATGGTTACAGTAAACAGGGGGGCCAGGGTTTGTGTTTATGAACAAACACATCTTCTTGCAAGAGCAATTTAACATTAACCAGGTGGAATGATCAACAGATTTCATAGGTGACACTCAGGGCAGAGCTAATGTAAACAGTGCTGGGCGGAGAGAGGGTGGCAAGGGAACCAAGGTCAATTCAAAAGCGGCTCAGCAAGAATAACAGCTGGAGAAAACTCAAGACAAACAAACAGTCATTCTCCTGACATTTGATGAAGCATTAGGCTGGTGCGTTACAGCTGCCGGTGACCACCCTGAATGTAAGACTGCCTGGGGGGCAGACATGGGTTAGGGGCGTCTGAGAAACCTTTCTGAGGGGGGATTCGGCCGTGGTTCACGTGGGAGCGGTCTATGGTAATACCGGACGGAGAGAAGGACAGAGGAAGACGAGGGACATGTGAACTCGAACGACACGTCAAACATTACCTCTTGCTTATTCAGTAGCCTGTGCTGCAGAAAGAGTAGGATCCCCCCCTCCAAAGAAACAACAATGATCGGGTCAACAGCACAGGCTGATTATGTTTTTAGAAGATAACATATGGAGATACACAGGAGGAAAAGGCCTCATCTACGTGATATGGCTACAAATGTGCCGTTCTGTGATTCCCTCATTCCGTCAGCCAGTTCCTGGTTAGAATATCTCGAAGAACTGCTTTCAGCTGGCTCACTGTAGCAGTGTCTGTTTTTCTTAACCACTAATGCACTGTTAAGACCAGTATTTGACACTTATCTGAAGCTTTGAGATTTCTAATGTGAGAGGTGAGGGTCCCAGAAGAGGCCGGGCTGGGATCCGGAATGGGACCATGTGGCCATGTTGGAATGATCTCCAGGAGAAGAACTAGAGCTTGGGGAGCAAGACAAGAGGAGAAAGGAAAAGAAAGACCAGCAAAGAAGGAGAATGAAAGCTGGGAAAGAAGAAAAAAGGTCCTTCAAGCCAACTCAGCTGTTGCATACTTTCGTTTTGGGCTGGAGTCAATAACACATTAGAGAGGAAAACATAAGAAATGGATGAGGAGAAGCGTGAAAAGAGGATAAACTCCAGTGGAGAGGTTCAGCTTAAAGTCGTCTCACACATGCTCCTAGCAAACTCCTGGGAAGCCTCCAGCATCCAGTCGCACTGCCTTTCCCGTCGGAGCGCCGCTGTCCTACCGCTCTATTCTTCACACTCATTTCATTCATCCCCCAAAATCCATTTACTCACATTTTTTAGAGGGAAAAAGGCTGATCTAAGAGAGCAGATACGTATTTATGACATATCGAGAAGAATGTAATGAGACCCCAAAGCATGAAACTCTTCCAGTTTCGAAAGTATTTCTTTTCTAGTTACAGAAAACAAGACACCTACATTTAGCAGGACCCTGCGCATCCACGCTGGTACAAGTATCACAGTAAGAGCATGAGCATACTGATGAAGCTTCACATGCAGAAGCTAAATATTTCCATATTTACAAAAAAAAAACAAATTGGACCCATCAAGAAAAAAAGACTGATAGCTATTTTATTATTTAATATTTCACTGAATAAAAAAAAATGACTAAGGAGAGCTGCAAACTTCATGTGAGCGTGAAGCATAGTTCAAACAAACAGCTGCGCTGTCCGCCCCCCCGGCTCCATTTCCAAAGTGTGTTAGCTGGGTAAATACGTCTAATCCCCCAAGGAGACAGTGACATCAGGACCCAAGGCAACCCACAGCCGAGGACTAACTGGTCATTTCTACTTCAAGACAGAAAGGAAAAAGTCATATGCGGAATGATTTGAGAAATAAATTGCATACTTGTAGAGTAATCTAGAAATACAAATTCTGTGTATGAATACCCAGCGCGTGACACTCAGGAAGAACGACCCCAGTGACTGTGAATTAAGGCAAAAGCCTGGTTCTGCATACGGACAGCTGGAGCGGTTTGGACGGACAGTTGGAGAGCTTCGGACGGACAGCTGGAGCGGTTCGGACGGACGTAGGAGCGGGTCGGACAGACGGGCTGTGTGCCACCAGTGGTTTACCACACACTGGTAAACGAACCCCTCCGATCCTAATTTGATAAACGCGCTCACATGCGTGGAAACAAAGACAGCTGCTGGTACGCGGCTGGAGACAATGAGAGATACGGCTCTCGCCTGAACTGCGGCCAAACTGCGGCAAATGGGGGGGGGCCTACCCTACCCTAGAGCTCGTCTCACCAATTAGACCTGTCACAACAAAAAAGGAAAAAGAGAAAAAAAGAAAAGGGAGACGACTTCAATCTCCTGAGTCCTGTGGGATGTACAGGCTAGCTTATTGTTTTAACATTATTTAAAGTGTGTCATGTATTTTTAATCATTTTTACTAGAATTCATGCTAGGGCCTTACTCCTGGGACCGGAAATGTGGACTTTGAGGAGGAGAAATGTGTTGAGCGCATTTGCCAGGAAAGAGAGGTTAGGCTTCACGAACTTTTCTAATTAATACTCAGAGCTTAAACCACGTGAGGACTTGACAGTATTATTAGAAATATTGTCTTTGGGGGTAAACTTGCCCATCTGTACGCCGACAGTGTGAATTACCCCGACATTTTCAGAAAGATGGTTCCTGTCGGCATTGAGGAAACACCACTGCCTTGCTGGGGTACCTGGGAGGAAAGACTCACAGCCTCCGAGCACGACAAGGCCGCATGCAATGTTCACCACAGGCATAAATAAGAGGCCAGCGGCCTCCGTAGTGCCCTGGGCTTTACTGTAGTTCCTGTCACATGAGAAGCACTGTGGGAGTTTCCCTTTTTGATCGGTAACACAGGCATGAGAACACATCACATGACCAGATATATATTTATAAAACTACAAACTGACAAACTGAAGCTAAAAATGAACAATCTGGGAGAACTGGGAGGACAGGAAATAATTTAATTTCAAGTGACATCGATTCACTTACTGTCAAACACGCGCATTTCACTCCCCGCAGAAATAAATGTGGTCAGGCCCTTGGCGTCTGTGGGATCGCTTTAAATGATATGTCTTCGACACCCCCCCCCCCCCACAAAGGACTTGTGACACAAATTGTGAGCTTTAGTCACAAAGTTTAAAAAAAAAAAAAAAAAAGAATCTGGGACTTCCAGCAGGTAAGTGCGTCCTTCTTCAGTGACCTACTTCTAGTGCCCGCCGCAGGACAGCATGCAGGAACTCTGATGCAAGCGAGTGGCGGCAGCAGGCGACCACAACAAGAAGCCGCTCCCAGCACCGCTCGCTCCCGTTTACAAACACGTCCCAGCTGGTCCGCAGAGCTGAGCTTTCAGGGTGCCGCATTCACCGCTGATTACGTAAGGGACCGGCAATTCCCCCACATCCATGTTGGGACGCCCCAGACAGCATATCGATTAAGGCTTACTCTGACGTGCAACAGTGACAAAGCAGGGCATGGTGGGAGATGGTGCTTTAAAGGCTCTACTCAGGGTTTATTCACTCTAAGCAGTTTCAGAAGAAAAGGTTAGGAAGGTTCAGGAAAAAGTGGGAAAGCCCCAGACTGGCCCAGGAAGCCCTGATCTGGTATGGAGGTATTTCGAGCAGGCACAAATGAAATAGACTGACCTTTCGCATCTTACACCTCTCTTAAATAGCACTATTGCTATAATCTGAGATTGATGATTAAGAGATTCCGCACCAGATGTATCACAACATAGCATTACAAAATCCAAATGGTAGTACCTTTAATAGCTATAACCCAAAATTAAGACAATTCTACCTTAAATTCATACTTCTACGTTTCCATACATGTGTGCAATACTAAATACATTGTAGTTGCAGTCATAAGTATAAAGTCATGCTTGCAAATCCACCTACTGATACTACCAGGCACTTACAAGCAGTCTTACTGCACTCGATTTAAGAGCTTAGCATTACATTCAAGTTTAAACTGGCCTCCACTCCACCAACGACAGAGGTAATATCAAGGTTCAGGAATAAATTAATACTGTCCTGAATACAGAGCTTCTTTGTGCTCAGGCTCGCACACTTCCTCTCATATAGTTAACAGATCATTGTACATTCGGGACAAGGTACTGTTTATTCAAAGACCAAAAGGTGTGTGTTTTAGAAATACATTTTTAGAAATACACAAAAACACGTGAATAGAAAGGCAAATCACTGACATCCTTTAAAATCTAAATTAAGAGGAGAAAAATGTAAGCTACCTCCCACTCACCTCACAGAGAGTTTTTGGTTATTGTACCAATGTTGTACATATTACATCATGAAGAACAGAACATGCATCCATCAACTCCTCATAACCCACTTACCTGGGCTACCGGGTCACAATGGGTTTGGAACCTATTCCAGGAAGCATGGGGCACAAGGCAGGGGACACCCTGCATGTAATTGTTAGCAGAACAGAAGGTTCATTCCTCAGAAAAGTAACGACTAAGATTTACTGTCACAACCATGACAACATGGCATGTTTGGAGATGTTCGAGGCGGAGACTTTTGGGCTTGAGGTTATAAAGTTCAGCGATGCAATTACTGTAGCAAGCCAGACACATAGTCTGGATGAAAGTGTCAGTGCAATTAACTTATTGCGAACCAACACATACATAGAAAATAAGTTATTATTTCAGGAAATTGTTTGCAGGCTTTCTTATACGCCTGACTCAAGTTTACATTGTAGTAATCAATAGGCAACAGTCAGAATGTACATCTAGATTGCATATATTATAAGATCTGTTACTGCACATGCTTTATTCATATGTTTGATGCTAAATTAGATTTGTGAAATCCCACAAATGTGTGAGAACAGACATGGCATCAATGGTACCAACGTTTCAAAATTAATAGTTGAGATTCCGGAAATTCTTCAAGGATAACGACACTTGTGGCATGGGGGTGACCCAATAAAAATGAAGACAAAGAGATCCATTTTTCAGGCCCCCCCCCGCAGGCTCCGTATCCTGTTGATCACTTGGTGCTTTGTCTGAAGAAGCAGGAACATGACTGTGGTTCCCACTTACATCGAGCTCATTGAGCTGGACGTTTCTCAAGAGGACAAACAGTGTGAGACAGCGGTTGGGGCGTTCCCGACCCGCACTGGATCCATCTGACACGGCGGCCACACTGTCTGCCCTGCACATGCAGGTCCAGCGACACATTAACTGACGCGCTGTCGATTATTTACCAAATCACAAACAGACTTCGAGTCTGCAGCTAAGCACAAATACAGCAGCAGAGAATTTCAGCCCAAATCATGTCCCTGATTAAAAACTGACCTCAGCTAACCCTGAATTTTGGAGGACATCACAGCAGCTTGGTGAAGATGCTGCCCCATACCTCCAGGGGCGTTCTCCTGCCTTATGCTAACCAGGACATGCTCCAGGCCTCTGTGACCCTCGACGGGATAAGCGGCTGGATGATGGATGTAGAGACTGACAGAAGTGCATGAAACGTGGTAAATAACCATGATGATAATCATGATAATCGTGATGTTGTCGGTGCCCCAGAGGTACAGACCGGCAAAAAAGAACATGTGAATCGGCAAAGAACGTAAGCGCACGAATCGTGGCCAATTTGTCTCTGACATGGCGCCTTTGACACAAGTGTCCTCTCTGAATGTGATTTCTGGGTTCAGTGTATAACAACTGCCGTTTCGGAAAGTAGTGTCTTCTCTCAAGATCCTCAGTTTTACAGGAAAGGACGTATTGGGTTAAAAATGGGGGGTGGGGGGGGGGGGGGGGATACATGCACCTTCCATTAAGCAGTTAAACTGAAGGTAAAGGGCACAGGGCTAAGTACAGAAGGACCTTGCATGAATCTCAGCGCTTTAATGGAATCAGGTTTTAACAACTCTCTTTCGTTAAATACAGCCCGTGTCAGGAGGATGCGTCCCGGCCATAAAGCAATGCGCTGACAATGTACAGTGCCGCTAATACAAGGACATGGTTCATCATGACATTTTCTGCAATTCCCAACTGATTAGGGTCATTATGTTGGGGACCTGATTTATGTTGTCATTTCCTGTCTCCGATCCTGCATCAATGAATCTTAATGAATTGGTAAATAAGGGTGAAGATTACACTCTATGACACCGAAACATTCCTCACTCTCAACGCCAGAGATTTATGTAGCCAATTAGAAGCTAACAGAGAAAATTGGCTGGCAGAAAAATAATATTCTTTATGGTGCAAAATGGAAAAGCATTCCGGATGAAGGGCAATCGTACTGTCCACGTGAAGTCCATAAAACATGCCCCTCCTTTAGAAGACAAAGGATTTGTTAGAAGTCTGGGATGAGCGCGCGCTTAAAAAATGAGAGTGGAGACGCAGTCCGTGCACAGCGATCGCCAGCGGACGGGAACGCGGTCACACTTAACTGCCTCTTAAGTCACCAAATCGGAACAAGGCGCCCATTGTATGCCTTCACTATCTTGTAGAAAACCACAAGAGAGACCAAATTGTGTTGGGTGCATGAGAGACACCTGCAGCAATGCCACACTGCACGGGACACAGGGCAGTCATATCGGGCAGGTTTATAATTACGCGAAAATTATTATGGAGTATGACACAGATTCAGTGAATCGCTTAGTGCTGCTGGAGGAGGCTGAAAAATCGTACATGGAACCATTACTAACATCATCGAAAGATTTTATTGGTTTTAATTCCCTACAAAAGTCGAATGCGAAGACACACATTAAAAGCTGCATGCGATGCTGTGAATGCGG
>JAOYFF010000128.1:16352166-16370559 GCA_025773925.1 Cryptomyrus ogoouensis
GGGAAACGACACCCATGGACAGGCCTGAAGGCCAGGAACTGAGCCCCCTAGCCGGGAAACGACACCCATGGACAGGCCTGAAGGCCAGGAACTGAGCCCCCTAGCCGGGAAACGACACCCATGGACAGGCTGGCCTAAGGCACAAACTTAAAACTGCCAATGGTACCAAAATCTAGCCTAGAATGTGCAGGGCAATGCTTGAAAGTTTCACATGAACTAACCAAGTCCAGGAAATGCTACCTAGCTTCATATGAACTTAGCAAGTCCAGGCCAGTGCTACCTACGTTCATATGAACTTAGCAAGTCCAGGCCAATGCTACCTACGTTCATATGAACTTAGCAAGTCCAGGCCAATGCTACCTACGTTCATATGAACTTAGCAAGTCCAGGCCAATGCTACCTACCTTCACATGAACTTAGCAAATCCAGGCCAGTGCTACAAAACGAGGCTTGAACTCAGAAAACTGAGCCCAGTGCTACATAGCTTCATATGAATCTTGCAATGCTACCTATCAGCAGCAGTCAAAAACCCATGCAATCCAAACAGTTTATGGCTATAATCAGGACCCATTTGGTCTTCTCCATCTCTTCCCTTCCCTCTGACCTTCATCCTGTTGCACAGAAGATGACCTAACCATTTGTTTGGGGCCATTCTGTGAAACAGAAGACTGGGTACTCAAATTTTAAATGGAGTGACTTCCCCAGGTAAACTGAGTAGTAAAGGAGAACCAGAGCATGAGACTGTAAAATATACAGCAAGTGAAGTATTAAAAAAGTCCTGCAATGGACCGTTATTACAACCCCTGATGGCCATAGGACAGCTACACACTGAAAATTAAATACTGCTCTGATCTGATTTTGATTAGAGGTTTCTGGTGCCTTGCGCCCAGAATTCAATTGTTATTTTGCCTCTGATTTTCCTGTTTGCCCTGAAATTCCGGCATTCCACTGAAATGCTCACACCCAAGCCACCGTGTCCCGTTTAGAGAAGCGTGGCCCATGCGTAGACCCTGCACATTCTTCCCGAGAAAGTCCCGACTGAACTCTGCCCCTTCCTGCCATCTGCCATGCCTGCTAATTCCCATTCAGTGGACAGGGGCAAGAAGAGCCTGTGTTTGTGACCAATGGCCGCACTCCTAACAACTCAAACGTGAATTAAAGTCAATTTGCAACAAAATCAAGCAGAGCGGGTATGTTAGAACCAGTGGTCTGTACTGTTATATGTTTAACATTTGTCCTTTATGGACAAACTGTTCAACATTTCCTCCTGGGGTCAATACAGTATATATATCCATCCATCCATCCCTGTGTATTAATGGTGAGAAGCTTTTCTGCAGTTTTAATCTCAATGTTATTTAATACCCATACCTATATTTTTTGACACTTAAAAATAAAACGCAGTTAGACACTGTGGGGGGTCACTGAATTATGCCAAATAGTTTCAGATTGCAGATGGCACCTTCAAAACATGGCACTGATAAAGCGCTACATGAAGCATAGCCTCTATTTGAAAAGCAATGTTGCTCACACAGGGGGCGACAGGTGCTTCACTGCTCCGCTGCTTAATCTCACACGTCCTGCACTAGGCGCACATTAACTCGCACAGCCTGTTTAAGCCAAGCAATAAAAGTAAATAAAACAAGGACACGGTGGCGGTGATCACCGGCGGGTCCCGCCGCGGCGTGTGAGACGCAGCGCCGCACTTTCACTGCGATCCGAGCAGGGAGCCGGGGCCGCCGCGCCGCTTACGGCTTGTGAAATACGTGGTGACAAAAAAAATCGCTTTTGGCGGAAAACATTTAACTTTGTCGTTAGCAATCTGCCCCATGTGGCACTTTAGCAACAGCCGCTTGTTTATTATGTGCGGCGGAAAGCGATTAAAGGAGCTCTTAAGAGTCACCGTGTTATAAATGCATGGGAAGACAGCCGGCTGTAAACGCGGCGGAATTAAAGCTCACCAAACCTAATACTAATACATAGCAATTTCCAGCTTGATGCTGATATCAAGAAATTACTTTTTTAACGTAAGCAATAAACGCATTTGGATTCAACCAACAATTACACCTCTTTTCTCAACGGACATCTGTTTTGGGGCTTTTTTTTCCAGGGCAGACTTATAAATGTACGCATTCACTCACAACAGCGAACAACAGATTACCTTTGGAGCAAAGACATTCCTCACCCTATCAACCGATTACCGTTGCTAGAAAAAGACATGTACAGGCTTCCTGGGCTTCTGACCCTAACCCCATCGCCTGGTTCTAACCCTACCCCAACACACATTGTGAAGGAGACTTAACGCTGACTATCCACTGATGACAGCAGCAAGACATTCAAAACTTAACATGCGTCTAATTTTTTTTTTTTTTTTTTTTAAGGCGGGTGAGGAAATAGGACAGCCAAGAGGGACAATCCACAGAACCCCAGCCACCACAGTGTGTTCGTTATTAAACTAGCTTTACCATGAGCTATTTTAACTGTAAAATCAAGCCTTTTGTTGGATTTCCTCGTTGTTAATCCCCAAACAAACAAACACGCGGAGACACGCAAACATAATGCCTCCCACTGCAGCACAATGAAAACCACTCTTTCATATTAAACCAAAGCCTACTTCTAAACGGCTTTAAGGACCCAGCATGTTAATCCCATAAGCTGCCACAGGGATTTCTGTATTACACATGCAATCAAAATCACATCGGAAAGTTGTGTCAATGATTAGGCTGATTTCAGCACATTAACGTTAATTACACAACAGTCGGAAAGATCTCGGACCGATCTTGCATCTGGAAGAACCAGATGTGAGCTCAAAAAGAACCTGCTTTTATGTACGCGGTGTTCGCGGAGAATGCATTTAAAATAAATAGGTTTTCTCTTTTTTTTCCAGGAGTGCTGTTTTCCATTTTGCTAAATGAACAAATGATTGCTTGAATCAAAATATAGAATAAAAAGGCTTTCAGCATGAAACGGTGATGGAAGCAGAAGGGATACCTGCCTCCCCACATGGGGGATAATGCGAAACCTTTAAACACTTTAACTCGTACAAATTATAGGCCAATGATTTATGTTGTTCAATGCAAACACTGGAACATTTCCGACCGCCACTGAACCGAATACCCTTTGAAATACAATAGTTGTCCAAATGCTGGCATGGAAAAAGACAATGGATTCAGCTTTGTAGTTCTCATATATAAATGCTATTATTACAATAAACTTTTTATTTAAAGGACTGCATTTTCCCCTCCGAAACTACAGAGAAAAATCGAAGAAACCACAAGACCAGGGGTTAAGAAGCATTCACCTGGGAGTAATAATCTCCACTCCAGTGGCTTTCGGAGGATCTGAAGTTTACACGGGCTGGGGCATCCTTATCTCTACGGATGCAGTAACGGCTACACCTCTACAGACGCGGGGACGGCTACACCTCTACCGACGCGGGAACGGCTACAGAACGGCTACACCTCTACCGGCGCGGGGACGGGTACACCTCTACCGGCGCGGGAACGGCTACACATATAAGCATGTAAACAGCTATACATCTACCGGCGTGTAAATGGCTATACTTCTACCAGTGACTAAACGGCTATATATACTATCTGCTGAACAGCCCTACGCCCTCGAAATAGCTGGATAGTGCACAGAAAAAATATATTATCTCTGTCTAAAACAAGCAAGAAGGAATAAATTAGCGGCGAGCTTAATCCGGATCAATTCACTTAAGAGACTTAAGCCATTCAAGGAAAAAAAACAGCTGGATAACAGCTGTAAAGCATTTGGTTCATCATGATGAATAAACCGCTAAATGACTCAATCAGAAGCTTGAGAAATCTGGTTATTAGTTATAATCATCTAGCATATCTGGTATAAGATTCCCTGGTTTACCACACATCGTCATCCACAAATTAACCAGGTTAGCTGTCCCACCACAGTGTCACCCAATCTATAAGAGGTTCAAGCGTTTGCAGAATGTATCCGGCTAACGATGTGAAGAGGTTTCAAATCGCTCCCCTTCGTCCTCTTTCTGCACGTACCATTACTCGTGTTCCAAACTACATTTGCTACACCAAAAAACATATGCAAAATACACATGCTCTTCAGAGTGTAGAGTACACACTTTTGTTTGCTGCTGTATATATATTTCTTCCTGTTATTTGGATGCTCTAACCACTGCACTAAACCCTCTTACATGTTTTCACATCTGAACTTTTCCATTCACATTAATAACATATAAATGCCCCCCCTTGAATTTGTTGCTTAGACTGAGGCTTTACCCAAAGCTGCCCATAATGTCGGATATGTTACTGCTCTGGGGGGACGTTTCAAAGCATATTTATGCAAGTAAGACATAAACCTGAGCTACAGGTGTGTGTCCTGAACAGCCAGGCTGACCTGGACATTTTATCGCCGTTTCTTTGTCCTACTAGGTGACCAATGTTCAATGAGCAGGAGAGCGCCACATAAAACATGGTAGTAATATAAGATGCATACCAGAGTCTACTGCTAGACTAGGATGTTCCTTGAGGGCAGATGTGACGTTGGCTCACCGTACACCTAGTTGTTCACCTGCCACCCTAAAGCCGGCGTTAGTTTTAAGAGAGAGATCTTTAAAAGCCACCATGTCATTTCTGTTTATTTTCATATAACCAGTAAAAATCCGTTGATGATACAGGCACGCCTGAACAGGAAATCTGACTATGTTCAAACAACAGGAACCAAATATTAACCAGAGTTTTAACGAGAGATGCACTACAGAAAAGCAGTCAATGTATAGATAATCTTATGTTTGTTTGGTAGTTACTCTTTACAGTGAGATAGAAAAAAATGTCAATTAGAACAATATGTACTAAGATGGCTACCACACAGTTATTTATTAATCTAGGGGTATGTCTCACATAGAGATGGCATCTAATACGTGGTGGTGTGTTTACCTTCTACAAGGGCTTGCTTGCTTAAAGCAATCTTCACTTCCGATTCTAAGAGATCAGCCTTCTTACCCTGTGGACAGAAAAAAATAACAGGTTGTAATCATACAAGTGCTCTATCTAACCAAGGCACACGTGCAGAAATCGTCAGGAAATTGTTACTCGCAGGCCTACTTCAGTCTTGATGTGTGTCATGCCCCAAACGGCCACAAGGGGACTGCTGGGAGGGCACTACCTGTCCATTCGTACGGCCTACACTTCCTCTGCATTCTCCCTCCACCCACCGGGCGTCTACATGAGCCCCTTGTCATTCCAATAAAGGCTGACTGGCTGACAGATGCGTGTGTGGGGATTCCAGAACAGTCTATCTGACTGCGTGCAGATATCAAAGGACGGCATTTCATATATATCAATCTGCATGTGAAACTCGGGCCTCTTAACATATCCTGAAACCTGCCCTCTATTTGAATATTGGCCTGACAATGTATGTGCCTGTGAGGGGGGGGGGGGGGTCAGGGTTAGGTCATGTGGCTCGTTTACAGGCTGGCACCTGACTTTATTCTGGCTTGTGAGGCATCTCGCTTACTTATTTTTCGGGACTGCTTCTCTGAGTATGAAAACACTAGTAAATCTGCACCGCTCAGGTAACGAGATCTTCCCACACGCAATAGGTGCTGCACCATGTTGCATGACCCGTTTGGGAGAGTGCGCAGGGACGGGGAGCTCCGTGTCACGCAGGACGGGCACTGGAAGGGGACGCTTGCGTTCAGATGCTGGAAAAGTGCGATTGGTGATTGTGGGTGAAAGTCCAAGTTTAACCCTTTGACAGCCAGCAGCTGAGGCGGTCGGCTGGATGATTCTTGAAGTGGCCACATCCAGGGTGCATTTACTTCATGCTATTTTCATTACTACTGTGTGTGAATATGTCATGATAGACTGAAAGGGGGTGACTTAGTGGGTGCTCCTACGTAGTTAAATATGAATTTTTCCCAAAAATTAGCTGTTTTTTTTAAACCGGGAAAACATGGCTTATATGACATTTATAGTTGCAATGTTAAATAAATTTGAGACGTCAACTTTCATTGACGTTACGGAAAACAGACAGGTGTTATACCAAATCTGACACATACAGACATTGTTCAGCCAGTCATCATGTGTTCATCCACAGGTCTATACTTTTGTGAATTTAAAATTAATCATTTAACTTCACAGCTAAGGTCGCGGCTAAACTAAAACTAAAGAGATTTATCCAAATACAATGGAAAAGAAATTTAAAATGATGTTTTTCCCAAAAACAAACAAAGATCCCTCATCTTCCTGGTGTCCCCACTGAGGAGAGACCCTCCCAAACATCTGCAGAATTCAGGAGGACCAATTCAGGCTACTGGCCGAACCCCGGGCAGAATCCAGGAGGACCAATTTGGGCTCCAGGCCTGACCCCGGGCAGAATCCAGGAGGACCAATTTGGGCTCCAGGCCTGACCCCGGGCAGAATCCAGGAGGACCAATTTCGGCTCCAGGCCTGACCCCAGGCTGAATCCTATGAGGGCAGACGGGCGAGCATACTTAGGACACAATCTCAGTGGCATTTGAATAAAAGCATTTAAGCGTACCCAAATATGAAATGTCAATTCATTTATCCTAAGCCTTTGTATGTGTCTTATTTGGCAGTCAAAAAAGGAGCCCGGTATCTGTGGGGCCTGGTTCTGTGGGGTTTGGTGTTTATCTGGCCACAGCTGCACACAGATTTAAATGCGCAAATGCTCACTTTCTGTGTTAATGAAGCAATTGTCCTTTCTAATACTGGTCAACCCTGACTGAATAACTCTTGATTCTCATGATTCATCACCCTCAGTAGGTATCAGGATGAAAAGCACAGGACTGAACCTGTATCTATTATACTCACAATAAAAAGGAGGATATGGGACATGACTGAAGCAGAGCAGGGTACAGCTTCTACCCGGTGCGCAAGACTGAAGCAGAGCAGGGTACAGCTTCTACCCGGTGCGCAGGACTGAAGCAGAGCAGGGTACGGCTTCTACCCGGTGCGCAGGACTGAAGCAGAGCAGGGTACGGCTTCTACCCGGTGCGCAGGATTGAAGCGGAGCAGGGTACAGCTTCTACCCGGTGCGCAGGATTGAAGCGGAGCAGGGTACAGCTTCTACCTGGTGCACAGGATTAAAGTAGAGCAGGGTACAGCTTCTACCCGGTGCACAGGATTAAAGTAGAGCAGGGTACAGCTTCTACCCGCCTCGCAGGATTGAGGCAGAGCAGGGTACAGCTTCTACCCGCCGCGCAGGATTGAGGCAGAGCAGGGTACAGCTTCTACCTGCCGCGCAGGATTGAGGCAGAGCAGGGTACAGCTTCAATCCTCTGTGTAGGGCCAAAGCAGAACTGGGAAGAGTATTTACCCCCTGCATAGGACCAAAGGAGCGAAACGTACAGCTTCTACCCATCACGTAGGACTGAAGCAGAGCAGGGTACAGCTTCTACCCACTATGCAGGACTGATGCAGGGCAGGGTACAGCTTCTAACTGCTCATAAGGCAGTCAGAGTGCTAAACTGACTTTGAGACAATAGCTGCATTTCTACAACTTACAGTAAGTTCTCATAAGCTCTGCAATGTTTATAGAACTGTACCTTGTACAACGCAGTTCATACTATATTATTTCTATTAGATAAGTCAGACTTGTATGCATAATTCGCATCTACACATGGCACCAGAAAACATACAAACATTTCCCAAGCCGCTGTAAATCAGTGGCCATTAGGAGGCGGCGTGAACACGGGGCGTGTGGTACTCAATCTGCTCCACGCCATTTCCCTTCAGCCGGCATTGCCATGGTCGTCACGCTGGAATCAGAGACGGGCCCGGACTCGGCAACGGAACAGAGCCGCTCAGAGAAGCTCCTCAGCGCTCCTAATGGACGGGCTTTTAGGCACTTCAAGCCACTCGCTGAGAAGAGGAGCGCATGAATATTTAAGACAGGCAGACGTTATTCCATCAATTAGCCCGAGTATGCTTCATACGATATGTGTGGCTATTCCACAGATGCCCCCAGCCAACTGCAACGTGCCATTACCATATTAATTTATGCTCAATTTCTCCATCATCAATTGGACGGGCCACCGATTTACCCCCGTCCCCGAAAAATGAGCCCTCGCTGTACCTCGGTGGTCTACTGGCTCACAAATGGATCTCAAAAAGAAAAAAAATGAAAAATACGAGACTCACCATGCTGTATGTGAGGAAGTCAGGGCGAGGGAAAAATGCAGAGAGAGCAGTGACTGATATCTACACCCCGCGTATTTGTGTTTGTTTTTAGGGTGTGTGCTTAAGATTTTCCATGTCACTGTCTGCTCCGAAATACAGGAAAATCTAAAAAGTGAGTCACTTCGAAACAAATGTAGCTGTTTACAAGTGATTCACAAAAGAGCTGATTGTACAGCTTCTCTCTTTGTACTCTTATTAACACAGAGCGATTCAATGAAAACATACATGTCGTAAAACAGCCTCAAAGGAAGAGAGAGAAAAAAAACAGGCCTAGCGTTTGTCAAGGCGAGCTTTTGGCATGGTGGGGTGCACCCGCATTTACTGTAAACAAAGGCACTTTCCAGGCCCCCGCCAGACGCAAACAGCGCCCGACACCCAGCTCCTCTGGACGTTTAAAAGCTGAAATTGCAAGACCGCAGCCCGTCCCACGTCAGGGTCCGGGACGCTTTTTTCCTCCCCTTTTTCTTTTTTTCCGGACTTGCCTTCACCTTCTGCTGAGCTAGAAACAAAGTACACAGAGTACACAGGGAGCGCTTTTTAATACCAAGGAAGGGGAATTCCTGGCCGAGCCCAAAACAAACAGGCCGCACATTTCTCCGCACTGTTTAAATGTTCTCCGGCAGACAGCACACCCGCGGCAGAATGGGTCCCGTCACCATTCCCAGACACGGCGGCATTGGGTACGAGAAAAGAGCAAACAGGGAAAAGGGCAGTGCGCTCTAAACCTCCTTCAGTAGGACCGAACAGAGGAAAGTTTCAGCTAAGTCTCGGTCAGCACTGTGACCCTGTGGCTTTCCAGCAGGGGGACACACGGCGAGCTCATCACAGCAGCATGTCACACAGCGCTACTTTTAGAGATAAATCCCCCCTCCCTGAATGTAACCTCTGTGTCCCCCCTCAGCTCTCTCCTCTCACCTGACAGAAACCCACCGTGATAACATCGATAGCACGGCAGTCACGGGGGCACGGTGAGAGCACCGGGTGTGTCTGCGGTCCGCGAGGTCCCTCTCGCCAGTCACCGGGGCAACGTCCGGACAGCTGGACGGCTGAAGGCAGGGGTGCTGCCTCCCGCCCCCCCCCGCCGACTTGCCCCAGCGAACCGCTCACATAAAGCGGACTCCTCAGCCAGCTGCTCCTCTAGCAGGGACAGGAGGACGTAAAGCAAGGCACACGCCTACACGCACATCCGAAGGAGGAGGTCGACTATAAAGAGTGAAGAGCATGAAAGCGGATGAAGAGAAGGCCGTCTGACTTACCCATGAACAGTGAAAGTCAGGTCTGAGAAAACAAAGCAAAAAGTAAATCCCCCGCGTTCAAAAAACAGCACGACGAGCTTGATGTGCGGGTCCGCAGAGGGGAGGCGTGCGGCGGCTGCAGGGGCCCGACGGAGCCTCTGAGGAACTGCAGCTATGTGGTCTAAACACGACAAAAGCCGAAGCCTCGCAGTGTCGAGATTAAATATGCAGGAAGAGGCCCTTTGCATAAACACAAACACTCTGCAAATGAACAACTGGCAGGAGCAGGCAGCCGCTGCGGGTCCTACCTGTGCAAGGATGCTTTTTAATTAAATAGAGCACCTGGTGCCCTCATAATGGGGCAGAAGGGAGCAAACAGGAGCTCTCTGTGTGTGTGTGTGTGTGTGTGTGTGTGTGTGTGTGTTTTACACAGCAGTCTTTAATAAACGCCCGTGCATTCGCAAACATATTCCTAAGGGGTGTGAAATTGGTTTGCCAAGTCGTTCCAAGTCCTTGAAAAACACTTGTTAAAGCGATACGGCTAAATCCTCCGCGGAGTTGGACGCAGAGGTGGGAGTTTGCGGCCCGCGGTCCCCTCATACCTTTACGGCTATTGCGCAGGTTCCTGTTACCCGGAAAAAATGAAGGGAGAAAGGAAAAATGTGTCTGGATTTTAACGCCTGCATGGTGACGTATTCAGCCAGTGCACAGGGACAGAACTCCCATTACGACAGATATGCATTAATACAGAAAGTCTGTTTTGGAAGCAGCGTCTAAACTCATCCACCTTCTTAAGAAGAGATCATACAAGTACTTACTTTTACTCATTTCAGAGAGGGAGGCGGAAAGAAAAAGTAAAAGCAAACTTAATCTAGGACGATGTTAAACATCCTGAACAGTTTACAGGTCCCAGGTGATTAATAAGTTGTGAAAAGCCCTTTCAGATTCTCCCAGCACCGGTACTGTATTAGCTCGAATGGAATGATCACGTTACCAAAGGATGCAAACGTCCCCCAGTGACGGATTCTGAGGGAGCCGTATTTCTGTCTCTTGTCATACGCTGCAAGAGCGTTCCAATGCCGCAGCACTGGGGACACTGTCTTTTGGATGAACGGGAGACGGAACGTAAACCACAAGAGCAGGATGACGGCAGAAAACAAAACGAATTATAAAGGCAACACTGTCCAGCCTGCAGCCCCCTCTCACTTGAAGGGAATTAAAGTGCCCAGGACTGGCGGAATCCAGCGGGCTTGGCGGCCAAGCCGGACAGGAACGGGAGCTGAGGACCAGGGAAGAGCTGTGGAGCGGCCTCGGACGCCAAGGTGATGAGCGGAACATGTCATTGTCATGTGAGATCCACTTGCTGGGAACAGATGGGGAAGACAGAGGTAGAGAGAGAGTGAGTGTGTCTCTATGGGGGTACTCTGAAGGGCAGTAGGGGGGCAAGAAAAGGAGACCTCTGGAAAATAAACACGCTATAGCGTTTCAACGGCTGGAGACACAAACATTCCATTGCTGAGGCTAATTATCGGTGGGAAATAACAACAACAGAGGAACCAGGTGAAGCCAGTGGCTGAGCGGCCGGGCACCACGGAGCAGATGATGAAACATGAGAACCACCACGGGCTGGAGGCTGGGGGGGGGGGCTGGGAGCCCGTGTGGCAGCCAGCCGACTCGCACACCAGATGTGAACCTCTATCAGAACGCCCCCGCACAAGCTCTCGGACCACAGGTCACATCGCGGGGCTTGGAAAAAACCAAACGGTACCGGACTGGGAGCCAAACTGGGAGTTTATGGCCCCCAGTGTCTTATGTAACACATGTACAGCGAGCGCGTGTCATGCGGGCATTTCAATTTCAAGGGGGGTGGGGGGGGGACATATGGAACGTTTTTATGTCTAAGTACCTAGTGAGTCATAAAAATGGCGGTCAAAAAAGGCTTTTCATTGGGTTCAAGTGTGACCACTTCAATAAATTCCCAGTAGGAGGCGCAAGAGGGAACCATAAAAGCACAAGCAAGTCGCCACCATGACTCCAGCTAAGTGTATTAATCGGCCTGCCTGTGCTGGAACAGCCGTCACATGTGTATCGCCGTCACCAATTAACAGGAGTGTCCCCCAGTCACTGGGAAAACGGCAACCTTCCAGACAGGAACTGGAGTGCGTAGATTTTGTTAATATAAAGTACAGCGATACGACACACAGATTAAAGTCAAGCCAAGTGGACTGTTGTTGTGGCAGCCATACAGAAGTATACAGCATTACGAGACGTAATGGGCAATAAGGCAGCTTCTAAGGTACAAGGTACCACTGTCCACTCGCCTCTTTGTGGGTCTAGGTCGACTATCCTCTTTCAGTTTTGACTACAACAAAACTCTTGCATTGTAATATAACTCTAGTCATGAGTACAAACCTCATAATGCAAAACACGACCTTCCCTGGGGGGGGGGGTGGCAGCTCAACACACCTCACTCCCATCAACGCTTTAGGAAATGTACAAATCATTTGGATGGATGTTTTATTTGTATTTATCCTTGCCTGATGCTTTTATGAACACAGAGACAAACGATCTAGGTGTCCAAGTCGTTGGTCATTCTCTGTCACACACAAAGCCACTGATTTATGCTGAAATCCCACAGACAGACACCAAAGCCATATTGGCCTTTTGTGGCAATAAACTTTATATTTCAGCACAATGTCAGGGAAATGCCACATGCAGGACTGACTAACAGTGCGGGGCCTCGCGGAGCTCGACACCTTAGGCAACTGCATTATGGGTAACTGTCCTCTTCTGAGCGTTACATTAGAAGCAGCTGGCTGCCCAATGGCACCTAGGAGACGCATATTTGTCTGTTTATCCGCATGCTGAGCTAGCGGCACAGGTGGGGGGGGCGGACGCGTTTAGGTGGCCCCAGATGATGTCGCATCAACACGGTAAGCATGCTAAATCCCAAAATGCGTTGATTGCTTCAGAAAAGGAACCAATTAAAGACTTACAGCTGAATGTGGGGATATACCCCCCCTCCCCCAAAGCAGACCACTGGGTGGGAAGCAGCCCCTCGAAGGTCACGCCCATCACCTCGCTCCCCCACCTACCTGGTCTCCCCGATCCTGCACATCACACACACATTCCAGAAGCACTTTCCGTGCCTCTCTGCACTTGTGCTGCCAGCCGGGGCAAACTCTCTGTTCTCGTTAGCAGCTCTGCGACTAAAACCACAGAAATTGTGCTTGTGGTGAGAGACATGTCATTCCGGCCTTGGTCTGAGGAGCAGAGACACTGCTGTGACCTAAAACATTAAAAATAATTAAAAAAAACCTCTCGCTGACTCCTCCGTCAAGAGGGAAATACGTCTGAAGTTGCTGCACAAAAGAACTGCCCTTCATTTCAGAAGAAGAAGAAAAAAAGTTTTCATTTCATTAAGTGAAGACTAAAGCACCATTATCTCCCCACAGACCATAATCACCAACCGAAGGATAACGGGACAGAAAGCAGTTTCCAGTTTAGTCATTAAAAGGTCTTTGTTTTTCCTTTCTCTCAGAAGAGAATATGCAGTGAAATAATAGCAGCAGATCCCAGGGCAAGAGTCACAAACATGAGGGAGCTTTCAGCCTCGTCTGCCAGGCGGCACTAAAGCGCAAACAGAACTGCGCTAAACCGCTAGCCGGCTTGACAAAGGGCCTCTTAGCTTCAGTCAGCTGTATCAGCTGCTCTCTGTCCCTGACCTCCTCACACGGAGGCTGAGGACTCGGCAAACCGACAGAAAGGCCTCCCTCCCCCCTGCCCTCTCTCTCTCTCTCTCTCTGCCTCCTCGGTAAGGAACAAGTGTAATTAACCACGTTTCAAAAATCAAAATCGGAACGAGCATGCAGACTGTTTCATAAATCGTATGTAATGTTTTAAAAGACTAGTGGTGCTTGAAGGTGCTCGCAATGCAACTACTACCCTTTAAATGGAGACCCGGAAGGATTTGGCGCAAAAAATAGTAACTTTGGATTTAATTAGCTTATAAAAATAATTGCCATTAGCCATCTCAAGGGCTGCGGCGTCGGTGGCCCCTCCCCCATCCCCGACGCGCTGAAGACAGAGGAGGAGCAGCGGTTCTGACGCCCACGTCCCGCATTGACACCGCCGGCCAGTTATTTAGAATACTGTCACTGTAATTAGGTCAGCCCGAGGCTAGGCCTTCAGCTCAGTGGCTGGATTATAACATGTGAGGCTTGGGGCTTGGTACGGATGCAGGTACGGGTGCAGGTACAGGTGCGGGTGCGGGTACAGGTGCGGGTACAGGTACGGGTGCGGGTACAAGTAATGCGGGTACGGGTACAGGTACGGGTGCGGGTACATGTGCGGGTACATGTGCGGGTGCGGGTACGGGTGCGGGTATGGACACCGCACGGACAGCTGGTGCAAGCACAGAAGGACCCGATCAGAGCTTCTGTACAGTCCTCCATGAAAACTTAAATAAATGTTTCGATATTCCAAACAGATGTCCCGAATATATATGCATTAATATTTCATACTGCACTTATTAGAATTACGATCGTAACGACTCCCCGGGTTTTATAAATATATAAGTACCATAAGCCATATTTCTGACAGTCAATCGTAACAGTAACTTTTCACACAAAGTCATACATAAAAAGCTAAGACACAGCATTCCAGAGGTCATTCTTTTAACAATGGAAACTTAACCAGCTATGAAATTACACATTATTCAAAATATGAGTCTATTCTGTCGTTTGAACAGGGGGAAAAAAAAGCAAATACATGCATTTATCACCTTGCGAATAAGTAGCTGCTGTGCTGGACGCTTAATGTATGCAGGAAAACAGTGGTGACAAATGTGCGGACTGGGCGTGAGAGGCACTGGGAAACAGGGCCACGCATACCCGCCGTGAACCTACAAGCCATGCAAATGTTTCCACTCACGAGTTCAAACCCCACGCAAATTGAGAGACATCCTTCATGCTGATGCGTCTCCCGATCCTGCTGGAGGACACTGCATCTTTCTCTGCGGTGAACGTGGACGTGAGCCATGGCCTCCCCGGTCACGGTGCAGCTAGCCTCACCGTACTCCCATGCCGGCACGGAGATGCCGACCTTCCCAAATGCCCAGAGAGCCTCTCTCTCACAAGAGACCCCAGCTGGCCCTTAATCACTAGCTCAGGAGCCCGAATCCCAGGTGGGAGGGAGGCCATTATTAACTCATTAACACAAAATTATAAATAAGCAAATCGCAGTAATTATATCGGAAAGTTACTCTGTGTTTGCACCAAACCGCAACGTCTTCTTATTTGACCGAGGACTATGGGGACGTCACACGACGGCCGACCGGCTGGCACTCGAATGCTGAGAAGCGGTGGCACGGGCCAGCACCCCGAGCGGGCACCCCGAGCGGGACAGAAACGTGAACAAGCACCTGCCCGTGTGGCTGACAAGACGACGGTTTCCCAGTCAGTTTAACCCAATTTCAGCTCACGGTCACCCGCACGCAGTTACATAAGGGGCGGGGCATTTACAGTACGAGCACAGGAAATCGCTTGAGGCAGGCTGTGGGCAGGCGGGGGCGACACCGAGGAACATGGCACTGGCGGGGAATAGGCTTCCGTGCGTGAAGGCGTTTGGTGGGGGGGGGGGGGGGTGAAATATATATAGTCAGTCTGGCCCCCTTTTATCCCCCCCAGACTCATGGAGAGTGCAAGCCCTCCAATTCATCGGGGACCTCCAAGATTAACACGCCAACTCCAGATTGCCCATACAGAGGCTTTAGTGAAAGATACATTTATATTGATGTCATTGATAAGAATACAGATTGTCAATGAGCAAAGATATTTAACTGTGGGGAAGTATTTACTCGACCGGTTAGTATTTACTTGATTAATTATGTATCCATAATTCAGTGCAGAAATTAATAATTCAATTATATAAATGAGCGATGAAATTGGGGGGGGGGGGCGAGCCTTCAGACGGATGTATTCCCAGTCCCGAGATCATGACTCATGCTAATGGGTAGGTATGATATTTCAGTGCACTCATCACCCGCTTAGCTTACCTTCTCCTACAAGAGTTCCTGAAAAGCAGTGACGAGAAATCAAGAAATAAATAGATAAATAAGCCGGCAAGTTGCCATGGAAACCGCCGACAACATCCCAATTTAAGGGGCGCTTTCAGAGCATCTCAGGCTGGCATGGGATGGTATACCTCAGAGTCTTTAAAAAGAACATCTACATCTCCAAACTTTCAAGATCAAAACCCTAAAAGCTGAATTTTATGCACCATGCAACAGGCTTAGAAAACAACAGCTAATATAGTGGACATCACCACCTCAGATTCCGGAGCTATTCTTTTATTAAAAACTGGTTCACCAGAAAAATAAACCAATGTCACTTTTCCTAAGAACGCAAGAAAGCATTAAGATGCATTATTAAAAATTTGAAAGAAAAAAAAAAAAAAAGTCATCTCTCTGTCACACTGGTTGAGATAGATGGAACTGGATCCCGTGTTGCGAGACGTATCGCCAGGACATGTCCGCCATATATCACGTGGGTGTGAAATGACGTGGTCTAAATTTAAACCCAACCGAAAAGCACAGCGACAGGCCGCTTACCTAAATTATTCAGCACTATACCGTTATTAGGGGCCATACAGAATGAAAATTAAATATAGCTGCTTCCTTTTAATTATGACTCTGGTTAACACCCGTTGCAAAAAGCCAGTCCCTCCCAGTGCTTGGCCGGCTCAAAGCCCAGTTCCGGTGGGGGGGGCTGTTATCCTTGGGTGTAACACTCGGGACTTAAAGCGTCGGGAATTAAAATAAACATCTGCCATTCAGCACTACAATAGGGTGCATTGTGCAATATTCCGGAGAGGAATGACCACGTTTTGGAAGCTGCCCCACTAACCTTTGGGGGGGGGTCTTTCAAGGTACCCGCAGCTCTCAGATCCCGCCATACTTAGGCAGCAGCCCATGATTCTCTACACCAGTCTCTGATGTGAAGAGTGACCACAGTCTGTTCTGCTTCCAACACGTGAATTAGGACCCAGAGAGTCAGACACTCGAGACGGAAATCAGCCGATATTCACACACTCACGCTTTTCTCTGTCTATAAAGCAGTTTAAAAGATTCAAACATTAATGACTGAATTGAACTGAATGTTACAGACTTAACTTGAAATTCATATGGTGTCTCTCATCATAATAGGATCCGATTTCTTGATTTGTTCATTTTAATTATTATTATTATTTAAGATGTACACGGGATCTCAGTGTCTGAAGTGTCCAGAGAATACAGGCGAGCATGTTTCACCATGGAGGCCCTCTGTGCTCAAGTACGCCTTGGATGTTATTTACGGGCAAATATCAGAACTTCATTTTTCTGATACGACGCGGCACTAAACCTTGGCTGATCATTAGTGGCTGGTTTCTCCCAGAGAGCTCCTGGTTCCCAGTTTAGCTGCTGTTCATTTCCCCCTCAGCCTGTCTATCCTACTGAACTCCCCGACCTTGAGTGAGGATGTCACGGGTGGTAAAGGCCCCTTTTAACTTCACTTCACATGCGAGATTCTTAGGTAACATAGCAGAGACTCCTGTCCAGTGACGTATGTGCAGCTTGCATCATCCAGTGGTGAAACGGAGCGCTCCCCTTAAGAACTTTGAGACAGCGCTAAAGACCATTTCCTGTCAAAATCAGAGTTCCTCTTTTCTCTTTAGTGATTTGTCAGCGCTACACCTGCAGGATGAAAAAAAATACAAGCACACAAATAGCCAGCACTGTGTTTGTGGTAAATTACTTCAGCAATGCAACAGCATCTGAATTATAGCATTTTATTTTAAACAAAAAAATAAATTCCTTGCACTCAACGTTGATTGATACAAACTGTATCACACAGCACAGTAAACTTACACATACGGACTGAATTAATTTCACTTGAAATCGTCCTGGAGCAAGTTTCTGCGGTATATGGAATGGCAAATGTACAAATATCAAAACTATGACAGACGTATGGCTGGCCAATCACACGGACACTCTGTCAAACCAAGATGTCCCTTAAATTTCAGAGTAACAGCTGCATGGTTGACCGTAATTAGAGAACTGCACTGGGTGGTTAAGGCAGCGCTTTCAAATGACTGGAGATGATTTCATTTGAATGCCAACTTGAATAAATGAATAAAACAGGAGCTTCCCTTTAAGGTAAAAAACTAGCAGTAATATCACAGCATAATAATGAATGAAGGACTAAAATGCTAATGTCTTAATTATTAAACACTAAAATACAGAAAACTGAAACAACAACAAACAAAAAAAAAAAATCAGGTTTGTGAAAAGCAAGAATAATATTAAGGGCCAAGGGTTAGCTACGGTGGCCCTGAAGGGCAAAACACAACGACATTTCAAAAAACACAACGACATTACAGAAAACACAACGACATTCCCAAAAACACAAAACACAATGACATTACAGAAAACACAACGACATTTCCAAAAACACAAAACACAACATTACAGAAAACACAACGACATTTCCAAAAACACAACGACATTTCAGAAAATGGAAAGGGTAGGACCAAACTTCTTGTTCGTGATTGGACAGTGTCCTTGGAGTGACATGGGTACTGTCCAATCATGAACACGAAGTGTGGTCCTACCCTTTTCCTGATTGCGATTGGACCCTACCCATGTCACTCACGACTGTTCATTTCCCTGTTTGTACTTCATTTTTGTGCGAGTGTTAGCGGAGAGAAGTAGATTATGTATTGTCCATATTGTGGGAAGAGGTTTCAGTCGCTGCCAAGATTCTGTGACGAGTGTGGGAAATCTATGGAATCAGAATAGTGCCATATGTACTTGTATTCACAATTCACAGAGGCGGCATCGCCTGAAGTAACGGTGTCTAACCGCTTTCAGGTGCTTCCAGCTTTAGAGCCGGAAGAGACTGGGGAGGCAGGTGGGCCCTTGGGCACCA
>JAOYFF010000128.1:16393495-16404168 GCA_025773925.1 Cryptomyrus ogoouensis
CCCCAGAAAGCCGGGAGGAGGAAAGGGCGGGGGGGTGGGGTCGGGAGGGTTCTCTCCCTCGTAATAATGAGCAAAACAAGGAAACAATACAGGGATCAAACGCCCCACACCCCCGCCGGGGGGGGGGGGGGGGGAGGGGCACAGCACAGCACAGCACAGCCACACTTTACTTCCTTGCAAGCCTCAGAATGCTGCCCTCCCCGGCTGATCCAGCCAATCGGGTGAGGCCGAGAGCACCCACCGTCACAAGACCAAACGTACGACCTCAGCTTTCAGCGTTGGAGCCCGACCAGACACAACAAGCCACGATACGCCGGCTCACGCACACGGAATTCCCGCGAACGCTATTAGCGGTTCGCCTTCCGCTGTCAGCCTCAGATAAGACCCCCCTTGCTTGCCCACCCACCCACCATTAATCAACAACAGAGGTAAAAAATGTTGATCCCAACGGCAGTTTTATTTAGCGATGGCCCGACGCCGCCCTCAGCAGCCACCAGCCAGGCAAATAAAGCACTGTGTTAGCGATTAGCGCAGACAGGGGTACACAGCGTGGATGCAGCTCCAATAAACGCTCCCTGGGACACCCCCAGCGCCGCCCACGCCGCCTGGGAAAGGTGTCCCGCTCCTTTAATTCGCCACCATGTGGTTTCAATCCTCTCTCGCCAAATTAGAGTCCCTGTCAGTCTGGCAAGATGCCGGCAGCCAGGCCTCTCGCACTACTAGCTTAATTGCCTCTTGTTTGTGAATTAAAGGCTCGACGTGATTTTGACAGAAGTGCAGGTTGTTCTGGAACAATCTTATTTTACTGAAGCGATTACGGCTCGGCATTCGTTTCAAAGCGCGCGGGCGCGTGCCCTAGCTGGGACGACATGCCCCATGTAAACGCTTATCCTCATTTCCTACCTCGCCTTCCTCGGCACTGTGGGAAACCGTCAACCAAGAGCTGAACTGTATCGTCCGGGTTTTTACCCAGATAATACAGCTCATTTTCCAGTTTAAGCCAGTTCACAGAAAACTGATGTGCATGTAGCCTCACCTACGCTCTCAAAGCTCAGTACCAGAACCGGCCCGGAAGGACCCGGAATGCATGAACGGAGGATGGAAGCTTTAACAGAAATAACCAGCAGTGCGACTCAGAGAGTCACCCCAACACCCCCCCACACACCCTCACTTACGCTCTAGAGCAGGGGTGGTACCAGAACCGGGCCAGAAGGATGGACTCTGGAGAATTACAGGAAGCATGCTTTTCTGGAGTGAACACCCACTTGACCCCCCGGATGCTAAAGGCATGTCAGTGGGGGAGGCAGCAATGATTTAAACTCCTCGCTAGACGGGCCGACAAGGTTGGGGGGTCGACGAAGACATTAACAGGTCAGTGCGCGGCCCACTTGGGAACAATTGCGCCCGGTCGTAGCTAAGTGGACACTTGATTGAACACGATAGAAGCACGACACACTTCCCACAGATAACAATCACAGAAGCCATTTAGAATAAAAGCCCCTGTGATTCCGCCTTTATGGGCAAAATTCATCTTCTCTCTCCTTTTAAAGAAGGGGGCAGTCTGAGGGCCGTTCCTCTGCTGAAGGGGCCCCATTCAAATACTTTTCCCATGTTAAATAGGACATTACTCTGGCTGAGAGCCGAACAAGAATAATTGCAAGGTGAGAAAGGAATACTATCTTTTCACTTATAATTTTATTAGGATTATGATAGCTTTTTTGCGGGAGGGGGTTGCAATTATATTAACCAATTCCAGATTAAACTGATTTTCATTTAGACTGTTTTGTTGTGCTGAGCTGTGTTCTGTCTGGTACCCAGCTCTGCACGTGTTGAGATGGCATTTCCCCAGATACTGTCCAGAGCTGACAGGACACAGGACACCCTCATCAGTGCGGCAGAGTGACTTCATTCACCTCGCGAAAGAGGACCAATGCTCAGGAACTCCTTTCCAGGACAAATGCATGACATTTTCGTCGCAAAGTGGGAGACAGGACGGCCATCCAATCAGCGGCCATATCAGTGCTCAGAAAACATCAGCATAAGACCATTGCTGCTCTGCTGAATCAGCTACTATGAAAATGACAAACCATGATTCTGAACTTAAACAGCCGCGAGTCAAAGCTACCTGCAGTTACAAGCTCGACTCCTTCTCCACCTTCACATCAAACGGGCACGCGATGCAGGTCTAGAGCACAGAAATCTGAAGCCAAAACTCACTGAAACCATCGCATGCGTCAATGGCCTCGCGTCTCCGCAATCGCTCTCGGATGGGGCACACCTAATGGGAAACGGAAACCGCAAAAAAAAAAATTATATATTATATATACATAATAATAAATCATCACATCGAATAATTACATCAGCCACACAAAGCCACCTGCCCTCTTTCATTAAGTTTGCTCTCCAGGATTGCATCTGTTTGTGTCTGCATGTGTGTGCGTGCGTGTATGTAATTTGCATGTTCTCCACATGTCGACGTGGGTTTCCCCGCCTTGCATATGCAGGTGCATTAGAGAACAAGCACCTCACTTGAAACACCTACCATGCCGCCTGAACTAGTTTAACAGTGTACCACTTGTTTCCTTCTCTGTAGCCTTGCAGATACCACACAACATGCACAGGGCATCCACGGTACAGGCACCATACATGGGAGGCCATTAGTTCAGAGTTTCCGTTGGCATCTTAATGATTTACGAACACCTCCGCCCCCGTGGCCGACCCCAAGGGGACCGGGAATCGTCTCCCATTGCCTAGAAAAACCACAGCACACCTCCAACATGGGTCTGCCACAGGCCCGGCGCCAGCGGAAAACAAGTTGGGGGGCAATTGAAATGCAGAGGGGGCGGCGATTTAACTCCCAAAATATGCACACTGTACGATTGTTAGTTCTACATGATAATAACTGTTTGATCGCACACACAAACACGCTACTGTTTAACAAACCCTAAACGTACGTTCCAAACACCATGGCACAGCAGCGATGTTTAACCTTAAACATAAAGCAAGTGGGCGCATATTTCTCGATCAAGCCAACACACCAAAACATTTAAAAATTAAACCATACCTCAATACCGTTTTTCGGAACTGTACTATAAGCCCGGGCAAACTCTTTGTTGTCTCAAAGTGTAATCAAACAAAGACAGAAAAAGTCCACTTCCCGCTTGATATCGGTTATCAACCGAATCGATGGATCCCCTCAATGGCAATTTGTTTGAGACAAGGAATTCAATTATGTCTACAATGGCAGAGACGTACAGGCGGTTTCGAGAGAGCTGGTCGGAATTAACTAGAGGTGAAATCTCACTACCTGTAGAACATCGCAACTGCCTCTCTTTCCAAAAACCCACGTATGTTTGATGTTCTTTACTATTGGCATGTCTCTTAAACCCTTTTGCCGTGTCCGTAGCATATTTCCAGTTGCTAAAACAAAAAGTTGTGAACCAGTTAGTTTGCTCCCGCTCACCCAATTGACCAATCAAGTGCCTGGATTTGAAAATCTAGTCTAGAACGTACCAACACGTATGTAAAACATAGACCTTTTTTTTTTTTAGCTAACTATAGTGGTCTAACTTATATATTAATCTTTTAAAATTAAAATAAATTAAAATATATTTTTAAAAAAGTTCAATTAGGGCTTATTTTAACAAAGGGGGCGGAATTATCCATCTGAGGGGGCGACGCCCCCTTACGCCCCCCCGTGGCGCCGGGCCTGGTCTGCCAGCTGCAAGAGGGGAGTGCCACAGCGAAGAGAGTGAGCTGGTGTGGCAGACAGAAGGGTGAGGAAAAGCGAGAGAGAGAGAGAGAGAGAGAGACAGACGGCGGGGGCTGTCTTTCTACAGTGCATTGTCTTTGATGCACGCACACGCTCACGCAGACACACAGACAGACACATGCACTCTGCAAACACTAAAAATAGAGCACACTTCTTAAGAGGGCAGAAATGCCAGTTCATTCCCAGGCCCGGCGGACGGTGCCGGCGCTGCTGTTACCGTGGACGTGCGGCCGATGGTCTGGGCAGCGGCGTGCCGCGCGGCTCCCGTCCTCATTAACTGGGCCGCTTTCCAATTCATTTAAGGCCCCCGGGACACAGCCTTCACCGAATTTACAGAAATGACAAAACATTAGCAGATTTGCATATGCAAATGAGGCCGAGCAACAGGCGATCCCGCTCAATTGACCTACTGCTTGTCGCGGTACCGGGGCTATTCCCCGGGATGACGCCGTAGCAAGCGAGCGTCATGTGAACGCCATCTGGGTACCCCTTATTTAAAACTGGCAGACTTCCCGTGGCACCCAGCCTGGCGGCGAGCAGGAAGGGAATAAATTGCATCATTTACTTAACATCCACTCGCTGTTGTGCGCGTTAAAAACCCATGACTAAATAATTTGGTTACTCCGGCTGCCAGTTACCGCTGTCAGCCAAATGACACTGTACCCGCCACAAACAGCATGACAGTCAGGCAGCTGATGGGGGGCTTTAAACATCAAGATGGGAGCCAGTTTAAACGGAAGGAAAAAAAAAAAAAAACACAGCGATACACCAAACTGATCCAGGAGCACCGGCCAAAAATCAAGATGGGGCAACCGCAAGTCCGAAAGCTCTTAATTACGGCGCAGCGTAATCAAGTTTATATTAATATCACGCACGGCTACACACGGACCTGACAGAGCAAATGATGAAATCTTCGTCTTGGGGAGAAAGAGAGACTTTCAAAGCGGGAAGTTAACAGGATCTGATGAGCGTGATATTCAGCTGCGGTTGTGTAACTGGAAGATTCGCGTAAACCCCAAACTGGCCAAGTCCGCAACTGGAGCATCAGTGAACCCTCGAACTTTGGGAGGTTCGTGTATAAATAATACCTGGTGTCAGCATGATTGTAATTTATGACAGAAAAAAATAAATTAACAAATCAGTGCTCCAATCAGTTCTCATTAAAAGTACATACAGACCTTCTGACAGACAGAGATCCGTCCGGAAACAGACTGCCAGTGGCATCCATTCCCTTCACTCATTCGCAGAAGCACCACAATATAAAAGCTCTCATCCTAAAGGTTAAGGAAGGAAAATATCTCCAATTTGGAATAATGGTGTTCAATCAGAAACACTAAAAAAAGCAACCTCATGGGTTTTAAGACTTCATAAAGTTTTAAGAAAAGTCAGAGAATAAGGCTGCAGAGCAGGTAAAAATGACAGGTTAACGGCGACAGAGGGGATGACTGTAACCGCGGCACAGAGAGACTCGACTGACCAGCCGGATAAATATCAGCCAGACTCTGCGTAGATGAGGGACCTGCTGTGTGTCGCTTTGCAGGTTATTCATTACAGATTCATATTTAAATACAAGTCACATACATGGTGGTCACTGCTAGGGCAGAAGGCCTGGTAGCTAGATTACATAGAAGCATTTGCATACAAAACAAACAAAACACAGATATCATGCTGTCACTGGTCACTTAAAGGGAAACTGTATCAGAAGGACCAAGACAAAGAACAACCAACAAATAAATGGCCTCACACACAAAAGAGCTAGTTTCACTATGACCGTTCCAGCCGCTTCTGTCCCCAAGGTTCCTCCCATTCCCACATTCCTCCAGATCCGGATCCCACACACAAGGCCGCCATGGACATCATGCACCGGGTGCGAGACCGAAGGCAGCCCCTCGATTCATGGCCGCTTCAGGCAGCTGTGTGCTGGCTAAAGCCACCCACCATATTTTAATGCTGCCATCATTACCAATAAATATAGATGGAGAGATGAATTGGATTTAAGGTTGGATTTAAATCTTCCTAAACTAATAATAATTCATGCCCGTTTTGCAACAAACAGGGATCTCAAAAAATGCTAAATTATAAAAATGAACGGAAATAAAATAAATTCTAAAAGCTAATGACACACTTTGACGGTGGAAGTCTGGTAGATTGATTTACTGACTGGCATAATTTAGAATTAATCAGCGGATGCATCACGTTAGCCAAAACTGTAGAAGGCTTTTTCAAAACAAAAGTGACCAGTAAATTAGCAGTCATCCTTAATTCGAGACGTTACTTGAACTACAGTCTGCTAACATTGCCATTTCTCTGAAGCTCCATTGCATACATAATCATAATTAGAGCTGTCACGATTACTCAGTTTTTAAAAAGTATCAGTTAAAATACACCCTTACATATGTATGTACTCCATACTGTATACTCCATATACAGTATGGAGTGAAGGGGACAGAGTGTAGCTGATCAGGATCCAAAGAAAGAGAGAATCACATTAAAAGTGAATGAAAATGCAGTCTGTAAATACTGCAAAGCAGAACTTAAACAGAATGACAACACAGCTACAATGCAGCTACATTACATTTATTTTATTTAGTCCAAAGCAACATGCAACAGAGGCAAATAAAAGGCGGACATCACTCAGCCTGTGATGCACGGTTAGCCGCATATGACTGTAAGCTATGGCACTTTTAGCCTCTCAGAGTTTTTGTCATCACTTTGACTTAAATTATTTAGCTTAATTTGCTTTCTGTGGTTCCTGCACCTTAACATAATTGCCGCTAAAAAAGGCAGCTGTGTATAAATTTAATTTTGTGAATGTATTGTATTGCTAAATTTCACATATTCCACATACATAAAATTAGTGCAATTAATATTGCAATAATTATTAAATAAAAAAACATTGAAAATGTACCCAAAATACACTATGGCCAAATTCAACATAACAATAGAGTTTTCAAATAAGTTGGTGTTGCTGGAAGTGGTGCCAACAGACACAAATGCCGACCAAACACACGCTTTTGCTCAATACCGTCTCTATAGAATCAAAAATATTTCCTTGAAACTGAAGGCGAATGCCTTTTCAGAGACCAGTTCATATTTGCTTTTCTCTTCCTCACTCGTTTTTGTAAGATTTCTCACAAACAGGCCACACTGTCTAAGTCCAACAGCAAAGATGAGACTGATTATGATTGGCTCAGATGAGACTGATTATGATTGGCTCGGATGAGACTGATTATGATTGGCTTGCAGAGCGAATGCAGAGCGCATGTAGAAGCAGTGCCGTTAAACTTTAGACTGATGTGCTTGAAATGGAACCATTAAGTTTTGTTACCTACAGCAGTGTTTTTGAGTAACTTATCGTCTTAATCCAGTTCACCATAGCAGTTCTTGCGACGGGAAAACTGCATGTTCATATCATGCGACGTTGCTATGAACGTGGCATGGCCTGCAGGCCTCAGGGCGGGTTGCACTTCTGCTTTCTCTGTGTGCAGTTCTTCCGACGTGTTTAAGCATATTCAACTCTAGATCCTCCGGTCTCCTCCCACAGTTGAAAAACATGCAAATGAAAATGAAGTGTCTAAATTGACTGTAGGGGTGGGTGAGTGACTGAGTGACTGAGAGTGTGAGTGAGAGAGTGAGAGAGAGAGTGAGTGAGTAAGCGAGTGGCCAGGGACGGCCTGGCGCCTCCTACAAGGGTTGGTTTAAAATGTAAATAATGTTAACAATTACTTGATTAATCATCAAATTAATGAGCTGATTACTCAATTATTCATATAATTGACAGTGACAGCCCTAAACAGAACATCAACACAGTAGAATGTCCAGCTAAATATTAACCCCAGCCATTAACTTTCTGGTGGGAAACTACTGACTGAGTGTAACAGAGGAGGTGGTGAGCTGGGCACGCGAGCCGTAAGGATGGAAGACAGCATCTCAGCCACGTCCACAGACAGAATCCAGGAGGACCACCAGCCAGCCCTACCTGCCCTAAACCACAATGGGTAGGCTCCCCGAGGACCTGCCGCTCATTCCAGTTTCAACCTGCTCCCCAATGGCCCACGTGACAGGATGTGACATACTCGTCCATTCCAGCTCATCCTGACATTATGTTGTTTACACGGCACTCTCCGTTGAGAGGAGTGGGACCAATTATCAACCTGAGCTAGCTCACCAACGATCCTCAAGGAAGTCTGAGCCAGTGAAATTCTGGCTTTCATCTCTGCTGCTCGAACTCCGGGACGAGCTCTCCGCTGAAGACGAGTGACTCCCATAATTACAGCTTACCTGTTAACGCACGTCCGCTAAATACATCTCAAAACAAACATGCAGCAGCCAGTAAATTAAGTACTACCCATTTAATCTGCTCCCTGATCACTGAGTCAGCCGTTATGTGCAAACATCCAACACAGTGTCTATATTTAAATTTGTCAGTTCAACCATTTAACATCTGTTACAATTATAAAAAAAAGAACCAATTTGCCAGGTTGTTAAAATATGTATGCATATTAATTTGTCTGCACCAAGAGTCTACTTATTAAATTATTTCTCATTCTAAATGTTTTCGAAGTATTACAACGATTCACAGAAAATCGCTTTTGTGTAGGTGGCCATGTTTACTAATTATGTAATATGCACTTTGTTAACGCCAATGAGACACTCCCCTTTTACCCGGCCTCCGAAATCAATCACAAATCCAGCGCGAGTCAGGGCAAGGAATTAATCTACAAAAATAAAAATAAATAAGTATGTACAAATAAAAATAAAACGGTGATCAAAGAGGGCAACTGTGCTGCCAGCACGGATGACAGAGGACGACTAGTCTGCATAAAATTAAAAAAAAAGGAAAAGAAAAATCCCAGAGCCAAGAAAGCTACGAGTTGAGCACATGTGCGCGCAGCAGCGAACCGCAAACCAAAAACATTACATAAGGATTAGGAGGCTCGCGGGCCGCCGTGCCATATGGCCGCGAGCGCCAGCGTGCCGCGCTCGGCCCGTCAGCGGCATCCTCAGCGCGCGCGCGCCGTCCCCGCCAGATACGCGACGCCGCTGCCAGCATTAAACAAATACAAGCGAGCGGGAGCCGACAGCAAAACAAGACACAATGTAGCTGTTGCTGGATGTATTCATGGAAACTGAGGCGCAGTTCAGCGTACGACGAGGAGCGTATCAAAGGCATGCACCAGCAGGCCAGATTCAAGGCTGTTACATATCAAATATCAAACAGAAAAATTCAGACAGTATGAAGGATATTTTCCCTTCACTGTCATACCAAAGAAAGCCGACATGGAAGAGAGAGACCTAACATATATATTTATTATGTATATTTAATGTGACTAAATATACAGTTAATTTGCGCATAATTAACTATGGGGGGAAAAAAACTAAATAAATAATATCAGATCTGTTCAGAACAAAATGGTGCACTGGATGATAACGGCTCGATGTGGATAACGTACACTGTGGAAAAAGAGATTAAATTGCAGCCAGATAAGAGTGTTTCGTCAATGCAATCAAATGTTAGTTTCATATGTGGCAAAAAAGAAACTTTCATATGACAAAAATGCCGAGGCTGAAATGAAGAATGTTTTGATGCTCTGTAGCAGCTCACAGTAATAGTGATTCTGAAATCATATCCCTCAGCAATAAGTGTGTTTCGTTATTAAAAAGGCAGCAGACAATGAGAAAGAACGCAAACTCTGCTCTCCGACGGGCCCCAAACGCACAGCGGTATTTAAACCGGAGATATTTTAGGCTCACATGTTCACCGCCTCCACTTACCCGTCCAAAATTGATGAACGGCTCAATCTCACACACGTCCCTGTTTATTTAATTAACTGACACCATCACAGTGAGACAGACAAGCTTTGGTGAGCCACCTCTCAACCAAAATGAAGCGCACAAATTGAAATTGTTTCTTAAGTACAGGAAAACTATTTACAATTATAACAGGCATCAGATTAACTAGTTAATGTTCATATAAATTAAAAAATAATAATAAAAATTTCAGAAAAACAGCTCATGCAAAAATTGCATGAATTTCAAGCACGGAGAGCAAATCAAAGCAAATCCAGATCATCAGTAACTGGTGAATACCGTCTCTTCTGATGTCTGCGGCCATTCGGAAGTTCTGGCGCTATCACATAGCTAGCTGGAATTGCAACTGTTTCTAGGTTTGTCAGCCGGAATGAGAAATGCATCCACATACCAAAATGACCCGGTGAAATGATGTGGCGATGAGTGAAATTTTAAAAGATTTCAGTTTTACTACAGGGCTCTTTAGTCCGGAATGTCTGCAATGAATATATTTCATTGTTTATTTTTTGGAGCAATTTCTTGGGTTTCTATGCGAACAACATTTTTACATATTATACACAGCAATACTACACCACCTTTATCCCAACCATCGTCTGTGTATATTATATAACACACAAACACACACACACACACACAACAGAAGAGCCGTGGGGGTTAGACCAGTGTCCTGTGGAAACCAAGCAAAGGCTACGGGTGGCTTGGACCCAGGGGACAGCTGGGGAACACATACATGGGAGGCCGCCGTGCCAGCCACACGAGGGCCTGGAGTGGGGGGCTGCCTGCCTGCCGCCTGCCGCCCGCCCCCCCCGAAGTGCAGTTGTCGCCGGTGACAGGTGAAGCTTAGTGGAGGCCCCAAGACAACAAGTCAGGGAATAAGCCAGCAAGCGGGCCTAACAGGTCACCTGTGTTTGATATCCCCAGAAGAAAAGGAACAGAAGCACCCTCAAGAAGGAGAGCAAGGGCAGGCGAGCGGGCAGGGGGGCAGGCGAGCGGGCCGGGGGGCAGGGGGGGGCAGGCGGGGGGGGGGGGGGGGGGTCCGGAGGCTCTGCCACAATAAACGCGGAACTGAAAAAAACCATGAGCAGGGTTG
>JAOYFF010000128.1:16409389-16422788 GCA_025773925.1 Cryptomyrus ogoouensis
GGCGGGCGGGGCGAGCGGGCGCGGGGGGGGGGGGGGGGAGGGGGGGGGGGGGGGGGGGGGGGGGGGGGGGGGCTGGGGGGGGGGGCGGGGGGGGGGGGGGGGGGGGGGGGGGGGGGGGAGTTTGACAGCCGCCAAACGAAATCACACGATACGTTACTGCTACTGTTTAAGGCGTAACCATTGGTTACGATAACAACTGTTTCCAGTTCAAACAGACCAGTTTTGATTTTATTTCCATCAATTTTTATTTAGCTACATTCCACATACAAACATTTCATTAACACCAAAGTACTTTCAGCTACTGTGACAGTTAACATGAAGTGGTGACAGTGGCCTGCAGGGAAGCTGGAGCCGTGCGTAACTTTAAGAGCGCTTACTGGACTTGAGACCCTGATCTGATTTATTTTTAGCAGGGGGGGGGGGGAAGAAGTTTACTTCCATCTATACACAACTTGTACGTGAGCAGTTTTAACAGCCCCAGTTTAGAACATTCTGGTAAACACCACATCTGCACGCATTAACCGGTGCAGAAGATAAATAATAATTTTAAAAAATGAACCCCTTTTCCCACATACAGTCAAAAATAACTCATCTTATCCTCCAGCCACTGTCAGTGACAGGGCAAGCGAAGCAGACATGCGGAGGGAATTTCAGCGAGCATGGAGGAAGGCTTGGCTCTCAGATGAAAGGGGGCCGCCCAGTCAGGGGGACAGTCCACCCCCTCACAGCCCCTGACCAGACCAGCCACTAGCCCCCGGTAAAGTCTCGCCGTTTCACTTTAGCTCGTCAACCAGCAAACGTGCGGCTCTGCAGGCCGTCACTGGTGTGGACTGGAGGGCGTCAAAACAGACACCCAGAGCCAGCAAGCATCATAATGTACACACCAGTGGGCGACAATAAAAAAACAACACTTAAAAAACTAAGGATTGCTAGAAAAAAATAACAGGGGAAAATTGTGTATTAGAGGAGATCGGCACAGATGAAAGGTCAAACTGGACAACATCAAAGGAAATATTGAGTATATTTATGCTGGTTACTGTGTGTCACACATGTGAAGCACATCCTGGAACTTTAAGATTGCAATCCAACCCCAAAAAAGAGTGATGAGGTTGGGCCTGCTCCTCTAGAAGAGCCCGGTCAGTCAGGGACAGCGAGGGCAGCAAAGCACCCAGGCCCCACCGAGTGCCCCGTGGCCCCCTGGAAGCTGCTCCGGGCGGGGAGCGCTCGCGGCAGAGCTGAGCACCAGAGGAACGTTCAGGGCGGCCTGGAGACGGGGGTCAGCATTCAGCAAGGTCCCTTTCTGCATAAGCAAGCAGACAAACGACAGCCAGCGCCTATTCAAACAGTCCGGATCCCTCTCCCAGGCAGCCTGTGACAAGAATCCACCAGCAAAGCCGTTTGATCTCCAGTGTTTCCCTTAATCTGGCCTGTCAAGGTTCGCTTGTTGGAGGCTGTTTACTTTACTTCTCTTACAAAAAGTGTTTTTTTCTCCCTCAGACAATGACTAATCCAAAGAGCAAGGGAAGGGCTGACCTGCCAGCGGACGATGTTAAAGCTACAGGCTCCCCTCACAAAAAAGGCACGACGATACATTAAAATCATTATAATAACGGGAATACAACTTCGGCAGTGTAGTCGTTAAAAACAGAGCTGAATTTTTTTTAATGAGTCGTGGTTTATCTTTTTATCATCAAAGAAATTAAATGTTAGTAATTTAAATATTACTGTATGCTGGTTTCCTGCCTATTGTTAAATCATATGCAAATATTAACGGTAGGCCGCCATAAAAATGAAATGATAAAAGATGAGGTCCATTATAAATATATTTAAGAGAACACACTCACAAAATTAATGTAAGTACACAACGCATTTGATAAAGCTCTGTCAATAATCTTAAATTAATAATGACTTGACCGTGATTATTTGCCATATTTTATTTTTTAATGATCTGTACTTCCAAACTATATTAAGATTTTCACCAAAAAAAACACAACTATTACATATAAAATGTAGCAAAATGTACATGATTTTAATTAGGGCTGACTTTACAATAGAATAGGCCGCTGCATTTTACCAGTAGTCTAGACTACATTAAATGCACGGCGCTCTTAGAATTATTTTAATGTAACAAGACAATGTAATGTAAATGTAACATGTACTTTAGCGGGACACCATTTGCGTGGCGCCGACGTTACATAACATTTCTGAGACGTTACAGGCTACGGCGGGCATCTATTTCACAGCTTTATAAAAGCAGCAGTAGCTTAAATACGTAACCAACAGTGCGGCGGCGTCAAGCGCAGAAATAACCACCTTTACATTTTTTTCCTAGAGTTTTTCTGTCCGCTTTCTTTTAATAAACGGCACCGACATCAGGCCTGCTCGCTGTAGGGCCATGCAGCCCATATCCACCTCCGGATTTAAACCACTTTAAACGCCCAACTATATAGATAAGAAAATGTACATGTGTCATTCTTTGAAATAAAATTGCAAATTATATCCGAGGTGTCGTGTTTAGGTATATATCACCGCGCCACTGACACTGCAGCCCTCGTCAAATCCCCTCGTCGGTGCGTGAATTCATTCGCATAAATGCACGACATTAACTGCTCCAAAGTATATTGACTTTAATTTAATAATTTTGATAAAACAGTGCAAGCTGAACTATGCCGCTGACGAGTGGGGTTTTTAATCGCAGCTTCAAGAAAAAGACTTTTTATTATTTGCTAACTTGTGAAGCTGGCGGCACTTGGTGAGAAATGTGAGCACCTGTGTAAACTGGAAAAGCCGTAAAAGCCACGAAAAGTGCCTAAAACCGACCTGCTACGGGCACTTTTTCCTGTTCAGAAATAGCCTGAATTTATCTAAAGATGTCAGAATTAAAACTTTGTTCATAACTCTTTTTTTCCGAAAAATGGACAGTGTTCAAACATCAATCACCCAGCACAGTAGCTGACCTAAGTCCATACTGATATAGGCGATAATATCCGAGTATTTCACGTCCATGGAAAAATAAACGTAACTTTAAACGAGTAGTTAGCTAGATAGTACAAGTCAAGTAGTCATGTAAAGTTGCTGGGTGACTGGGAGCACTGGCTGCAACCCCGCCGCTGCCAGTGTGCGTGGAAAGCGATGTTTGTGGTTTAAAGGTAACACGTGGTTGAAAAAACCCCTACTTTAATCCAAAAGTAAATCACTGCTTTTAAACTTTCGCCTTCGTCCAGAATACGCTTCTTCCACTTTAAAAGTTTCCTTTGTTTGCGGCGTGCGAGTCCTGCTGCCCCGATCCTCCGGCACACTCACCAGCATTAACCTTAACTGCGGCTTTAACAAGCGAGACAAAACAGCCAAACAACTTGGCAACTTGCAAAAAGAGCAGGAGACGGACGATCGGCTGCCGTGTCCGCGTCGGGGCTCCGATCTAAGACGCCGTCCTGGTGGCTGACGAGGCTCCCGGTGGGCAGCCCAGCCTCATGCGCTTATTCTGCTGTTTGTTTGTTTGTTTCAATGGCGTGATAAACAACAACAAAAAGGCGAAAACAAAAGACAAACTCGGCGTTGCGTGCGCGGAGACGAGCAGGAGCAGCGATATGACGAGTGAAAGCAGCGGACAATCATTCACTTACCGTATGCGGGAAAATGGTAGATCAGCGCAGGAGAAAAAAAAATTCTTGTGCTTGAAATAATGAACTATACATGCGATCTTGTGTACGAGGCAAGCATGCAACAGCCACGCTGTAAACACTAACAATATTACTCCGCTCCTGGGACTAACTCTGCTGGATACTCGCGGTGCAACGTTACACGGAGGCAATGTACAGTTTCACACCACCTTCTGCCTCGAGTATGAAGGCGAGCGCCTTGTGATGTTATTACATTTTAATGCGCCTTGAAAGAAAAGGGGGATCGCGGATTTGGATGTTGTTATTTTTTGATGTTCCAAGTCCATTACGTCATATCCACCTGCTGGGTAAATAACATTCATTGCCGGTCTTCATTGAATATTTAGAAGGAAAAAAAAGTAGATGAGCATTCAGCAATAATTAAAGTGATAACGGTCTTTGGGGTACAAGGCGTGATCGTGCACGCATTTCTTTCAGGGGGAGAGGTTTGCATCGGAGAAAGGCGATTGTTAAAATATGAAAGTGTGTATAAGCTAGATAGCTAACGAGCTAGCTAATTACAATTGAAGCAAAAGCAGCTTTCTTTCCCTTTTTTCTGCACTTTGTCCAATGAAAGGAGGCAAGTTCGGGAGGTGAAAGTTCAGCAGAAGGACAAACCCATGTGCAAGGAAGTAGAAAAAAGTGTCAGTCTGGCTGTAGAAAGCCATGCATTTCATTTGTGAAAGCGATATTTCCTTAGATTGAAGCCTTGCTCTTACCACTGTAGCTGGCTGCTGTTTGCTGATAAAATAACGTGTCCTACAGAATAGGCTGCGCGGCTTTTTAAATTACATTAAATAATGGGCGCTGTCATCAGATCACTAAAATGTCGGAGTGGTACTATGTACGGATTCACGTTTCCTGTTGCACCTTCTATGATGGGCTGTTTTAAATGTTATGCATTAAATACCGCAACACTTTGATAAGTTGTCCGGTTATCCTAAAATAATGCATCCGGGCATTCTACAAATATTTTTGGAAACACGATTTAATATAATTTGAAAGCAGCAGGCCTTTTAAATGCCGTCTTTTATGTTTCTTCGGCGAGATTGTGGCAGTTAACACCAATGAAAGAAAATGCATTTTATAGGTGTTGGATCATTATGACAGTAATTAGAATTTCATTCATTTTACATTCAAAGAAAAGACGGATCGTGGGTTGATTCAGTAGTTCGGTTAACACTAGTCGAAAGCAACATTAATCTAAAAGTGAAGTAAATATTTTAAGTCTTACTGTCCTTGATCAAGGTCTAAAATCCACAGTTCATTTAATAATATACGAAGGCAAATTTATCATGGCTGTATCAATGAGGTCTAAAGCTAATTTGTTCCCATGCTAGAGCAATTAACTACTATTCACCGGTTATAGAGCGCCACCCTCTGACAAAAGATATGAAGGCGTGTGATATTAATTCTTCCTTGATGTCAATGTAGGTAATTGTGTAAATGCTTTGGTCGACGGTATCCTACAATATTTGCCGTCAAGCATTTCAAAACCCTAATTTTGGCATTAGGTATACAGGGCGAAAAGAAAAATGTACATAAACTCAAGGCCATTGAAATAATCAATATTCAAGTCTATATTTAGACTTGGAAATCAATGACGCCACTTTTAGAATAAGTCATTTTCAATATGTCGCGTTTTAAAAATTCGGAAATGAGTAAATCCATTTTGGAGCTATAGAGAATAGTATATGAAGTATATAGGTAACTCTACAGCATAATATATAGTAAACTGATAGCGCCCGTTTAGGAGAAACATATTGTTGTGTCGTTTATTTAAATAATTTATGCAGTTCGTGTGCTTTAGAGAAATTCAAAATCTCCGTTGATTTTTGCATTAAAAATTCATATAAAAGTACATTTACCTTCTGCTTTTAAAACCAGTCTGTAGTAAATACTGCAGTGACTTTGAACAGGTAAAACGCTTAAAGCTCTATTGTTTAAATCTGTAGGCTATAGCCTATACGGTTTAAGAGAATCAGTTGTTAGGGTAACTAAACCCAGAGACGTCAACGAAGGGCCTACTGTCCTATATTTAAGTAATAAAATATGAGTAATGGACTCTTTGTGGACCCCTTCTAAGGAATGGAGATGGGCTATAAAAAGGCAATCACTGATTAATACCCAATACAGGTCACTACAAAATGCAGGCAGAACCTCTGGATAGATAATAAGCTTCAGAAAAGTTGCCATTCAGCAGTATTTTAAAGCTTATCAAGAACTTAAATTTGGATTAAATTTGTTTTGACTAAGAACTAAGCTGGAGGAATGTAATTCCACCAAAAATATAATTGTCTAATTATCAGCAACAAAGAAAATCCAACAAATTACTTTAGCAGTACTGGAAATCAAAAAAAAAAAAATGATTTGGGATCAGGATCTATTTTTTCTAGCTCGAAATGCTTAAAGCTATAAAACATAAGGACAAAACGCCCAATAGAAAGGCCTCTTAGGCTGACAGTAACATAGGCCTACATTCTTTTGTGACACTGATTACAATATCGACAGGCCTACAAAGGGAAGTGCATATTATCAAGTCAACTAGCTGTTTTAGTCAGGTCAGAGGATTCTAACATTGTTTTGTCTGGATTACCGTGATACCTAAAATAAATCAAAGACGACATTGATTCTCCCTCGATAAAGACGTGGTTTGATGAAGAGCACGCGTTTCTTTCAGCATAAATCCAGTGACGATTATTATCAGTTACGTAACACCCTCTTCAAATGCACTTGTGCACACTGCAGAGTAATTAGCTTTCTGTTAATTAGGTAATTAAGCAAATGAAAAGAAGCCACTCTCGATGCCAAAAGAGATGGTTTTCAAATGATATCCCCCCCCCGCTACGCGTAGAATGAGCTATGGAGGAACAAAGGAAAAGTGCCATTCTTTCCATAAATTAAGTGCAGAGTTCATCACCGTGCAGCTCCGCTAAGGTTTCTGGCAAAATACAGCTTGGCAACACGTACCGCCGTGTGATTAACGGAAATGATACAACTCGTAGGCCTACATTGTTATTATTATTATCAATAATAATAATAAAAGAAAAAAAAACCTGTAACACCCAATCTTAGGTATGAGATCATTAAGAATTTTAACGGTGGAAATTGTCATCTAAAACTAAATCAAACCTTTAACATTGTGGTAATAACGAATATGGTTTAATTTTCAAATTATCATTTAGAAGAGAATGCAAGACGAATTCAGTGAGACGCTGTAAGCTTACACCAAACTCGCCTCACTACTGTTCACACGTAGGGAAGAGGAAAAAAATATTCAGCTTCGGTCGAGCGATTTCACTGAACAGTATAGAATCTGGCCACTAGGTGGCACCATCGTAAAACAATTCTGGGGTCTAATACCGTTTGCGGTGTCATTCTGCAGGGTCGCCAGAACGTTAATCAATCAGAAGCAACAGTACGATCAGTTCGTAGACTTTATTTGACAATTTCAAAACCTATAAGACCAAATTTTCACTAGAATTGGGTACAGGAGTTAAACATACAGCAAAAGGTAGGATATATACAAGTCTGGGATAAAACAAGGCACCGCTCCAGAAGAAACGGAGTAGGAAAGCCTCCGCGAACGGCGACACGAGCTTCGGGGGAAATGACGGGCAGCGGCGGAATCGGCCTCCAGCAAACGGCGTCTAACTGGGAAACATCCCGCTGCATTTTTACATTTATTAACCTGAGTGAAACGGCGAAAGCTGCCCACTGACCTGCATTCGGCATCACATCTAAAGGCTTCACATTTCATTCTCTTTTTTTTTTGTTAAAAAAAAAAAAAATCACTTCTAAAAATAGAGCAAATTAAGTCGCAACAGAGGAACACGTAAAACAAGTGTGCTTGCCAGAAATGAAGAGCATGCTCTTGCTGCGATACATTAACGGCCTTGTAAAGAGTTTGGCAGGTGGTGTGAGCTCACTGGCAGTGATCCCCGCCAAGGATAAAGGGAAAGGAAATCATGGTCTCTTTGGTACATAGTATTACACCATCTATCCCTAAACTTTGATACGTTTTTATTTTTATTTTAAACACATCATTAAAAAATACATAAACATCTAAGGAAAGTCAGAGATTAAATGGAGGTGGGCAGCATGATAATGACTATCCTATGACAGGAAGCAAACGTTAGGATGAAAAGGGCCACTCAAGTCATTGAAATATGGAAAGATAACCAGAGTCCCCATCAGGCGGGGCTTCACAATTCAGTTCTCATCCCCCCTGGGTCTGAGTAAAGAGCTACTGACGCAAGATAAATCATTTATACCAGTGTTTCCCAATCCGGTCCTCAGGGACTCCCTCAAGACAGTCCACATTTTTGCTCCCTCCCAACTCCCTGCCAGGAACTCCGTATTTTTGCTGGAGTTGGAAGGGAGTAAAAACGTGGACTGTCCGCAGGTCCTGGAGGACCGGGCTGGAAAACACTTCATACTATGGATTTAACGATGGACATTAGCCAAATTCCTCAGCATACATTCCAAGAGATGCAGTATTCAACAAATTTTTTAAAATTTAGTACTTTTTAAATATGAACAATGTGACACTGTTGCGTTCAAGTTTTTATAAAAAGGTTGCTGGTTTTGTTACAAAAAGTGCTGTGATTTTAAAATAAATACATAATGTGCTGCATACAGTTAGAGTCCAGGTCAGTGTATTACAATGTACAGGGTGGATTTCCTAACACTGGATATATAACAGCTGCAAAAGCTTAATTCACAGTCCGACGTTCCTTCTGCAGCCAACTGTCGTACGTAATGTATGTAGTACATACATTTTTCTTTTTTAAATTAGGTGATCCTGTGTATTATCTGTAGATGTTGCTATCTGCACAGGTGATGGCGAATCTGCCCCACTGGCCATGTTTACTGGGGCATGTCACTGCCAGCCTGGAAAATGACACCATGCTGCACGGAGGAAACGATGGCACCTAGTCTTACTGGACCGGACTCAGGCAGGGGACACCCCCAAGGAGCCCCAGGGGGCGTGAGTCCACACTTGCGGCCGGTCGCCTGCCTGTGTGGGTAGAGCACCCAGGACCTCATCACAGCTTTGACCAAATCCAACATGTGACACGAAAACGGATGAAACCCAAAGAGAGAGCGAAAAACAAACACATTACGCATATGTGCCTGAATTCTCTGCAGTGCAAAAAACATACACAGGGAGACAAAAGGCATTTTTGGAAATCTTCGTAATCAGGATCTATAAAAATATAGTCATCTGTAGTCATCCGTAATGTTCCCCTAGCCGTAAAGTGATTTCTTTTAAAATTAACCAGACTGCTATTCAAACAGGATATGCATTCAGCTCCTGGGACAGGAATCGGGAAGACGGTGAGCCAGGCGTGGGACGCTAATGTCTCGAGCGACCTCCTTCAAAGGCATGATGCTCTTCATGAGCTGGAGAGGGACAGGGACAGTCTTAGCACACTCAGCTGAAAGAAAGCAGTCACAGTACAGCCACACCATGCTGTACATTAGAATGCATATTATTCATGTTGCTGGAATCCGAGCGTGCATGTGTATCTTCATACATACAGAGCTCACAGCCTTTGGACGCTTGCCTAATTCATTGAAAATACTGCAAATTTATTGGTTTTACAACAAAGAGTATTACTTTATTCACCTGTTTGCAAAAAATATATCACATTAGAGACAATCAGCAGTTTTAGGTAAAACATTAATTTCAAGTAGTAATAAATTTGAAACCCAAATTATAGTTCTAAACGTTATTCCAATTAAAAAGATCAGTGACAGTCAGTCTCACTGGGTGCTTTTTAACTAGTAACACCTTTGCAATAAACACCAAACATTTGTGTATAGTATTCCTTTGGGAGCCAATGACTACATGTACAATTAACAGAACTGAATGAGTCAGTCAAAAAAAAGTTTGCCACTTACTAAAAAGAAAATGTCTGTGTGGAAGATATGTGCAGATATGTTAAACATTGCTTTTCGATGGACTTACTATGAAACCAATAAATTTTTAAAGAATTAAGTAAGCTTCCCAAGACTGTTTGCACTGTATATACTAACAAACAAACATCGATAAGCCAAAACAATTTGACCACCCCCACATGAAGTGAATGATGTTGACTATCTAGTAAAAACAATGTGTCTGGGATATATTAGGGCGCTTTCCACCACACTGTTGTTGTGGTATTTTTAGTAATTTGCCTTTTCCATTAACTTCCAGTTGAGTACCAGTACCAAAAGTTTGAGTACCCAGTATACCATAGCAGCCGGGGTACTTTTTTGTACTTGCAAACACTTTCCGTCAACTGATTATGCAAATAGCCTGCCTCAAACACAAAACAGCCAGCACCCTGAAAAGAGTTACACTTACAGACTTAGGAAACCACAATAGATTCAGTTAAAAAAAAAAAAAAAAAAAAAAAAAAAACTGGTAATGTATGCATGGACAATGCAGGTGCCCAAGCTTTAACTGCAATCTGATCAGAAGAACCAGCATAAGACCTAGATGGCATAACAGTGAAGTATTTAGACTAGAGCAAATAAAAAAATCACAATATGATATTTATAAAACAAAAAAGGAGTTTCAAAATAAATTTCTCTCAAACTTGTCTAGGAGTGATGTAAACAGCAATGATGAAAATGATTATGATTGGCTGAGGGAGAGCATGCAGTGCTCATGCAAAAGCAGTGGTGGTAATGATTTTTTTAAAAAACATTTACAACCCTCAATAGGAACAGTTATTAAAATTGCAATGCTAAGTTTTGATTCCTATGACAAAGCTAAAATGTTTAGTTTACCTGAAACCCCCTTTGCTGTAATATCTGGACAGTATGAAGCCATGAAAAAGTCTAATCAGTCTAGTTGACTATTGCAGTACTTGCGATGTGAGAATTGCATTTGTGATACATGTGATGCAGGTATTAAAATCACACGTCGCGAGCCCTATAATATTCTCCGGCCTTTTTTCTAATTAAGTACAAAATATCCGCCTCAAGTTGTGATGTCATTCAGCACCGGTACCAGTTTTTACGGCAGTGGAAACCCAGCCCCTTGAAGTACCCTACTTTTGGTACCTTCTCAGATGGTAAGGTCACATTTGTTCCTTAACATGATGAATGTGGACGAAATGGGCAGGGGGTGAAGAGCGGAATGACTTGGCCAGATCATTACGGCCAGGCCGCTGGGTCAGAGCATCACCAAAACGGCAAGGCCTTTATCGTGGTTTCCTAAGTCTGTAACTGTAACTATTTTCAGAATGCCGACTGTTTTGTGTTTTGGAAGCAGGCTATTTGCATAATCAGTTGACAGAAAGTGTTTGCAAGTACAAAAAAGTACCCCAGCTGCTATGGTATACTGGGTACTCAAACTTTTCAGTACTGGTACTCAACTGGAAATCAATGGAAAAGGCAAAGTACTAAAAATATCACAACAAAAGTGTGGTGGAAAGCGCCCTAATATATCCCAGACACATTGTTTTTACTAGATAGTCAACATCATTCACTTCACGTGGGGGTGGTCAAATTGTTTTGGCTCATCTGTGTATATTCATGCATGTGTGTATATTCTGTGTATATTCATGCTGTGCAAAAATATAAGGCAGGTAAAAATGTGCAAAACTATTTATCAGGTTAGTAAGTGTATAATTGCTCAGAAAAAAACACAACTTAACCTCAGAACATGTGCAAATTAACTGCAAAACAAAAAACTAAGAGTAATTTCTTCTGTTCTACAGAAATGGTAAATGGTAACCATTTACAGAAAGTAATTGATGTCTTGCTGGATGGGTAGATGAACACTGCTCCACTCCCCAAACCTCTCCTTAGGGATAGCCCAGCCATTACTTGTATGTATAGGATTTCACCACCAGCTCAGTTAATTTAAGTTAGTTAAATAACTCGATGAGGTAGTGATTATCCAAACAAGTATGATATTGGTCAAATCAAAAAATACAGGTGTACTGGACGGTTCCTGCAAATACGGACTTAAGGAGGGGGTTTGAACTGGCCTAACAAACTTTGACAGACATAATATCATGATTTTACTGCATCATTTAAACATAGTTTTCTCTAAGACTTCTGCACCGTACTGTAAACACACAGAGCATTTAATTCTCGTCATTGTTTCACTGACTGAATCAGTAAACTGCAGTCAAACTCATACAGTTCTAAATTTAATTAAACATTCCTGAAATAAACCATTTAATAAACGCTCAATGGCACTATACTCACGTTTATAAAACACTGCTTTGAAGGCCACGCGTGGGAGGAGCTCGTAGATCTTCCCTAAAACGTTTGCTTCACCGGCAAACGAGGCATTTCCGTTCCAGACCTGGACGACGTCTTCTCGCTCGCGTACACTGACACTGACGCCAACTATCTCGTCTTCTGAAACACCAAGGGACACGTACACTCACGTCTTACTCCAGCTACACAGACTGTCACAGCCTGACCAGTCAAAAAAATAAAATCGAATATCAGGTAACGATTAGGGCTGCATGACATCACGTCGCAACAATGTGGCACAGGCGCAATAATCACCACGCCTTTAGATGATGGCTGTAAGCATCTGCATGGACGCTGGCTTTTTGGTACTATATCAGTGTTTATTTATACCCACAAGTTGATAATCAGATTAGTGGTACACCTAAAATATTAATAAGAGGCATGACACCCAAAAATTAGTAATCCGTATAAATTCATCTTATCCCTGTATTTAAAAAACGTGCTGGTCTTTAAACTGCAAAACCAAGAACCCAAACGACGTCTTTTTACCTACAAGATCTCTTCTTTCAGAAACGTTCTGGCTGCTGAGCTGTCCCATATAACACCGAAAAGCTGGCGTCCGGACACGTTTAGCCCCGGTTATTATTGAGCATGCGGCATATAATCATGATTACATCACAATGTGACATCATGCAGCCCTAGTAACGATACAGTGAAGTCAAAAGATTGAACATTAATCACTAGCATTGAAGCTTGACTACTGCTTAAGACCCTTGGGATCCAAGATGGCTTGGGCGCTGCCAGACGCCTTTCTGTGCGCTCCGACTAGGCTTACTAAAATAATTAAGGACTCCGTACACCCCGCAAACTGTCTGTTCCGCAGGCTGAACTCAGGCAGACGGTTCCGTTGCCTAATGTGCAGGACAGGGAGACTCAGGAAGAGCTTTTCCTCCCAGGCCATAAGGCTTCTCAATTGAAAGTAATTCTGGTCCTTCTGAACACTACGTACGTTTGTACTGGAATGCACATACAGTGGTACCTCGGTTCTCGAACTTAATCCGTTCCGGACTCCGGATCGAATCCTAAAAAGTTCGAGTTCTTATCGAATTTTTCCCATAAGAAATAATGGAAAACCAATTAATTGGTTCCCGCCCCCCCAAAATTACACCTAAATATTTTTTTTTTTTTGCATTTAAACACAAAATGAACAGGATAAAACAAGAACATTTTTTTTCTTAATGGCTTCCAAAACGATAAAGATCTTATCCCAACATTACCCCTGTCCTGCCTCGATCGTCCGTTCCTTCCGTGTGCCACGCCCCCTCGTGTGGGATCCCCATGTGATCAGCTGTTTCTGGTTGTTGTCATTATTCCTTGGTATTAAGTCCGCGTTTCAGTTTGTTTCCCCAGTCCGGTCATTGGGTGAGTTCGACTTGCTTACAGCGCTGGCTTAAGGCAACGCATTCTGATCCTGACGCAATGCATTATGGTTAGATGCATTGCGACCTCTCACCCGGCTGCACAAACTGGAA
>JAOYFF010000128.1:16432583-16443885 GCA_025773925.1 Cryptomyrus ogoouensis
CTGGACACGCTGGGGCCGGTGCCCCCCCCCCCCCCCCCCCCAACATGTTTACATAACATCCAAGGCGGTACTAACCCCCTCCCTTTCAGTACTCTGTCTGCTACTTTAAACTGTAATTTTAAAGGCCATCCAAGTACTGCCTGCTCTTCACACATCTGTGTGATGTGACACATGGGGTAGAAGTGTGTTTTAGGTATTAGAACATTATAATTATGTTTTTAAAAAAACATTTTCAGCCTTTGATGGTGCGCTCAGTGGTTAAAGGTTAAATACTCTCTGGAACTATGAAACATTTGGGAGAACAGCCACTTTCAGGCATTCAGTATTAAGCATAATAATGAAATCGGTAAGTCTGTGGACTGGGGAGAATGAGGCGCTCCTGGTTATAAAGAACACAGGCCTGTAGCCATTTGATTGCAGTGCAGAATGAGCTTATTAGTTCTGTCTCTCTTCATGTTGGGCTGTAGTGCCCATACAAGCCTGTCAGCCATCCAAATCGCTCCCTGGGATGGGTGTGTGTGTATGGGGGGGGGGCTTTGTGGAGTAGCTATTAATGGCTGTATAAAGATGAAACTCCCACATGAGCCGTGGCCTTCTGGCAGTCCGTTAGCCGACACAGTGTTTCCACATGGCTCAGATATTTGCTAACTCCGCCTCCGGCTCCCCTCAGCATGTAGCAGGGAATCAGCGTGACCTCTGATGATCCGCACAGCCAGTGGGAATGTTCCTTTGATGGGGTCGCTCCCCTTCAGAGGTTTGCACTAACCTGTGACACACTCAGAATAGATAGATTTACATAAGGACACATAAAGATGTTAAATAATTTGACTGGCATCCCGTGTGAGGCGTCTCTGCCGTGTGTTTCATGGGAAAGGCTTCCGTCTCACCTGTCCCTGTACTGGAAACGTGCCTGTGGGAAATGGAAGGAAGGATGGACGTATGATGTAGTAAAGATGTGCCCCAGCCTTCCTTTTATTCCCTTCATTTTCAAAAGTCATTTTTTTGCCTTCTGTTAACACAGCACTGCCAGTGCGTGAGCTCACCCTGACCTCTGTCACGTCTGTGAACATAAATTAAAGCGAGATGCTGATAGGACATGGAGGTCCAGCTGTGTGGATGGCTCAGAGTGATGAGGCCGGTCCGTATCGGGCCGCTGGGACACGGTGCTCAGGGCCCACGGGCCTCGGTTCGCTCAGAAAGCGTTGACGTCACCCTCCGGGATCAGGTGGCAGGCGTGCGTGTGGCTCTCCCGTGCCAAGTGCCCGGGTCGGCTGGCACGCCAGGCAGCACGTGAGGAACGTGCCCAGTTCTTGTCTGTCCTACAGCATGTGCCAAGCACCACGCGGGCGTTAGGTATGGCCACGAGCTGCTGTTTCCATTTTTACCCCTCCGGCTTCGTTCGGGGCCTGGAAGCCGACTTCAGCAGAGACCTTCTCATTTTTAGTGTCTTATCTAATAGCAATACAGCGTTACTTCTGGGAAAGTACTGAGTGTGCATAAACATTGGATGCGCTGTAATGTAACTTTGTTTGTTTCATTTGAACACCTTCATGGTTGATTGCTCACGTTCAGAATAACATGACTTTAGCTGGTCAGGGTAAAGCACGGTTAGATCAGAGCCGTTCGATTGGCTAGCAGCACCATCATGTGACTGGGGGACCCCTGCTGCAGCAGCAGTCTGACATCATCATCTCACTCCGGAAGGGGTGCCTCCCCAGGGGGTATTTTTAGGATGGCTGCTCTCAGTGACTTTGAAGACCCATCAGGCACCTGGGACTTGCCAGTAATTAGGGCATCATCGCGGCGTCAGACGCAGCTTAACTGTCATGCACAGCGGGTCCGACACAGAGAGCGCGGCATTATGGGATTGCAGAGGGCAAGAGTACAGTCCAGCTCCCAAAGAGACAGGGTTTTACTGTCGGAAGGCAAGAGTGGGGGGCCATTATTAGCAAATGAGCTTCAGAAGTAACAGCAGTGACTGTGCTCATATAAAAATAGATATATAAATAAATAGATAAATTTAAACCTAGGAAATGTATTTTTACGCTGTATGTCCATCTCTCCCACCACTAGTGAGTCTGCTGAGACCATCGGGAAGTCAAACAGATAAAAGCTGGTGTGTTTTTAACATCCAGGCCAGTGCTATTTATGTGTGTCCATTCGTAGCTTTACACTGGACCTCGGGGGCTGTTTGCGTACACAGGATACTAGAAGCCCACAGGGAGCCCATGAGATGATCCCTTTTCCAGACGACCTTGTCGGGGAAACGAGTGAAACAGGATAAGTAAACGATTTCTCGTGACGATGTCACCGAAAAACCAACGTGAAGATAAGACAGCATTTAAAGCTGAGTTGAAGTAATGACGGCCGTTTTCCAGAATGTCACTTAGCAAAGACGTCTGGTTTATTTTAATGGGATGAAAAAATGGCATCAAAGTTCAAATTGGACCCTAAAAACCAGCATAAAATGAACATGTGAGTTTCACATTCCTGGGATAATGAACTATTGGAGCTCTAAGGCTTCACATAAAACTGGTATTCAGGAGTTTATATTTTCATAACATATGAAAATAAGGAATGCCGTAAATGCTCAATTAGTTGAAGGACAGCTAAAATGTCTGCACATGGCTACAGAGATGCAGGATTCTTTATTTACATGAAACACTGAAAAGGGGAAGTATCAGACTTCCCAATTAAACAAAATAACTGAAATCACCACAGCATTATCGCTAACAGGATGGATTCGGAACAGCACACACCCCTGTTCTTATTTGGGAACAATTTATCTAGGACTAAAAATCTTCAAGGCAAATTCGAGTTAAAGCTATGAAGGACTTTAATCCAAAGAGTGTATCTTGGGTCTTATTTACAATTGTGTTCAGCATTAAGGTTTATGTTTCTTTATACAGCACTTTTAAACAACAGGAGCTGAACCTGAAGTGCTGTACAGACGATATTTACATTCATCAGAGTACGGCAACTCATCTGACTCTATAAATAGAATACAGGTATATTCCTAAAACTTTTTGAGACCAGAATCACGGAAACAGCTGAAACAAAGGTTATGCGCTCCATCTTCTCAGAAATAGTAGTCTTGGACTTTGTATAAAGGCAGGCATTTGGATTTTGAGTCATCTGTCATGACACACGCCAGGTTCGGCAGGCAGGGACATGTGTGGTGAAGCCTCTTCCCGAAGAAGGGGACCTGTTTGTGGGGAGACAGAGAGCATCGCCATGACTACGCAACCCATAGGATGGCCACAGAAGTAGCAGTACACGGCGGGGATTATTATGGGAAGGCCGAGCGCACATGTTAGGTGGGGCGGGGCCTAGCCGGGGAGAGTGCATGGGGGCAGTGTCTGCTGGCGTGTTTGTGTCACTGGGACACACTGCTGCCTTACGCTAGTATCTGTCCCTCATCCCAGCTTGATGGAGGTGAGCATCGCAGGTGCTAGAGTGAAAAGCTGACGCAAAATATAGATGAGTCACGGAGCTGTTTATGCTCTCGGAATAAACAAATGTGTTTTGAATTACGATGTGCTGGAAGATGCATGGATGACAGATGATAGATGTTTGGCTAAATTTGTTAGCGGCTAGCAGTGGGTTTTTTTTTCTGGAGCCCCCTGCCCCCCTCAGATGTTTAAAAAACAAAACAAATAGCTAGTGAGTAGAGTCTGAAGATCATAGCTAGCTAGCTGGTTAGCAGAACAACTGCTTCAGCATCTCTATCTAAATAACAAACATGTTTATTCAGTTTTTAGTGTAGTGACTGTTTGCGGGGACCTTTTAGGTTGAATTGGTGGTAAACTTTATGTCATGATATCTTATGTCATGTCATGTCATGTCAAGTTCCTGTGGGTGTAATGGCCAGGTGTCCCAATACGTCTGTCAATATCGCGTCCACGTGTGGATGTGTGTGACTGAGGACAGACGGGCTGTAGCTATACTTACTTTGTGGCTCAGCGGGTGGCAATCTTCCCCCTCCTGTCCCATAGGGGTGCACATGCGCAAGTTTCGTATCCAGAGGCTGACGGCACAGCACATAGCTCCGCCACACTGGGAGTCCCTCTCGCAGGCCTGTGGGCAGAAGGGTGGAGAGACTGCCATCATGACAGGGACTGGAAGGGGGCGCCAGTGAGCACATTCTTACACGCAGTGCTCCAGTGTCCTCCAGGCTCAGTGTACTGGTATCTTACCGTTAGCTATGGGTTACGCTTTTATAAAGCATATTTTTACATCTGTGTAGTATGAGAATGATAATTGGCTGTTTGCAAACACAAGGCATTTCAGCTGCTGGTTTGATTTTTCATCTCCAAGCGTTCTGAGTGTGATGTTTACAATCATGTTAGAATAAAGGAATCGGAGGTCACATCTATCGGCAGCACAATATCAGGGTTTTGAGCAGGATTAGTGGAAGCGTCCATGGAATCTCAATCGTCACGCGTTCCGCAGTGTCAGTCTGCTGCACAAATCCAAGGCCGACCCCCACCACTCTTTGATGGCAGACATGAGTAACGACCCGCTCTCTTAATTTGTTGGGTTAATTATCCCAGTACGGCATACAAATCACGGTTACAGCCAGGATGAACAGCCTTTCATTTGAATATTTTTACATATTTGAAATGTACTTCATGCATGCAGTCTTTTCTGTGTAATAAAAATGCTATATTTAGTGTAAATTTATGTATGTTCTGACACTGAAAATCCACCATAGATAATAATGATATGCTTCACCATAAGTATGTAATGTGCATGTTTATCTTGGATGTTGTAATGTGTCATCTTTGGTGTGTCAAACCACTTTGGCAAACACCAAATATAAATATCTCACTATTCTGTCAGACTGGTGCTTAAACACTTTGTGCAGAGTGTGACCTTAGGGAGCTGCAGAATGCTGTATATTAAGCAGGACTGTAAGCTAGGTGAGACTCATTGCTATATCTGTACTGTGACCACCTTTGGTTAAAGCAGAGAGAATGTCCTGAACAATTTATGTAAATTAACAATTATAATCAGCATAGGATTGTAATAATTCCCTTAGACAGAAAGCATATAATAATGATGATTTATAATAATTAATAATAATTTCCACCCATCCACCCATCCATCCATCCATTTCCTAACTGCTTATCTTGGTTATGGTCGTGAGGAAATAAAAGCATCTAATATATATATATATATAAATTTTTTTTTTATCTTTCCATGTTGACTTGCAGTCGGTTTCAGTAGAACGGACACTTCAATAGTGTACTGTGGTTCTTTGGAGCAACTCTGTGGAGCACACACACACACACACACACACACACACACACATTCATTAGGTTGCTACTGTGACATCATCATCATCACCATCATCGTTATTGAAATCAAAATGTTTTAGTGAAAATGGTTTAAAATAAATCTGCTTTGAAACAATAAAATCCTAATATATTGCACAGAAATTATTCACAACTTTAGTTATTTAAATTTGAATTTTGAAATTATAACTGGAAATATTTTAGAATGTAATAGTATTTATTTATTTATTTGCTTTATTCATCATTTTTAACTGTTTATTTTAAGTTGCATATTATTACGGATAATACAATGTTTGCTAAATATATTATTTATTCCGTGAATTCATTTGCATGAATTTTATTCAGGAAATGATTACTGGCATGCAGTGACTCAGTGTTCCATGCAGTAGTGAATACCGTGCAATTCGTGAGTGCTTGCCTGAGTTTTACCTTGGTGGAATTTAAATAAGCGAATAAAGGTTCAAAGACTGTAAACGTATAAACTAAGAGAAGCCACTGCCCAACTACTGGTTTCCAACCTTTTGTGAGGAGAAGATACAGAATGGAGGTCAGCGGCGGCAGGAGCCACTCACCCCAGTGATGACTGCTGAAGATCCGCAGGAGATGAGGAGCAGAGAGAGGAGAAGAGAGAAGGTGGATGTCATGGTGATGAAGGACGAGCCTCACGGTGCCGCTTCAGAGGGTCCCAGGGCAGCAGGAGTGGCAGATTCCCAGCGGCGTGCGCACGCACCTGGGTTGACGCTGGAGCCCGAGAAGTGGCCTGATGCCTCTCATTGAGGAGGGAGGGATGGACAGGGGGCTTTAAAGGCGAGCTCTTCAGGTCTGACATGAGTCACTCGCAGCAGAAACGCTTAGAAAAAAAATAAATAAAAGATCCCAAGGTAAGCTCCACTTCGCACCCTGCTGGCATCCTGCCACGGTGGCTGCAGCGGAATCAGGCGCCTTTGCTTCTCCCTGTCCAAGGATCAGAGGACCATCCTGACATGTCCTGACATCCTAACACTGAAGTCAGTGTGACGACCACAACCTGAATTACTACTAATGTGCCACTCAGCACATGGTCAGAAACAAGCTCTGAAATTAATCAGCAAGACTCTTGTTTATCCGGAGTGTAAAATTCCTACCTACACATCGTGATCGGTTCTTTCGAATGTTACTGATATGGATTTATCATGTTTTCCACCCCTTGCTAATATCCAGCATCTTTGAATGTGTCACCCAGCCTTGACCCATTAAAAAAAACAGCCTGTTAAGCATCCGATCCTCAGATTTCTTTATTGCAAGCTAACAGTGACAAACTGCCCGTTGTCATTCACAAAAAGAATCTCCATCCCCTACAGACCCTTGTGTCAAGGCTGTTTCATTCCCTAAAGTATCCATTTTATGGTTGTTAAAAAGCTGCATGCCATCATCACATGACAGGCTGACAGTGTCCCTGACTTTGTTGACATGTTTGCCCAATGAAATCTTACATCGGACCTAAACATTAGTGTAGAAACAGGTTGTTATTTAAAAATGCATACAACTCCACTTATGTCTTGAGATGGAGACTCCGAGGGCTTTGAGAACAGAAGGTCAAACGTCGCAAGAATAACAAACGCTTTTTGAATGTTGCTGTATTGATGGGAATGTAACCCTCAGCCTCTGAATCCTGACTGGAGTAACACAGTCACAAAAACCTCGGTGACATGTATATTTCTATGGCTTCCTCCACTGTGTAATGATATTTTCAGCCATTGATCCAGGGTCAAGGGACCATGGAAACTGGCATTGAGCTACACATCTGTGACAGCATCCTGGGTTTTCTCCTTTACTCCTTCAAGGATCATCCAGGACATGGTGTTTGGCTGAGGCCGTGAGCCCTGATGAAAAGCAATTCAATTTTATTTTCCTATCACGTGACATGATAGGGCAGCTGAGGCCGGACCAAGGCGCTATGAGAGAGTGGAAGAAGACGACAGGCTGAGGTCCGTCAAGGCGTGCTGGCCTGTGACACAGCTGGGGCAAATCTGAATGCCCCATAGCTTATCGGAAGCACATGGAGTTCTGCCTTGAAGGATGTGAGCAGGGACAGGCAGCAGGGTGCTTTCACATGGTGCCTCACTGCAGCAGGTCCAGAAAAACACACAACTGTACACATGGGCAGAATCTGATTGGGCAGAAGTGTTAGCTATGAAATTAAGTAGAATTGTAGAAGGAATCAACCGGGCACGAGGTATCCGTGCACTTCGTCTCGCCCGAACGTCTGAGTGTGTGACGATGGGCGATGCGTTTAGGTGATTTCCCCAAACCCCTTTCCCCAAGCCGCCCCATGAGCTTTACCTCGGACACGCACACCCTGAACTTCTCGCGGCTGGTTGACAGGCCTGGTCTCCATGGAGATCCGCCAGCGATGTGAAGATGTGCCCCCAGTGGGACAAGCCGCGATCTAGTTTGGCAGCAAACTTCAGTTGTGAGTGTGCCGTGGATAATGAAAGTCACTGTCACTGTCACTGCCCATCCTGGGCCGGCGAGATGGACAGTACATATATCATGAATACCTTTATAATTTCATTGAGGATCCCTACTGAAAAGCATGTTTTGTAGGACATCTCAGTGCCGTGTCTGCTGTGAATAAACACCAGTGATCCTGGCTTCACTGGTCACTTCCAAATGATGCAAACAGGTAGTCATGGGGTCATGCAACTAATGAGTGCAATCGCTAACAGGCTGCACGTCAACCGTTCATTAGCTTTGTGGGAGATCAGCATGATGGCTCCACTTATCTGCCTTACTGGGTGATGAGTCCCAGTAAAACCTTGAAGACCAGAGAAGAACACACTTGGTTTATGAAGAATAACAAGGCATAAACCAAGTACTTTAGGGACTAGCCAACACTGGGGTCATGTTCTGGGTTTATGGAAACTGGCAATGACTCAGTTTGCCCTTGAATGACGCAGAACATGGTGCCCAGCTTTGAATATATTTGTCATTATAGGGATTAACTTGGGAAAAATGTTCACACAGAAAAGGTCATATGTGTTGCGCTGCTGAATTTCTTTAAAGTCCTGCATGACGTTGTTCTACGTTATAAAATCTGATCTCTTCGTTACGATTATCTGACATCAGTGGGAGGTAAGATCAAACAATCAAACACTGACATGAAGAATTACCTGTAGACTCTGTTCCACAGAGGCTGTGATAAGAAGATAAGGAGTGACATCATCTTTATCTTGGCCAATCAGAAGCTAGCGCAGATCTATTCAGCTTCATTGTCATTTGTGCTGTGAGGCAGCCTATTAGGTCAAGGGGGGGGGGGTTTGTGACGGTTGATCCCAATGCACACGAAGACCCCCCTCCCTTTCATGGCTGTTATTCCACTTGACAATATTATTTCATTATTCATAGAGCCCATATGCACCAGTCAAACGTTTGGACATACTATCCTAAGAAAGGTTTATTTGTATTATTCTCAACATTTTAAATAAATAAAAAAATATTTAAAAGTTGTTGGAGGGGGTGGGACTCAGAAGGTTGCTGGTTCTAATCCCATGGTCTGCAGAGTGATCCCATCATCGGGCCCTTGAGCAAGGCCCTTATCCCCTGTTGCTCCAGGGACTGGCTGACCCTACTGTCTCCTCTACACCAGTTCCATGAGGTGCCTCCTGAGATGCTTTTCCAGCTGTCCTGAAGGAGGGCCCACATATGCTGAGCAGTCATTGGCCGCTTTTCCTTCACTCTCTGGTCAAACTCCTCCATAACCATTTCTATTGGTTAAATGCTATGAAATGTATGGTGTTCTAGCGAATCGCAGAATGCGTGCTTTAATGAAATGCTCAGTGCAACGTGGATAGTGGGAACGAGCCCTAACACAGCGCCCTACTTTGTGATTTTATGACAATACACTTTGACTGAAACTAAAAACAATACCATTAAGTACAAAGGATTCTGAGATAGTACAAGCACCATAAATGACTTACTTATGTACAAATTTTAAAAGCGATAACTAGAAAGTGATCCATAAAAAGTTGCTGTGTACCAAACCACCGCAAACATTAAGCAAAACGGAACAATCCATCCTCAGGGCCTTTTAAATGGGAAGGTTCTTTCGGAAAGCTAGAGCGGTCCATCTTTAGAGCCCCCTTAATGGTACAGTCCACTCAGTGAGCAGGAGCGGTCCATCCTCAGAGCCCCCTTAATGGAACAGTTCATTCAGTGCATGAGAGCGGTCTATCCTCAGAACCCCCTTAATGGTACAGTCCATTCATTGAGCGGGAGTGGTCCATTCTCAGAGCCCCCTTAATGGTACAGGAAGGTCCATTCAGGAACTCAGAGTACTCTCCTTCAGAACTCCCGTTACCTTTGGCTTGGAGACAACAGTCTCTTTCCCCCTGTTGCCAATTAACAAATATTTATAACCCACTAGGAGGAAAGGAAAGTGTGTTTTTGGTCATATAAAACTCCAATATTGACCCACATGAGATACGTATACAACAAGTGTCAAAAACACAGTACAATACAAGCCGGCAATCCCACCAGAAGGTGCGGCATTGAATGTCAAACTTTAATACCTCAACAAACCACAAAACAAATCACCGTAAATCAAACACACTCATGTAAACCACCCAGTTAACAAAGGGAGCAAACTGGGCTCTTTGAAGAATGCAAAGAGCAAATAGGCAGAGAGACTTGATGGGGCAAACCAGCACCAGATAGCGGTGGCCAAATGAAGGATCATTAACTATTTGCTGTATTTTCTGACCCCACTAGATGGTGGCAGATGGTTAATGCAAACCAAGCCCGCCATCTAGTGGGGTCAAAAAATACTGCAAATGGTTCATGAAGCTTCATTTGGCCACCAGTAATGCCAAGTGGGGCACTATGACTGAAAAAGGGCACAATGACTGAAATACAGATACACACAGGTGGAGCACAGGAGGACTGACTGGGGATGACATAATGGGGAGAGAGGCAAAGCCCGGCTAGAGCCCCAGGTACTGGGAGCACTGGGTGGACTGGGCTGTTGAGACAAATAGATTTTTTGTCAGTAACAAAATGTATGAATAATGTGCAGTACTATAAAAATGTAATTGTATCCTCTCAGATTTCGTGTATTTTGCATATTTTTAAAGCTAAACGTCAATAATAAGAAATAAGAGAGATTGGAACTCGAAAATGGGCGCCGGAACAGCACCACGAGCTCCAATAAAATGTTTACTTCCATAAATAAAACCAAGAAATGCCTAAAAGCAGGAGTCAGTCAATAACTTAATTGTGAGGTTTCCCCTGCTTCCAACTTACAGTCACTGCTGCTGTTAGTAGTAAGTCTGTAACGCCAGCCACACCATGTCCTGTACATTTTTGACTCTTCCCCCAGCTGTGATTCCTCCCCCAACCGTGACTCCTCTCCAGCTCTGACTCCTCCCCCAGCTCTGTGAACACCCGTCTCCTGGCCCATGCCTTCAGGTGCTCCCGATGTGTAATTGTTTAAATGTGGCTTGCTCAGTCTCCCCGGTTGCCGAGCGACGCTCTTAAATCCTTGCTCTTTATTCCTGGATCCTGACCGCATGCTGATGGGTGTGTCGTGGGGCTTGCGGCTGAGAGAATAAGTGGGGTCCTGATGTGTGGCGTGTTCACAGTGTGAGGTACAGTCTCTACTGGCTGTGTGTGTCTGGGGTGGGGGGGGGGGACCCCCGCGGGGGATATATGGTGTACCATGCAGAGAAACTCAATTTAGTTTGCATTCCGAGGTTTATATTTACATTTTATAGGAGTCTGTAAGATGAGCTCACTGTATGAAGCACATGTGGGCTTCAGGCTAGAGTTCTGCAGCTGCTGTGGCTCATGCTGCGTGCTGCTGTTCATACGAAGCTTCTGAATTATTTAGGAGACGCTTAAGGAAAGCCGTTACTGCCAGTGAAGCCTCAGCACTGTGACGAAGGAAAGCCGTTACTGCCAGTGAAGCCTCAGCACTGTGACGAAGGAAAGCCGTTACTGCCAGTGAAGCCTCAGCACTGTGACGAAGG
>JAOYFF010000128.1:16466205-16496246 GCA_025773925.1 Cryptomyrus ogoouensis
CGCCGTGTCTCTGACTGTGAGATGTGCGCCTTGTCTCTGACTGTGAGATGTGCGCCGTGTCTCTGACTGTGAGATGTGCGCCTTGTCTCTGACTGTGAGATGTGCGCCGTGTCTCTGACTGTGAGATGTCTGGCATGTTTCTGACTTGCTTGCAAAGCACAATCCAGCTTAGACATCCCCTTCCCAGACAGACAGCCAGCCAGACAGAGCCAGGTTCACCACACATCATGTTAAGGAAGTACATTAGTATTATGAATTTATAGGACAACAGTGTGAAATATGGAATCAAAATTTTTTGGTTTCCATATGATGGAATGATTCCCCTACATGTGAAAGTAACTTTGCAAAAACGGTTCTCAATGACAGCAACGGCAAACTTTGTACATGAAGGGCTCTTTATGTCAAATGACTGGCACAGAGCTTTGCTGCACTGATCTCTAGGTCTCCTGCTATACAGAAAACAGCTGAAGTCTCTCTGGGCACAATGAAATTAAAGGGAAGATTTCGATGCTGTAGGCAGAACCGGAGCTTTCACCAAATAACCTGCCAACATCACTGCCCGCCTACTGGCAGGAGTGGTGTCCTTTCAGCAGAAACAAAAAACCAGTGCCTCTGGCCAGGGGGAACACTGTCACCATTTGAACACCCCCCTCCCCACGCACACACCTTAGAAGGTATAGCATGAGCTTGTGGGAGTAGGACACCCCAGCGAACATCAGATATGGCAGATAAAAATGATGGAAAAACACACAATATGAAATGTAAGCAAATCTGCCGTGCATTTCTGGATGAAAGTCCCTTTTGTGGAGATAAACACTGGATTTCAGCACCAACTCTTCTTGATTTTCTCATAACAGAGAGATCTGTGGCAAAAAACAGATATTTACCTACGATTATATTATAAGGCATCCCGTCCGGAGTGTTCCTGCCTTGTGTCATGTGCTGACCCCCCATGAGCCCATACAGAATTAGGAGTTAAAAGAAGGATGGACGGATGGATCATCCGACACACTGTCTGATTATTTAATCCCAATAAGAGAGGAACAGGAGCAGCCTTTCCTGCACAGAGGCAAAAAAACAGCCTGATGGGAAACTGCCCAGGTTTTTTCATTTGTAATCACAGTAATATAAGTTAATTACCGGGCCGCAGCTACAGCTAGCACAAGATTAAAGCAGTGATGCCGGTGTCCATGAGTGATTAAAATACCTGCATAGCAACGCCGGTGGCTATGGGTGATTAAAATACCTGCATAGCAACGCCGGTGGCCATGGGTGATTAAAATACCTGCATAGCAACGCCGGTGGCCATGGGTGATTTAAATACCTGCACAATGTGCTGCCGTCAAACTCGGATCCAGCGAATCTGAGGCGGCGGATGGAGCGTGCGCCTTATCAGAGGAATAAGGCAGCCAGTCTTCAGCTCTTGGCAGCATTCTGCACTCCTGTTTGTTCATTAATGCGGCCATTTAAAGACATCATTACCACTCTTTAGTTTGCAGGGAAGTAAGACAATGTGGCGGTCTCCCTGTTTTCTTTCAGTGTTGTATTTTATTATTCAGAACATATAAAAAAACATTACATACAGTACATTAGCATAATTGCTGGCATCTTCATGGTTTTGGGCCATTTACCCTGAATATTTTTGTCCTCTTTTTGTGTTTTTTTCCTCAGTTAGTGTCCCTCTAATCTTTTTCAGTTAAGTCAGGTGTTGCTAATATTTTGTCTTTCTTAAGCTGCTCTACACTGTACCGCAGTGTTTAAATATTAGCGGGGACACTTTCAGAAAGTGTATCAGATGCCATCTGACACAGTTGTTCTGACGTTCTGCGATTGGATAAATGGAGCGTAACGCACTCAGAGAGCCGTGTTATTCCTTTCTGGAGCAGTTGTCCATCATTGCTTCCATCCATCTTCTGGGTCACAGGGGACCTGACACCATGGCACACAAGGTTGAGATTCTGTAATACCAGTCCATCGCAGATCCAGCCAAACACATAGCCACACACTACAGCCAACTGAGAGACACCAAGTAGCCTTTGGACAGGGGGCTTCACAACATGCTAGTGCATTTTCTGTGCTAAGACTGAATGCTGATACTTGCACCTGATGGAATTTCACCATGACTATTATACAAAAAAAAAAAAATCATACTAGCAAGGTCAGCCCTGTAATGTCAATATTATATATATTATATATTATATTATATTATCACCTTACAAAGAAAGCCCTGGATCCTGATTGTAATGGTACAATACAACCCCTTGTTCTTTGACTGCGCACCAAAATCGGATTCGAGACAGAGCCAGATGACTCCATGCGCTTTTATTAAAAGTCAAAAAGAGCCTTTATAAAAGGGTGAGTGGGATCTTGCGATGTTCGAAGTCGTGACTGTGGCGATACCTTCACGGCAACCTTAAAATGGGCTTACATAAGCGGCAAGCCCATTGAAATAGAGCAGAGCGTGAGGCGTTAAATGCAGGTACCTGCCAGTCCAGCACAAAGGTGCCCTGCCGTCTGCAGGTACCCATCCTCCTGGGCAGGTCTTTATTACTTGCGCATCCTGCATGTTAGTCTGCTTACACTCTTAATATTATTGCAGCCTGGGCGAGTGACTCCAACAAAGAAATTTTTTCCCCCGCTATTTGCATATTGACACATCTCATAAACGCGATTATTGAAGAATCTACGCCTTCAGTTTTTTTGTTGTTTGATTGGCGATAAAATTATTATAATTAATTATAGCCTGTTAGTGTCCTTCACGAAGGTATTTGTAAAACATTTAACTAGTTGCGTTTGTTCACCTGCACGGCATCTCTCTCCAGCAAAGGGTCTGGCTGCCGATGCCTCTCGCCCGCACACGCGCTCCGTTCTCCGCTCTCCGCACTCCGCTGTCCGCACAGATCGCTGGAACCCGTCGCAGTCCAGCAAACACAAAGCGTAGGTTTGCTCTTAACTGACCTTGTTGGGAGCCATATGGAAAGGGTTGTTTATATTTTCCATAGTTGTCTGAGGAAGCACATCCTTCACTGGAATAATAAAATCAATTATACACACACACACACACACACACACACTATGAAAAACATATTTCTCAACCAATAAAATAAGTGAGGACCAAATTGTAAAGTTTTTTGAAGTTTTACTTCATCTACTCCTTTAGGACAGATTCAGAACTAGACAACTATTCAACCATTTAACCGCCACAGGTCTTAAAATTATTTTGAAATGTGAGAAGGAACCGTTTTGTGTGTGTGTGTTGTTGCACCAAACAGCATCACACCATCAATCCAGAAAAAAACATGAAAACATTCAAGATGTTCAGTAGATTTGTCATCTGCTTGGAATGTTAATTGTATTTTGTCTCTGGTAAAACACAACACAGTATTTAATCTCTTCAAGACCCTTGATTTTCTTTAAATGAAATCTGGTGTCCCATCTGCAGATGTGCCCCCCCTCCCCCATTTTGATTTGTTCACGCTGTGTGAGAGACAGATCTTTCTGGCAAAACCGGCACAGCTCCAGGACACACCGTCAAAGGCAGTCCCTTTCTTGCGGCCCTGGGGCGACTTGAAGTGGAAACAGAAGGATAATAGTTGGCTGAGCCAAGACGGCATGTCTGTTAGAAACCAGACCACACCGAGTGCCGGTAACCATCGCCACAGGGCAGATCATCAACAGTGGCTGAATGGCAAGGCTGACGAGGAAAAATAAGACGAATGATCAATCGCTGACGAACATCATGGGTCTAAATGACCAAAGAACCAACAGCATCCTGCTTAGATTATTTGTTTATGGTGGCTGCCTGACATGCAGTTCTTGCTTCACAGTCTACTGTATCTTCTGTACAGAGGAACATAGGGACACTACAATGAGGCCATTTGTGGGCACTGCATGGGTGACCCTGTAAAGTGCCTTTGACAATCAGCTGGACATCTGCAATCTGGTACGAATCTCCACAAATGACACTTAGGAAAGACTCACTCGACGGCATTCCCAATAGTCAGTCTGGTGCAGGTCTTCAAAGACTGCTGGATAAATAACAATGCAATTATATTGAACGAATGAATTACATGTCAATCTGTCTTTTACTAACCAAAAGGAGAGTCAAAAAAACAAAAATTACTGCACATGGGCACAACCTGGCCAGGGGGGCCACAAACAGCAGAGCTTCTATCCACAGCTTCCTGCAAACATCTGTCCAGCAGGATACCGCAGCTGAAGTTCATTCTTTCCAACAGCTGTCACTCATCTCTAAGACCTCTTGGGAAGCTCGGGGGTTGACTTGAAGCGTGTCTGTTTTTGAAAATGCTTGATCTGTTGGGTGTTATTCAGAGCTCATTCACATGCAGTGATGGTAAGAGGCCTTTTTTCTGTTCCTCACATCCTGTACTTTAAATATTTTACTGATGATCAATAAGCATATTCAAAACTTCAAAGCTGAAGGGAGTAAAGTATCATTGTAAAGCCTCACTAATCAAGCTACAATCTTCACATTTTCTTTCAACATCCAGGCAGAGTCTGGAGTCTTGCTCGTTTGCCTTTTTTCAGACCAACTTTCTGCTTTCAGCTGAAGCAGTTTCTTTCCCCGTTCAACATATTTTAAAAATTAAAAGCACTTTCATGTGTTAAAGAGCCATGTGGAAAGAGTCCTGGAGCAGCACTGTCACAATGCTTCAGCGTTTAAGCTGTGCTAATCAGGGTAACCAAGGAAGCATCCACATAACAGCAGAGCTTAGCTTCCGTACGGCCCCGTGAAAGGCTCAGGGCACGGCGCACAAGCCCCCAGCTCACAGGGATCCCCCCCACACCTCCTACTGCCGACACGTGTGCTTAGGAGGATCCGGGTCTGTAAATGCCCTTACTAATCCCCTGCTCTGTAACACACCTGCACTGCAGGAGCTATGGATCCATTTTGAAGACAAATCTTTCTAATCGGTCTGTTTATTAACGGACATGAAAAAAGTCACAATGTTACCATCATAGATCAGCCTTTTCATACAAAACCTGACCTTTGTCTTATTAATCCTGTTGTGTTGGGTGCATCGTTTCATGAGGTAATTGTATGGTGTTTCACAAATGTCCAATTGCAGCGTCGCACCACCGCACTTCAAGGCCACCAGCTTCAGGACGGAAGTTTGTGGGCGAGGACAAACCAGTATCAACAATGGCGGAGGATTGTACGTAAGTTTCAGTCTTGTGTTACGTTTTAGATTGCAGTTTGTGACACGTTTCAACATTTTAGAAGTACAAAGTACGTTATGATTTAATAATGTTAATAATAGTAGTTTGATAGGTTAACCAGCGAATTCTGGCAAGCGTTTTTTATGCTATCTTGCAGGCTAATTTGGAAGCATATTAAAGATTCCTTTTATTTATAAACGGGCCATCGACGTTTGGCAATTTATTGCCACTAAATGGCTATGAAAATATTTTGCTCATGTTGTAAAGAAAGAATCGCAGTTTTGCATTGTGCCTTTTGTCTTTATTTTAGAAGCACATCACGTTTCAGAAAGGGCAGTGCGTTCCACAGCTGAACCAGTGCACAAAATGCTGTAACTGGTTTCATTACCCTTTCTGCAGTGCCACGGTCTTTAAACCCACAAGACTGGACAAATTAAAAAATCACTAGAAAACTCACTTTATGTCCATGAAGGTGAGTCATACTTTGTTGAGATGTGTTGTTCAATATATATGCAAAGTTGAACACATTCTTAGAACACTCTGTTTTACAGAGCATTACTGCGCAGTATATGTTATGTTATTTCTTGTAGGTTTCACAATCCACAGATGTGGATTAGGCTGTTGACCATCACTTCATTTTCACTGTCCCCATTGTCAGACAACAGTATTACGGAAAAGAGACTCTGAAAACCATTTGTCTGTTTGCAAACACTTTGATGTCTTGGCCACTGGAGCTCAGTCCATGATCCAGGAAGTGCCACAACCAACTGGAACTACAGAGCCAATTCCACCAATCCTGGAAATACGATTACCAGCAGCAGCTAGAGCTGTAGAAGCCGCTCCTCAAAGCCTGGAAACACCACCACGAGGAAATGGAGGAGGAAGCTCAGAGGAGAGCTGTGCAGAATCTTTACGATTCTCCAAGTATCGAGGCCAAAGAACCGTTTTTGTCTTTCAAAATCAGGAAGACATGGAACTTTTTATTGTTGAATGTGGGGACAAAATGCAATTAAAGATTAATTGCATATATGAGTAGTTTTAGAATAATTTTATAGATTACATTGTTTACTTAAACAGTTTTAATTTTTGTTGTATTTTTCATTAAAATATAATTTGTTGCAATCATTGCATCTGCCGCTTCATTTGAAATATTGATCTTAGTTTTGAGGTCATATTAGTTTAATGCCTTTAAAAGCCAATTAAAAAAAACATAATTAAATAGAGCTTTAAGTTTTAAATTGTTTTACTAAATCATTTCTTGTATAAATGTACATCTTTTACTGTGATTGCTATGATTTTGGGGTGAGCTTAGCCTTTACATTAAATAGCTGAAACAGAGAATAGTCATGCCGAATACAGGACTTTAGATGCTGCAGTCCTCTGCTCAAGTCTGGGTTTTGATGCTCCCTTGTGTCATTTGGTACCATGTTCTCAAAGACAGACCAGTCTGTCCTGCAGGCACTTCCATCTAATCATCTAGCTGGGTCAGGTTTTTCTACAAAAACAAGCTAAAAGCAGGACTTTGTGGAGGCTTTTTGAACATTCATTTCAGATTAATTTTGTTAAGAAAAGGTTTTCTGGATGTTTCTAATTAACAGCTAATACTTTGTGAGGTATATTTTTATCTTGGATATAGGGAAGTTTTAAGGAACTGTTTACTGACAAACATTTTCTAAAGTACTCCAAAGAGCAGGTTTATTACAGAGGAAGACATTTTTGACCTAGGTTTTTAATATCATTTTGTGGTCTTTCCCTTTGTGCATAGCAGCTATGCTTCTAATTATGGGCTGTAGACGGACCTGTCTTTGCTGTTAGAATTGCATCCGATAAAAAAAGTTTACACGTTCACTAAATTTAGATTTATATGCATGCTGTATCTTAAAAAGGAACGAAACTGACTTTCAAAACTTTTCTACAGGACTGTTTTGAACAGAAGTAATGGCTATCCGTATAATACCATTTTCCACTATCTCTAGAATATATTATATAATAGTATAGTAATACCATAATGTAGTATACTATAATTTTCTACTCAGTTCATAGGTTACAATAGTGGTGTACAAGACTAGAAGTTTGCCGTTCTGAAACCGCAGTGACGAAACTTACGCCTAATACCGCGGCGACGTAACTTCCCGCGTAACACTGCTGGCTCCCGACTGCAGGCCCAGAAGTGGCGTTGCGGTGCTGCATTTGGATGGTATTGTGGTGTTTAAGCTAAATGACAGTTTTTATAATAATAAAAAAGGTCAGCATGCAGTTATCCTATTACCTTATTTTTTTTTATATGGACTGGGGGGGAAAAAAAAAAAAACGAAGCCTGAAGCCCATCATGAATTAAATAAATGTAACCATTTTATTTGTGAAAAACTACAAGCATAATTAATAAATAGACATTTCTATTTGAAGCAGAGGAAATTATAAAGTGGCTTCTACCAACAATGTCGTGCACATGCCAGATAACATATATATTTATATATTATTTATATATAAACATCGTATCAGCGAGACAAGGAGCAGTGACCTTTTAAATTTACCCAAATACATTTAGCACAAGAAAATTAAATCTGACCATTTCACAAAATCACCATTGATACTTCAGCAAGTGGTAAGAAAGGGCGGGGCGGGGCGGTAAACAAAAGCAAAGGAAAATAAAATGCTGATATACAAAAAAAAAAAAAAAGAAAAAAAGACCTAAAATAAAACTTTATAGAGCAAAAACTTCAAAAACATCGTACAAGACACTGTTAGAAGAAATGAGAGAGTCTGTGTAACACATACAATTGAAAAGTATCACAAGGTTGTTATACAATATTGAAACAAGCATATTTGGGTTTGAGACAAAACAAAGCTAAAAGAAAAATGTAACCATCTTTACACAGTAAAATAAGGTTACTGGTCATACACAAGAACAGAAATGCTTGCGTTTTTAAAATAATTATAATAATAATGTTCAGCTCCATTGTCCATTCTGCTGTTGGCTGCTGTACCATTTGAAGTTACATACAAGCAAATTTTTTTAAATTTTTTTTTTTATATCCAGCAAGTAAAACATTTCGAATAATTTAAGAAATCGAGAGCTTTACAAAAGTTAACGGAGTCTGCATGAGAGTGGGACAGGCAAGAGAAAACAGCAATACATCTTATGACTGTAACGCATCGCAATGCACTATATAGGGGGCGGGGGTGTATACGGGTCGTATAAAGCAACCAACCAGAACAGGAGTTACTTTTTCCTAAAGACAACATGATGAAATAATTCCCATAACAACAGCTTTGCTTCCTTTGTGCAAATCAAAAGACATGGATATCATAAATGGCATTAAAATGAATGTCAATACAGCCTTTACCATTCATGTAAACACCTTGCCTAGTTACCAGTATATCTCATTGTTCGATAGGCTTGAATGGACTGTAGGATAAAAGGCGACTTTCTCTTTTTTTCAAAAAAAAAAAAAAAAAAAAAAACTTCTCATGCAGGTTGTTTATAACAATAGCAATAATAATCAAAATAAAAACAACCTTCCATAAACAAAACAAAATTCACTGATTGCTGGGCTAAATAAGCTAGCAGAAGGGAGAAGTATGTGGGGGGGAAAAGAAGAACACTGTAGTCCTCCTGGACCTGCTTTTAAGACCTATTTTTAGCTGGCAACACTGAGGGCAGCACTCACATAAGGGCCCTCCAAGGTGAGCCTCCGACACCATGACTGGGCGGCTCTCTGCACAGAAGTGCCACAAAAGTGCAAAACGTTGGCCTTCGACAAGAACGTTGTGACATTTTATATGAAAGATGTAGGCTGGATCTCACAGTCCAAATGAAATTGTCTTGGACTGAACAAAAATGACAATTTACATGGATTATATTAGTCTATTTTTTATATGTCACACATTTGATAATATTTCAAATTTTATTTAGTGTGTCAATATCAAATTCCTTTGGTCCATCAATAAATACAACCAAGATATCACATACATGTTTATTCTTTTTACAAGTTCCATATTAAGTGGAAAGGAGATGTGCTGACCTTCCATTACTTTTCCATAGGATATTGACCTACACATAAGTCCTGCTTCCTATGGACAGTGATGGGGGGGGGGGGCTCAAGTCAATGTAATTTTATCGATCTCATTTACTTTTAGTCCATCAAATGGTTTTAGTAGAATGAGTACCAAGAATAGCACCTTATAACATTATTATTGGTACAATTATTGTAGTTTTCATTTACTATTTTTATATAATTTGCCTTTACTAATGTACTTAAATGCATTTCATTATTACAAAGCTAAAAATTCTCAATCACCTACTAATATCCTTTTTCTTGAACTCCATAGCACCACTAAAAGAACAACCAATTAGCATGTTGATTTCTGTATAGCTGTAACATGTCTGGGGCAGCCTCGATTCCTTCAATCCGAATGTATCCTGAATTTCGGTTCCTGCCTAGACTGCAGTGATTAAGCAGCTGATTTGTTGTCACTGGTAGTCACTGATAACATGACTTGGTCGCTTTTGGGTCACATCCTACTGAATGGATGTTAGTGGAGAAACAGCTGTAATGGTGATAAGTAGTGATGACAGAAATGATCATTTGGAACCACAGTGGAAGCGTGAATGAGTGCCAGGGTAACCCACTGAACTGGTGAACAGTAACCTGTAATTATTTAAACCATTTCATTCAAACTATGGAAAGTGTATAATGAATATTCATGGAAAGTTGAGTCCTATGATTCTTTCATGCAACAGTTGACGGAAGGTAATTAGGCGATAGGCTGGAACAAAACCCAGCATGTACTGAGCTTAAGTTTGGGCACCCCTGCTAATTTTAAACCTCCAGAAATCCACTGCCTGCATTATACACCCAGGTTATTTTAAAGACCATTTCAATAGAAGTTTGAAATCCACCCAACTTCCAATTTTCTCCAAAAGCTCAGTCAATCCTGCTTATTCTTATAAATAAAAATCAAATACAGGTCAAAATAAGAGTGAAAATAAAATAAAAACCTTATAGTGTTGTTCTTTGATACACTAAAGAGCACAATTAATCTATAAGCCACATTTTGCATCACACAAATCTTTAGGTTTTGTTTGCCAAAGCTCCAACACACATTAAAGACCAGGACGACGTAGAGACGGGACCCATAGAGAAAGGGCCCTCACTTCAGTCTCTCCGTACGATTGCAGCATAATCCGACCTCGGAAGGAAGCCTCTGTGCTCCAAGCGATGATAAGACGAGGATACTGTGTATCCAGCTGAAGCCCCAGAAGCAAAACGGTTTCACAGTGTACATAGCACCAGTGCTGGAGGTGTTCGGAGAGCTCGGACAATTTCACAAATCATCCATCTATACAACGGAGAACATGAGCCAAGCCGCATTTAAAAGTCTCAGTGAAGTAAAATCGAGATTTTAGAAGTACACAGATAAGAGACAAATAAATAGGAATAACGATGCGTCAATATTGTTAAAATGTTGGTGGAAACTTCAGCGCAGATTTTACAAATATCTATGTGTGTTTATATATAGATATTTCTTAAAAACGTCAATTCAGCAAATGTCCACTTAAACACAGAAGCCAAGGAATACGTACAGGGTCGGATTCCTGCTGGCCTCACACTGGCATCCGGAGCCCAGGTCCCAAGAAAAAGCACCTGTCAGCTTGGTGTGCAACCATGTCCCAGGAGTTCAGATCCTCAACATCGTGGAAAGAAGGTGGGGGCATGTGGGGGCAGGAGATTCTGAAAATTCACACTCCTCTCTGGAATCTGAGCTGCAGGTAGGGGACTCAAAAGGACTCGTCGTGCCCCACGGTGAGATGTCCTTTGGGGGTGGAGGCCCGAGAGGAGCTCTTGTCCATGCTCTCAGAGCCCGAGCTCTGGTGCTGTTGCTCCGAGGCAACGCTGGACGTCACTGTGGATGACGATGTGGAGGATGAGCGCGTCTTCTCCTTAAAGTCCGTGATGATGACAGTGACGTTGCCCACGGTAATGGCCAGCTGCTGGGCGGTACTCCGATCCACGTTCTTCAGTTTGGGCCTGCTGTTCGGGACAAATCGGACGGAACAATTTAATCAGACACATCCTCGCTACGACAAGCACCCACACATATTTACATGAACACTGAACAGAAAAGTGGGAATTTGGAGAACACTTTTGGAAACACACTGGTGTTGTTAAGTCCAGCATTATGGAAAGCAATAGGCCAACTCAAATGCTCGAGAGACAGATGTTGGCGTTATCTCAAAGGAACAAGAGATCAACAAAAGTAGTGACATTCTGTCACACCAAGCCGAAACTGAGTTTATGCTTAGAAATGGATATCAGTGAACAATTTTTCACAGTACGGCATCCTGACAGAAGCACTTTCGTAAAACTGTTTCTCTCTCTCTCTCTCACACACACACACACACACACACACACACACACACACACACACGTTTACAGCTGAAATAAACCTGCGAGGGTGAGATCATTAGCAAAGGTTAATTATCCGTTATGTGGGGGGACACACACAAGCCTAATGAAGAGCACATAAAGCACGATGGCAAGGGCCATGGTGAGGAGTTTTACCTTGAAACGTGTGAGGAGCCGTTGGTCTTGGCTGTGGAATTTCCAGACTGGATGCTGTTCACTTCACTTCGTGGACTTTGATGAATATCTGACTTGGGTCTGCAAGTAGCGAACAGGAAAAAAAAAAGTCGTCTCAGAAAGAGGGGGAAAAGCTCTGACCCACCACTGGCGGATCTACTGCAGCTAGAGCCTCACTTGGTCTTCTTGCTGCTGGGCTTCCGTGTCACTGTAGGGCTGACGTCCTTCTCCTGGTCTGGCTTCTCCTTTTCCTTCTCAAGGGCCTCCTTTTCGGAGGGCGGCTCGCCGTCCGGACGCACACGCTCCACCCTCTCCACCTCGGGCCGCTCCTTCTCAGCCCTCTCCCTCCTCTCCTTCTTGGGTGGCGGGGGGCTGGCGTACTGCTGGGCCACCTGCTGCGCTACCAGTTGGGAGTTGATCCTGGGCTTCCTGGCAGGACACAAGGGGTGTGGTCAGAGATAGGGAGGCGCGGGTCACGAGGGGTTAAAGCCCCCCCACCATTTAAAACTGCTCTGACTGAAGGGTCCTCAGCCTCATGGGCCTTTGTGCTGGCTAATCTCATTACTGCAGGCCCATAATAGGTGCATCTGGGGGGGAGGCAGGCAGGGAGCACCGGCAGTGCGTCCTTCACGTGAGCTAATCTGATTTCCGCGCGGGCTGTCAAGGCCTGAAAAGGGCACGCCACGCACAGCATCTCCATCCAGCCTGCTTAGCATTGTGGGCCCGCAGAGACTAAAGTCTACACCACGGCGCGTGGGCTGAGGTTCGGTTCCGGCTGAGGGCTAATTGCAAACAAAACGACCCATCTGCTCCCAGGAATCCATCTGGTCAACTGAAGTGAATCGGCGAGGGGGCTGTAGCTGACCATGCGCCCGGTGAATCTCCACCCCGTTGCAGTTTACAAAACAGTGTCAGACGGGCCCAAAAACCTCAGCGGTAATGAAAGTGGCTCAGCAGAGGACCCTCCCAACCCCCGTGTGCCAGCGCGTGTTATGAGAGTAATGGGGAACATCTGGCAGCAGCTGGTGGTGACAGAGGCTGAACGGAACGCGCTGGAAAGCTTTCAGGCGAGCCATGCTCTGCTCCACACCGATAATCACACTACAGGAGCCAGGGGGCCAGCCAGCAGCGTGCAGGGAAGCAGAGCTTTACTCAAAACAGCCCAGGGCTATCAGTGAATCGACACAGGGAGCTGTGACGAAAGGCTGCTTTGTGCGTTGCTGACGTGACCACACCTTCGCTAGTGGGCTTTCAAAATGTCCAAACAATGACACAAGAAAGCAAAGAAAACACATATCTGTTTACAAAAATGAAGGAGATAAGCAAATTCTCTCCCATTATATACAGCTGGATAATTACAGCTAGAGTGGGCATGCAAACTTCCACAGACAAAACCAATATGCCACCTGCTGGCCAAAACATAAAAGCTGTAGATAAGGCCAGAGAAAAGCACCAGTGAAAATAAAGAATTTCCAATTTTGAAACTGAAAACCACCTTCACAACCCTGACAGTCGTCACATTAACTCTCGTCATTCTGGCTATCCCACTCTCCCACAGGACAGAAAAATTTCACTACAGTGTGAATAGAACCATAGTGCCAAAGAAATACTTTATCCGTGTTTACTGTGCTCTCAGACGGTTGAAAGGACAAAACTGTTGCCAGAAAAAAATCATCGAGAACGCCCTTGCCATTAGGAACAAGTACACAGACCATGTATCCACACTTGGGTGGATCTTGTACAGTTCTATTTCATGCAGTATGTATCAGGAAGGATGGTACCACTGAATCAGTCTAATTACTCTAGTCATGTAGCATCACTTTGAAAATAACACCTTTTACAAAACCTTTCGGGGGGGGGGGGCATTGCCCAAAAGACATGTATTTATACACTATTCCCATAATCTGGACAAAGCACTAATTTATTCAGATCACTGCAGAACTGCCAAGACACTTCATCACTGCATACTGGAAGTGAAACTGTAGGAATATTTGTTGACTTTTACAGTTACACAAAGCTTGCCTTTGGCTTCAAAAACAGACAACTGATGAAATACATACTTTACATTGGAAAAAACTGAATGCTGTGCTGGTTTATTTATTTATTTTATCTACTATGCTTCTCTGTTTATGTGTCAACGCATGTTCTGACCATCCATGCTCTCTGCTGTCCCACATGTGTGGGTGGTGCCCGGGGTGGGCACCATCTGAGCTGGAGTCCTGGTTCAGTCCCATGGAGGACCAAACAAACTATATCATGGTGGGTGCAGCCTTCAGTGCCACTCGACACAGCCCAATGTGGAGAAAAGACCTTGGCCACCCTGCAGAGGCCAACATGGATAACGGGGTCATTGATGGACAGTCTTCATTCTTAATCCCAGCTTATACCTCTCTTTTACCAAGCATGTCCACTCTTTTCTGCTTTCAGTAATGTTAGTATGCCCGGGGGGGGTTGAGCAGCCAGTTGACCTTGGACCCCCAGAGGTTTTCAGCAGCCAGTTGACCTTGGGGGGGGTTGAGCAGCCAGTTGACCTTGGACCCCCAGAGGTTTTCAGCAGCCAGTTGACCTTGGGGGGGTTGAGCAGCCAGTTGACCTTGGGGGGGTTGAGCAGCCAGTTGACCTTGGACCCCCAGAGGTTTTCTTTCTCCTTACTTGGGAGTTTGGTTCCTCTCCTCCGTTGTCCTCTGACTTTTCTTTATTCGATTTTTCTTTCCTTTTTCCCCCCCGTTCTGTATCTCCCTCCACTTCTGTTTCATGTATCACAACACAACCCTGTAAAGTGCTTTGGGACGACTCTGTTGTGAAAGGCGCTATATAAAAATAAATGGAATTGAATTGTTATTTTTGATACCTCTGCGACATAAGGGAGGGAGCACATAATATTCTTCATATCTTAGAGTTTTAGGCATTTATGATTTTATTGAAGTTAGTTGCTGTAGTTTTGCAATCAAAAAAAAAACAAAAAAAAAAAACACAACATGACTTAATGCTGACTTTTGTTTCAACAGGTTTCAGAAATTTGAGAAGCTGCTGCTTCTTGTAAAACAAAAATGTGACAGTGATGGTGTTTTGTTTAAGTCTGCTGGTTAGAGTTTGATTCCAAGGAACCAGATGACTGTCATCATGCTGTAATACTGAGGAGAAACAATCCATGAAAGGTAAACTCAGGAAAGAACCAACATGTTGGAACATCAGCTTCCCAATGAAGCAAATGCAACCCAAATGAAGGAAGGATACAAAGGAAGATGTGAAACCTAACAGATATTATTTATTATTACATTAATACAAGCACAGACACTTAATCAGCGTGCAAAATCTACATCCTGACCAGAGGACTCTGCCGTCACCAAGACAGTCTCGCCGCCACAGCCTCAGTTTGACACTGGGCTTCAGTAGCTAAGCTTCCTGTAGAAGGCTGGCCAATCACAAGGTAATCAATCGTCTCATAATGAGCAATCATGTCACAGTGCCTGCCTGGCGTTCCAATCGATGTCCCGTCCAGGGCGGAATGCGGATGAGGCCGGCGGCTGCCCAGCACCCTGTGCACCTGTCGTGCTCCGAGGGGGGGGGGGGGGGTTTCCCTGGGCTTCCGTTCGCTCCACCCACCACCACCACCCTTTACTCTGGCCCCGTGTGAGCTTATGACCACATACCCACATGTCTTGGGTCAGGGACATGAGGTGTGGGAACACGGACAATTTCAGCGCAAGATGGCCCAGCTCCATGGAAACATTCTCTAAATGTCAGAATATGAGAAGTTAGCCACACCCTTGCCTGTGGAGGGGACAGCATTTTACCACGGTATGAGTTTCACAATCTCCCAGATGAAGCAGAGCGATTTCGCACACAAGCCCATTTAAAGTAAAGATATCTGATGTCGCACCCAAATTAGTAATATGGAGCTTTTGCTCACTACACTGGCAATGTTCTGGCCCAAAAGATAGGAATGGCAGTAACGAGGCAGTGGACTCCGCACAACAGGGCGGGAGAGAGACCAGCTGATGACACCATCTGTTCAGTGCAGCGGTTCTCAGCCCGGTCCTCCCAGGTCACCGCATAAACAGGTTCTCTTGTGCTCTTCAAACTGTTGGAAACAAAGGACCTGACGGAGGAGGCTAAAACCAGTACAATTAGCACGATAACTGGCTCGGAAGCGCGGCAAGATTACAGGCCAATCCCCGAAGGCCAAAACTGAGCATCAAATTCCGCGTCACAAAGATCGAGCACCTCTCAGCAGTATCAGAAATTGAGATCTGTGTCCATACATTCCCCGAGTCTCTGAAACCTCCCGAATAAAATCTCAGTGAGAGGCAGAGGTCTCCAACACCAGAGCATGGCTCACTTTAAGGCAGAGTAGCTGAAGGTGGGTGCTGCGGGTGGCATAGTCATTCACGGTTGGTGCTCTCCCACCGTTGGGACCTCTTACACCACCAGGGTTTGGCCCAAACCCCTCCCTGGGAGTCACGCTTAGTAGCGCACATCGGAACAATGCTAATGGTTACATCAAGCCCCATTGTCCAGGGAAACCTTCAGGGAGGTGGGAGCTCTCATCTTTGTAAAATCCCCCCTACGCTCAAACACTGAAAGCCACCCAAGAGCTTGATATCATCAACTGAACGTGATAAGTGTTTGCAGGTATTATCTGGGAACATGGATACCATCTTGCAAACAAACATGCATGACTCCCATGACAGTCAGTGCTACAGATAACCGGCAAGAGGTTATAGGCACAAATTGCTTAGAAACAAGCCTGTTAAGGAACTTACTGCCATTTGACTAAAAATCATTTAGACACACAGTTCATCCTTCAGTCAACAAAGATCACCTGAGACTATGAGATAATGGGACTGATTTGGCCCCTGTCCCCCTCCTTTGAAATCCCTCATCCAGAAGTCCGAGACTTGTCCCAGGAAATGAGAAATAAAAGGCAGTCACTCAGCACCCCAAGTACACCAACACAGTGTTCTGATAAGCAAACGGAGCACTTGTCAAAATGCCATATTTGAAAATCACAGTGCAGCTATTTGCTCAGCAGATATGGCTTGGCCAACCAAAATAGGAGCCTTCAGTCTGTTCACCTCCCCATTTATTTGGATGGATCCATGACCCAGTGGTTTGAGCGCAGTACTTTCGATATAAGGGCTGACAGCAGTCAAACCCATCCACCAAGCTTTCAGACTGTATGCAGCCTGACAGCACAACCCTGGCAACTGCAGGATCAAATCCTGACAGGGTAGGGCTGGATGATATGGACCAAAAATCTCTCAATGTTTTTTAGCCAAATAGCAATATACGCCTCGATATTTTTTCCCCATAAATTAACAAGACAGTTCCAAGTCAGAACCAAACGTCCCCAATGTCACACAGGTACTTTTATTAAGAAACAGCTATACATGTGCATGAAAGATAATAGCTGAAAAATAAACTGCAGGCATATATAATTTTACGAACCAGCTCCATGTCACTAGCATGTTCGAGCGTCTCCATGTTGTTGCTGCATGCAACGTTTGAGTGAAGGAGAGGGGCAGGGCAGAAGAGACAGACGGGCTCTAGGAGTGTAATTTTAAAGCGACAAAGTATACCGATATAAACAATGTTATTTTCATATAATATATAGGACAAACCCCCTGAGAACAATCAGATGATTGCAGGTCCAACCAATTTCCTGCTCATTATTTCATTATAGAAAGTCACATGTACGTTCATATGGTACATCTACCAGGAAATTAAGGCTGCAGCCACGCTGAAGATACAATCCAGGAGCTTTCTTGACCAAACTGACACCAAAAGAGCTCAGTGAGCTCACCCACTCGCTTGAAAAATGCCTGGAAGATTCACCATGCTGGCCTTCTGAGCAAGGTGGTGGAATGACTCCCACTGCAGAATTACCTCTTTGTAATCAGCACCCAATCCGACATGGTGCACCCAACCCGTCAGCCCCACCAACTCCCCAGGGACTTTACTACAGGATTGGCTTAGATTAACAAAACAAAAAACACATGCTGTTCAGTTAGGGCGCTGAAGGCATTACGACAAATGCAAAACGATGAGCAGTGAAGAGGGACGAGCAAAGCGGAACTACACACTCAGGCACTTCAGCGTGAAACCTGGTGCAGAAGAACCCTCAATTAACACTGTGCTCTCTATGAGAGCGTTTGGAAGGACAGGTGATTATTCACAGTCAGAGACTCTTCAAAAGAGGCGAACACGAAATGCCTCCCTTTCGCTCCTGACAGCCAGGCTAGTTTAAACAGGAGGGGCTCGACTGGCTCCAGAGCTCTACATGTCAGCGTCCATTAAAGGACGTACAACGCAGGAGGTGACATAACAGCCGCTGTCACGGTAATTATGCAAATAAGAGTCACTGCGAACAGAGCCCATCTTTCCGGTGTATGTCCGCCGGAATATTCTGGTAGCCATTATCCATTTCTATAACATCAGCCACTCAATCGGCTTCCAGCATTTGTGAAATAAGGGAGGAAATGAATCTGTGACAGTTATCAATGTTACTGAAGGCATCATTGAAACAGTCAGTCAAACCCAAATTTTGTGGGGCACAGTCCTATATTTATGGGGACTGTCAAGGTGCATTTCAGGGGAACTTTCTTTTCTGCCTCCAGACCATGGAATTGAGAGGTTCCAGCACTAGGAGAGCCACTGGGTTTGAGGGTGGAGATTAAATATTCATGCCCTACCCACTGAACGGGATGTATCCAAACCCAGAGATGCGCCTGTAATCCCAAAGGCCTGCTTGCCTTGAAACACGTCTATTCTGTACAGGACAGTGACGTTCCAGTTCCCACAATGACACAGTGATGAATTTGTAATGCTTAGGAAAGAAAACACCACAATACAGACAGAAAACACACACCACAAATAATTTAATTGGTTTTAAACACACCAGTTTTACAGGCAGAGGTAACACCAGACTGGAAACCTTATTTTATTGAGGAGGTGATATTTTTTCTGTACAGTATGACTGATACATATAAGTGATATTGAGGTGAGCCCACTCAGTCATTTTAACAGGACCAAGAATACATGAAATCAGCCTGCCGGGGTGGTCAAACATTCCTGACAGCAGCTTTCCCTTCCTTCAGCCATCCCCCTATAGCTCTGGAGTCACTCCAAGAATCAGAGACAACACAACTCCACGCCAAAGGAGAGTCGGACCCAATCATGCGCAGCCAGCACAATCAACGGGACTGGAAATTTTGCTCAAGAAACATTACGAGTTTTCCCCACTTGAGGCATTCAGTATTCTCTTGATGGGAGGCACAGACATGATAGAGGACAGGACCACTGTTAAAGGTCAATCTGAGGGCCAGAGGAGGTGCAAATTACATAAAGCAACACAAAGACACAAAGGCACACAGCACATCTCATCAGCAGATGTCAGAGTAAAACTACTGATGCAGATCGAGTTATGAAGCATGGGAAACAACTTAATATGTATCCAAAACACATCTATCCATCCACTTACCTGGTAACTGGCTGCAGGAGAATGGGAGTCTATCCCAAAAAACATATGGCACAGGAAAACTTGAAGGGAATGCCAATAAATGACAGGGCTTCACACTATGAGACCCCCCAGACCTGACAATGTCTTTGGACCATGGGAGGAAACCCACATGATACAAGAAAGCCACGCAACTACCCCCCCGTCTCCCTCCCCCACCCCCAGCCCAGGATGTGTGAGGAAAGAGTGCTTCCCACTGAGCCACAAGTGTAGCTTCTTCACAGCACTGGAGGGTAAAACTTTCTTGGTCAGCCAAAAAAGCTGGTTTCCAAGGTTTGCAAACTTGTTTTCTTTGAATCCTTCAAGCTAATAAAATGTAGAAAGCAGTACATGGCAACATGCTCAAAGCTCAAACCAGGAAACATAAAATGCTTATGTTAAAAATCAGCAAAGAAAAACTAGAGTATTCTTTGGTAACTAAATCTGCTGCAGTAAACATGAGGGACGGCGTGTAAAGTTATTGAATTTCTGGAGAATTCCCCTTTAACAGCTGATAAACTCAACCACATGAAGTCCTGGAAACTCCTCCTCAAAGTACAGTCAATGACAGTCAGCTGTGGGGGGGCATTTCAGAGAAGCTCTCCCTGTGGTTGCGGGGGGGATGAACTCAGAGCCACCACCTCCACCAGGTGATGATGCATAAAGTGAGCTCAGTGCAGCACTGTCAACCTCAGCCTGACATCCCCCAGCCCCCCCCCAAACACCACCATCCATGCTGCTCTGGTGCAGTCACCCCGCCCCCTTCCCCATGCTGCCTCGGCCTTCCCGCTCCACCCATCTGCGCACAGAGCGCCACAGTGTCAACTTCTGTCGCCGTCTCAAGCACAACTGCTAGACCTCACGTGTCAACTCTGCTCCTGTGAGCCCCAGAAAGCTGAACCCAGACACCTAGCTTCAAGTTCCCAGACACTTAAGACACTTAAGCAGGCAAACAAACATGAAGAACATGGCAATGTCAATCCAATATCTGTGTGAGGTTTTCATGTGGTAAATGCTGGGATGAATTAAGCCATCGCACAAGCTCACAGCTTTGCAGAGCGGTAATGCATCCTTTTCACATCATCATCATGCCACATGGAGGTAGCTTATCTTCAAATTGCACATTTCTTTTAGAACATAAAACGAACTCCTGGCAGCATTAGGTTGTGTCCGGTATCTTCCGTCTCCCAAAATAAATACTGCCCCGAGAAGTTTAAAGTTCTCACTACTGATTCTTGGAACATGTGGCAAAATTATAAATACTATCGAATCACCCAACCTGGGAACACTATTAATATGAAAAATGTTCATCAGAAACCGAGAAAAAGTTGGAAATAGAACTACAAGGCAAGAAATAATTAGATAAAAATAATACAGCTCCATATCAGAAATAAATACACTATACCAAACATTACATGCCAATCTAAACTTTGGAGACATACTACAAACCTGCATAAAAATCAATTACAAATACAGGAATAATAATCAAAAGCCATAAAAGCTGAAGCTGGGCTTTTTCAAGCCACGTTTCCCACTTGCATACATTTTTTATCCAACAAAAAGACTAAAATGTCAGGCTTTATATTCTCCCAGCATTAAAACCCGACTTTTCCTTTTAAATCAGTATTACAAAGTTTCCTTTGTTTGCAGTACTACAGCTAGATGTGCTCAAAATGTTAAAACTGCAGTCTAAATGGGTTTCAGATTGAAATCCTAGAAAAGCAAAAGAACATTCATTTAACCGGTTTTGTTTCTTACATTTGGACAAGATATGCAAAATTATGACTGAAGACAGGAAATGTATTAACTTCACATCCCAAGACTCACCCTTCAAGATGTAACACTGAAGAAACTATCATCTAGATATTCTGCAATTAAGAAACAAGTGGAACTTCAAAACATGGAAAAACTAAAGCTTGAAACAGCAGTTTTCACATTTAATGCAGCCAAACTAAAAGCATCCAGTGTGGCCTGACCCACAGTCCTAACCGTAACTCTAATCCACCATCCTAAACCTAACCCTCAGATTCACATTTCACGACAGAACACCAGTTCATCATACTTGTCAACAGTGCTGGAATGACACAGTAGGACATCAACTGCATGCCACTAAAAAGGAGATAATTCTCCACCTAACCTGTTAAAGTGTAAACTTCATATAATCATCAGGAAATGGTTTAGACAGATACCTGAGCTGTGTTTTTAAGCACTTTGTCCAAGAAGAGACTCCAAACTTTATCAGTCTTTATTAGTCATGACAGCAGCAAGTGGAGAATGAACCCCTTAAGATGTTTGTACATTACAGCAAATGAATCTGTCAAACCTGCATGTTGGCTCAGTGAATAGCCCTGCTGTCTCATACTTCCAGAGTTGTGGGTTTGATTTCTCGAGGCTTGCATGTTTTCCTCATGCAGGTTTCCTCCCAAAACGTGTGCTTAACTGGACCCTCTAAAGTGCCCGTAGCGTGTGACTGGGTGTCATGCGAGGGAACATCCCAATTCCAGGGTGTCCCCTGCCTTGTACCCAGTGCATTCTGAAATAAGCTGCAGACTCCCTATGATTTAGTACAGGATGAAGTTACAGCTCAACAGATTTACTGTTTAAAAATCTTCAGATTTAAATAGACATACAAATACAACACAATAATGCACACAAGAATCACTTTTCTACTTGATTTGTCAATATAACTATGTCCACCATTAAACAAGGGGAACTTTAGACCTACCCCTAAAATGGAAGCGACTTTGTTAAAAGCATGTTTTTGTACACAATTCCCTCAGCAACAAAATTAAAATGACCCAGAATGACCTCTCCCTATGTGACAGCATGCCACATTGGGGGCTGTATGCTATAGTTTACATATAGATCAAGCTGCCCTTTTAACAGTCAGTAAATACTATATTTAAGACATGCAGTAATGTTACAGCAGTTCCCACTAAAGTTACCTAGACCTAACAGGTGGAGATCTGGCAGCCCTTGTTAGAAGCCCATCATAGTGACCAGAAGCACATCTCTTTCCCCAAGAGCCACAAAGCCCCAGTGACGATATCTCAAGCCATAAAGGAGAGCCAGAACTTGCCGTGCGTCTGCCAGCAGAACTGGCTTTTGGCTGCCAGAGGGCTGTTTTCAAAACATGCATCTGAGCCAACTCTAAATATGACACTCACAATGGAGCAGTCCACACATCACCTGCTTCATGAGTCCGAAGGGGAGGACGGCTCCAGTGTTGACATGTTAAGCCGCACACCCTTCTCTGTTTAAGGACCTTGATTCTGCAGAAAACATTGTTGCTCGAGCACTTCGCATAGGGGTAGTGCACTCAGTGTAGGGCCGAGGGCAACTAGCATAGGGGGTTTCTGAATCCCAACCGCTACCGCTCAATTTGCTTCTATATACTCTGATTCTGTGACCAAATGCAGAATGAGACCCAAATAAAAGAGTGATGACACTCCATCCCGAAATGTCCATGCGTGTGACGCTCATGGAACTAACCTGAAAGTTTCAGGTTAACCAAGAACACCATAAAATCGAAGAAACCAGAAGCACCCCTAAGGATCCAGTTTCACTAAATGTTTGACACTTTGATAATCATGACTTCAGAGCTGTCATACACTTCACAAAATCCCAGCTTCTGACATCAGGAAACCGAATGCGTAAATGAAGGCGAATCAGGGGCGTTTTATAAGAAATAAGGGTTTATTTCTGCATGCTGCTAACCAGGCAGAAGCAAATGGAGAGGTGCCAACAAGTGCTGGTAAGACAGGCTAACAGCTCAGTAAGAACTTCCCATCGTTACAGTAACTGAGCGAGGACAACCCAGAGTCGGCTGCATCGTACAGGCGTCACAATGAGGAAAACAAACCATGACTTTCAGAAACTGTAAACCTAGATGCACCCCCTGCCCGCACAGACAACTGCGTCAACGAGCACTCATTCTAAAAGTGCAACCGAGAAGGTTAATTCTCGGGGATTCCTCAGCAGGGTCACAATTAACTTGTATCGGTACATGCTGATTTTAGCCTTTGAAGCAGTGTTTGTAAACTAAATACGAGTAAATTATCCTCACCAAGATCCTCTCAGCTATCTCTCTCACACACACACACACACACACACACACACACACACACACACACACACACACACACACACACACGATACCCCTGGCTGTTCACTCATTCAGCCACTGCTCCCATCTGCCATAATACTGGGTATTTATAATTGCATTAGTGTTTCGTCAAAGAAATCAAACTGCCACAATTAAATTAAAGAAGCAAAGCCACAAATACAGGCTGCATATGTGCAAGTGTGAGACGGTGACAAGCTGAGTGTCAGCCAGTGACCGAAGAGGGAATGTAAAGATTCCGCAACATTATAGCCTCCACTTATTCCCTTCAGTAGATACACCGGTCTACAGAATCTCACCATGGGCACAATAAGCACTGAAAGTCAGGGAACATTTTCAAAAACAAACAGAAACTCAACATGCATCATTACTACATAACACTGACAGCACGTTGTTACATTGGCGTTTTCAAAGTGAAGGCCTTACAGGTGTTACACAAAAAAACAGTTAATCTACACAAAAGCACACAATTCCAAAGAGTGACATCTCACTTGGGAGTCCTTGAACCTGAAGCTCCAAGGTGTTTAAGTGGGATTTCATTCGGGGAACCTCAAAGCATAAATGAAACGTGTGGATAATTTTAGATGCCTGCCACTCTAGAGAAGGTCTGTGACTGTATATAGTTCTTAGTGCTGAGATGCAGACCGTTAAACTTGTTGAACACTTAACGATCATCTGAGCTTCCTTAGGTCTTAGATCACTTTACACCTCCATAAACATTTCTGAGCAATGCCATATAAAATCTAGGCAAGCAGAAATCAGGGATACAAAAGTCACATTGTGAACACCACCACCCTGGACAGAGGGATGCAGGTCATCAACATGAACACGGAGCCTCAACGACCGCCTGTAATTTACATGTAAAGTGGAAATGAGCTGTCCGTGGGTCAGTATGCTGGAATTTTTGCATCCATTTTCCAACCACTTCTATGCAGTCAAATATGCTGTTGGAGGAATACTTATATATAACCACTCCATAAACTGAACCAGATTACCTTTCATTTGGGATAAGGAGCCACATTATCAACACTACCAGCTGGAGTTTCACAGGTCGTTAAACCTAAAGTCGTGCACACTTAAAGAAACGTGACTAATTAACAAGGAGTTGAGACGCCTGTATGTCCCCAAAGGCACCGAAGCCGGGATACCGGCCGTTTTGGACTGGAGTCCTGACAGCTCACTTGGCCAGTAAAACTAGCGATAGATGCGCGCCTGGGTACCTGGAATAGGTCACACCTGACATGAGGAGGGAGGGGAGAGCAGGGCAGGGCGCGGAGGCGGGCCGAAGCCGCTCCCCGCAGCCCTGGGAGCCGTACCTGGTGGAAGTGCCCTTCCGCACATCGCAGATGCTGCACTTGAACGCTTCGGCGCTGTTCTTGAAGGTGCACACGCTACAGTCCCAAAAGCCGTCGTCCGTCGAGGGTTTGGCTTGTCTTTTCGGCCTGAGGGGGAGAGATTCAACGGGATAAAGGGGTCAGAGCGGAGCCTGATACCGCCAGAGGCTGAGGGGAGGGAGTCGGCGGAGAAAGGGGGAGAGGGCGGAGGAGATCGGGAGGAAAGAGGGGAGTGGAAGCCGCCAGCTAGCTGGGCGACCAGTTACGGCTGATGGCTAGCGGGACTGTTAGCGCGCCGTCGTCTATTGATAATAGCGAGCTAGCAGAGCCGGACTAACCAAGGCTAACCCGGGCTAACTCGGGCTCGGCTGCGATAGATACGCCCGCTCTTCGAAAACCGAAAAACTGCCACTGCGCCCCAGCTCTCCCCGAAGCCTTCCTGCAGCTGGGCGCCCGTTACAGCCGCATCTCAGTGAGAGAGAAGAAAGGGCCAGGCGTTTCCCGTGCGCTTTCCCCCCTCTTTGTCTGAAAGTGCCGAGCCGGAGTGCGGAGAGAGAGAGAGCGAGCGGCAAACCGCCATGGCCGCGCTACCCAGCCCGCGCTACCCAGCCCTGGCACGCGCAGCGAGCGCGAGAAGCATCCGAATCTCACCCGGACTGACACACGGCTCACCCCCGATGCGGAAAACCCCCGAGAAACACGGCGTGAGCCGCTCGCTACCGTACCTCGTCGGGCTTTTCTTGTCGCCCATGATCAGGAGGGAAAAAAGGCTCCTCAGTAAAAACGGTCGAGGCTTTTGTGGTTATAAGAGCAGCGCGCCGACCGGGAGCAGAGCGCAGCCAGACCGCCGCCAGCCTCGGCTCACATCGACGGGACCAGGCGGCCAGGCACCACGTGACCCCGGCGCGTCCAATCAGGCGGCGCCTCCCTTTAAAAGGCTGCCGAATAATAGCGGAGAGGAGGGCGTCGGGCCGGAGCACCGTGCGCCTGGGGACGGCGGCTGGGAGTCTGTCTTCGGCAAATGAGCCCCGATTTCGTGGCTGATGTTAATATTCCACCGGAACGAGGTTCAAAATAAATGGCACGCTGTAAAAAGCCAGTAAAAAGAGGCCCGTGTCCAGATGCGGTGCGTTTGTTTTAGAATAAGAGCTACTGATTTCTAGACCAACATAAAAAAGTAAAAAAAATAAAATAAATAATATATATATACTAATTTAAGTGTCAGAAAGAGTTAATCATATAAACATTATCTAAAAGTCAATCAAATATGATAAGATTAGACATCGAGAACTGGAAATCTTGTAACTGTCTTCTAAACAAAAGTCTACACAGCTACCGCCCTTCACAATTTTATTTTTGAGGGCAGTCAAATAAGTTTTGTAAATACTCCGTTTGGTAAATCAACCAACAATTAACCAGTCCCCATGGGAAGCGGTTGCTAGTCGAGGTGCTTCTTATTATAAATTCCCAGAAAGGTTCAGACTAGCGCCCTGCTCCACAAGGTGGTCGCCGCTACCACGGCGGGCAACTAAAACCAGTCGGCAAATTTCCAGTGACAGTGATGACGGGGGAAGATGATACGATTCTCGGAAAGCAAAAAGAAAAAAAGAGAGAGAGAGAGAAAAAAAAAACCGGAAGCGGTTGTCTTGCGCACCCCGAGAAGGACGCGTCCCTGCAGTGCCGCCGGCCTGAAGCCACCGCGTCTCCCGTCCGGTCATCACTTTGGCAGGTGCATGACGATCAAAAGTGCAAAAAACGGTTTTCAGGGAAATGCAACTAATAAGTATTCACATGCGTTTACGTAGGACTTGGGCTTTTAAACACAATAATTACTTAAATTGAATTTAAGTTGCCCTTATGGAGAACATTTAGAAACTGAGCTTGCTTCCCAAAGCCGAAGTCCTGCCAGCGTGCAGTGGTAGAGGGCTTTCTCATCGCACCCTCATCACTAAGTGTGAAATACATTTATAAGTGAATTTAGTTCATTTACACTGCGCGTACAATGCACATTATATTGTGCACGTATATTCATTTGTACATAAAAGGGTAGCTATGGTTTGTGTCACGTATTATGGGTTAAAATATACAGTGTTCTCCAATGTCTGTAGTTCTTTTATAAAGTGTTAAATTCAACAGTAAGATTATTTTCCTATTCGCAGCTGGGTGCGTGTCTTACATAGCTGAAAGTCTTACCATCCGCATTACTATACACTCCATTGTTGTCCTGCCGATGAACAGGTTTTTTAATTTTCGCTTTTCTCTCTGTAGCTTTCTAATTAATTATTTTACAATGGGCTGCAAGTAAACGTTTAAAAGATTTATTTGTATACATATTTTAAAACATCGATTAAACACACGGGAGACGAGCTCGAGGATCGATATTGGTAGTTCGAGAAGTAATCCCCGTATTGCCAGAGGGCGACTTCGTGTTAATCGCAGGGGCTGAAAACCGGCGTGTTAATTGGGGTTACAATAATCTATCCCGGGGTTTGTAATATTTCAGGTCGCTGTAATTGTGCCGTAATGTTGAATGTCGTTTAATAGAACTGGCATAGAGGATAGACCGATTTAAAATGTGGCTATTTGAGGGACCAGGCCTGAGGACTATGGTCTGAGTTCTGGCACATTTCTGATGGTTGGGGTTCACTAATGCTGTAATGTGGAAGATCCACATCTTGCCTTAGATACACAAATGGACCAGTGGAAGAATTTGGGAATAAAACTGTAGTCCATCAATATAGAAAAACAGAGATATAAATACCAACATTCATATATGAAAAGTTTTTCTCTACTGCTTGCCATCTATTTTGAATATCTAAATTTTAATCATTTCAGTGCAGCGAATAGCCGTCCTCAGATTCCAGGATGCAGCCAATGCAGAAAATTTGGTGTTGAAGGGAATCATCAGACTTTTGGGCTGTGTGGAATTATGGCTATGTGGTTTTAAATCTCATATATGAAGATGGACAGTTAGTCTTTTGGTTATGATGTGAAACTGCAACTGTAATTGCAAGCTTGGTTACCACTAAGGGCAGTGTTTCCCAATCTGGTCCTTGGGGACCTACAGTCCATCCATGTCTTTGCATCCTCTGAGCTCCCTGCCAGACAGCCCACATTTTTACTGGCTACCGGGAACTCGGAGGGAGCAAAAACAGGGACTGTATGTGGGTCCCCGAGGACAGGATTGGGAAACACTGCACTAAGGGTAGCCCTGTTGTGGCGTGGCTCGGTGAGCAGTACTGTTACTTCATGCCTTCAGGATTGGCAGCTCAAATCCTGTCTTGGCTTTTCCTGTGTGTGTGGAGTTTGCATGTGTTTGGTTTCCCTCTGCAGTTCAGGTTCACTGGCACCACTAAATTGCCAGTGGTGTGTGACATCTCATCCAGGGTGAACCCCAGCCTTGTGCTCTTTGCTACCTGGGATAAGCTCCAAGGTACCCCAACCAGGACGGGCAGGCAGAAGGAGGATGGACTGCAATCCAGTTGTACTAAACATAGTAAGCTTCAGTAAGGCAATAAGGTTAAGAGATTTATGTTGAATCCCCATTAGCATTTAGTTATTGAAAAATTCATAAATGAGCAGAGCGGAGGCTCGGTGGGCAGCAGTGTGACCAGCACTGTGGGTTTGATTCCTGTGACAACCCTGTGCATCAAGTGGGTTTGTTTTCTGTTTGTGTGGGTCGCGTCCTGTGTGATCGGGTTTATTCCCCTGACCAGTGGTGTGCCTGCTGGCCCCCGCTGTGTATGCATGCTATGGTGTTCCGGAATCTCAGCACGGGGGTCCTTCCCGATGTTGCCGGCAACCTGCAGAAACGCTGCACTGGGGGGGCACAGAAAATGGAGAAATGGAATACTCTGATTCAGGATCATTTTATTCTGCAAACACGGAAAGTACAAGGAATTTGTTTTGGACCAGGTGGTGACATCAAGTACAGAATGGGGAGGTGATTGGTTCAGTGGGCTTAAGTCTCAGTGTCCATGTTCAGAAGGTCGCCGGTTTGAGTCCTGGCCTCAGCATGACACGCACACATCTGCGGGCCCTTGAGTAAGACCCTTAACCCCCCCGCTCTAGGGATGCTGCATGTTGGCTCACCCTGTGCTGTTACCCCCAAACTAGGGGGCGCAAGAGGTGGGTCAGCGAAGAGACAAATTCCAATGTACCTGTGCAAATAGCCAATGAAAGATTTATCATCATAATTTTATCACAATTAACATGTCAACATATAAATAAAGGTTTGACAATTAGGTGTAGGGGAGAAACAGCTTTGAAGTCAAAAAACAGTTTATGAAGTCAATAAGAGTATAGAATTCTTACAGGAAGTGATATGTGAAGATCCCTTAAGTGCCAATATGCTTAGAAACAGTCTCAGACACTTTTGAGAGATAATACTTTCAAACGTTCACTTATGCAACCTCTGAAGTGTTTAGATCCCAGAAACAGCATGTGGTGATGTTCTTCTGTGCTGTCTGAAGTAGAGGTCACTGCATACTCAAAGGACCGATCCTTGTCATACTGACAAGTGGTACAAAATATGCATGCATAACATTTTTTTTGTGACCTTGTTCAAACATTCTTCAAGCTGAGAAGATAGAACAACTGACACTGTAAATCTGTCATTCAAGTTACGTCTGGAAAACCTGCACTTGAAAATTAATACTGTACACCAGACTCAAAATTATTAGGAAAGCACATTTTTGTGTGCGAGTACATAATGCTAAGCTTCTTTGGGCCAAAGTTTTAAGGGTGGAGTTGAGTCAAGTTGTCCTGCTTAAGTTGGAGTCATTGTCCTGCTTATGTCGGTCGGCATGGTGGGGGACTGGAGTCTGTCCCCTGCAGAATGGGGCACGTCAGTCCATTGCAAGACACACTAAGGGCAATCTAGAGACACTAGTTCATTTAACTGCATGTCAATGGAGAACCCAAAGATCACAGGGAGCAAGCTTCACACACACCGGGTTGAGGCAGGACCTGACCCCCCCGGCCCCGTAGGAGTGAGCTACCAGACAGGCCATATTTGAGTCACTGCAAGCTTGAACTGCAAGCCACTCACGGAAACGATGGCAGTCGCATTCAGCAAGGTCCCCTTGGTTCACCCAAAAGCACTCGTCTCACCTACTGTGGGTGTGTGCTGAGTCAGCACCGAGGTCTTCTCAAAGCCCCCAGAGCTGAAGATGAGTGCACCTCCCCTTCTCCACGGAGGGAGGTGAGACGTGAATCATGACGCCCCGTTAAGTACTGTGCCCCCCCCCCCCCCCCCCCCCCACCCCCCCCGCACCCACCCCCACCCCAACGCGCGCGAACAAGGAGAGGCGCGGGGCGGG
>JAOYFF010000128.1:16496256-16516112 GCA_025773925.1 Cryptomyrus ogoouensis
GGTAGCCACCGAGGTCTCCCCAAGGCCCCACAGGGTGAAAAGTAGGGCCCCCCCCCGTCCCCCCGGGGGGAGGGAAGACGGGAAACAGGCCCCCCCGGTAAGGACGGGGCCCCCCCCCCCCCCCCCCAGGACACTGAGCCACACTGCAAACACTCAGCCATGAAGTGTAGTCATAATGGTACCAGGCTGGACGAGTGGCGAGTTGTGAGTGTGGAGCTGTCGTACCCAGAGGCATATCCCTGCTTTCCCGTTTGCTCTGTGAAGCACCGAGAATCCTCTTAAGGTCTTTGAATCGACATTCATGCTTTATGAAGTTCTGCTGACATGCAGACCAGGCGGAATCTCACTGCTGTCTAGTCCAACATGAGTCCAAAGCGGCGGTTCTGGCGTGTGCTGCGGTGTGTGCTTTACTCAGCTGGATGCTGGACCAGTTTCTGCCAGGTAGTATTATCGCCATGACGACATCCATGCAGTTAATAAATATTCATGTACAAACCAGCCTGCAGGTGAGCAAAGACAGCTGGAATTAGGCTGCCATGAGTAAGCATATTGTTTCTCTTTCTCTCATTAAAGGCAATGACACTCCAGTTATATTTCATAGATCCTTGCTATCCCTATAGTATCTGAAATCCCCTTTAATTCTTTATCACTTGCTTTTTTTGCAGCTTGATGCTGGTGGCAGCGGTCAATCCCACTAATGATTTGTTAATTCTGTCACCTTCCCAACAATTAATGTCTAGGGACACGTAAGTCCTGTGTGGCCCAGTGAAGAGCCGGATAATCACTCCAGTTATATGCAGACGAAAAAAAAAAAATTCAGAAAACCAACTTTGCAGATGAGTAACACAAAATTTCCAAAATGTTGCCCCACCAGTGAAGACTAAACAGTGGGCCACCAGGAGGACCTGCTGGGTTTTCTGCAAAAGGATGCTCCTCACACACTTCTGCCGCGGAGAGATTATGGCCACGGTTTCCTTCCTTGGAAGCTGGCTCTCTTTTTCACACAGCCTAGCCCTCCACCGCACAGATAAGCTCCTCCTGGTTTTTTGCTGATTGCTTGTCTACTGAAGTGTGAGTGTTTGACTAGGGCAGACGTCTGCCTTGACAGTTAACATGGACTGGCAAGATGCTTGGGGCAGTGGGTGGGGCTAATGCCTCGCTTGGATCAGTATCACAGCAGAAGGACACATGCTCAGTGTCGCTGCCCCTAAAGTAGGTGACGACTATTAAGCCAATTTGAACTCTATCTGTAACCATATACACCCATTATGTAGCATAATGCCACCTTCAAATATGATTTCTCATATGTGCTATTTTTACATGCATAAATACCCTTTAATAAGCAGTCATCCGTTTTAAATTTCATGCTCACACATACAGAGTTACTTTATTAGCATCTCAATGGCGGTCTTCACTGGATGAATGGGATGTAGTTGGTGGGTGTGGGGGGTTGAGCTGAGGTCAAGCCCCCAGGAGACTGTTGCTAAGAGAGGGTGAGTAGCCTGGGAGAAATCGACGGCCACCACTTCCTGTCCCATTAGGGGGCACCTCACCTGCCCTTTCCTGTTTGTCCCGGCTGTTCACCATCCTCACACTGAGTGTGTGTGTGCACACAGCTTACACGTTGATGAAAGCATGGTAGTAAGCAGAGGAGAAGGTAGGAGAGCAAACCTGTGAGTTTTAGTGTGTCCTTAGCGTGTTCTTAGCATATTTTACTTCATGTGGTACAGCTTTCTAGGGCCACAGATCGGAGGGGAGCCTGTGTGCCCTATGATCAGGAGGCAGACTTCGCTGAAAATGACACACTGCAAGCTACGGGGCCGCCACATGCCGAGGGGGGCGGGGGTATACTCTTGTTGCCTGGCGACTGACATAGCAGTACGTTCAGGTCTGAAATCATCATCCTGCACTCCGTCGAATACTTCACCGGCACTTATGAAATACGATGCTGTCTCGGATAATGTCACCTGTTGTCAGATAAAGTCTGCTTACCGTAATTCTCATTTTATGTGGCTCTCTTGCTCTTTATTGAGGCTCTGTGGACACGTTCTCTCCAGCTGCATGTAACCCGGTCGGTTTCTGAGGAACTAATGAGCGTAGATCATCGCCCAAGCTTACAGAGGGCGGACGAGCTGAAAACCCCAGTGAGGCACTGGCAGGCACCCCGCTAAGTCCACTGCCCTTCTTTAGTATTAAAACTACTGGATGGGAGCATTCAACGTTCTCCAATGTTCTTATATAGTAAATTCCCCAAGTGCAAACAATCTACTGGAATATAAATCAGTGTCTCTGGGGAGAGGTTTCAGCCAAGTATGGATAATGTTTATGGTGAGTTGAGACGGTCGTAGAGCCTCGAGTGTTGCCGCAGTGCAGTCAATATAACTCATAACTGCAGCCATAGCCTCGCTGTAATTTACTTTTCCATCAGTCCTTTAACCTGATTTTTGCATTCAGCTAGAGTTAGGAGCACAATGTGGATAACCGTAATTATGGATCTCCTCATTACGCCGGTTCCTGCCAGGTAGGACTGCGGCTCAGCAGCGGGCTGTAAGGACCTCTGTTATTGACGGAGGTGAGCGCTCCTTGGAATCTGCTCCTCCCAGGGGAGACGGCCCCCTCCCACGCCCACACCTTGCCTGAACTGGATATATGTCGCTCGACTCAACTGAGCAACCAGAAGAGGCGTCCTCGGCGGACGATGGAGCGAATGACCTCGGTGCAGTCCTCACACTGGATTACGGTCACCCTCGGGCTCCATTACACAGCGATTTAGGTGGTCCGGGAAACGTGTAACGAGCATGACAGGCGAAGCGCCACAAGGGATCACGGAGCGAGACAGAGATAAGGTCCTGAGGGTGAGAACATCCAGCGTGCTGACTTCTTACAGATTCTGAAATACTGAAAAGGAAATACAGGAGACATGCTTAGGAGGCAAAATCCATGTGCACGCATCCATCCACACGCTGACCTTCTATCAGGCTATTGGGGTGAAATGGAGCCAGACCAGATGGGGGAGGAGTCTAGTACGAGAAGACGGTGATTCTATGCCCTTCTGACCCAGGGGGACATGTGAGATACACAGATAGGATTTCATTAGCGAACAGGAGACAGGAGATGTCCTGTGGAAGAAGCAGGGCAGAGACCGCTGGCCCTTTAAGGCCTCGTCACAGCGTCACATGCTCTTTAACTGTGAGGCAACAAATGTAGTGCGATGCCTTTGAAAATCTGCATCGCCATTATTGTTGCTGCCCACAGATGCACGCTGATGAGCGATCACCCAGGAAACCCTGGCGGCGGGTGGCGGTCGGGGATGCTGGCGACTGTGAGTGACAGGAGAACGCGGTGATGGGGAGTGGAAAACACCAGCTAGTCAGTCAGAATGCCTCAGCTGGTAATATCTGGGGCCCCTGGGAGATGTGGCCCCAGGAAAGTCAGCCGCACTGGACACTGTGTGCATATCGGGAAGGTCGGAGTTCAAAGCCTGTTGCTGGCAGGGTAATACTCCCACCACTGGGCCTTTGAGCAGGGCCATTAACCCAATCTGCTGCAGGGATGCTGGCTAAAGCTGGTCTCACTTTTATGTCACTTCAGGTAAAAGCAGCTGCTAAATAAATAGATGTAGCTATATTTTTGAATCTGTGCTGGCAGTGAAGTTAATTTCAAAGTACAGCACTCAGGGTTATGCCTACGTGCTTTGAATATATAACACAAATAATCATGAATTTGTTTAATGTAGATAAAGTTCTAAGTATTGTTGTTTAGGTCTTGCATTGCACAGATGTCCTTGTGCTCCCCGGGACTCCAAGATCTCTGACTGGTGATCCAGTTACACCCTGGGTGCCAGCAAACTGTCCACCTGCAGTCCCCCATCCTCAGCCAGTCCCCCGTCCACAGCCAGTCCCCCATCCTCAGCCAGTCCCCCATCCTCAGCCAGTCCCCTGTCCTCTGCCAGTCCCCTATCCACAGCCAGTCCCCCATCCTCAGCCAGTCCCCCATCCTCAGCCAGTCCCCCATCCTCAGCCAGTCCCCCGTCCTCTGTCAGTCCCCTATCCACTGCCAGTCTCCCGTCCTCTGTCAGTCCCCCATCCACTGCCAGTCTCCCGTCCCCTGCAGTCCCCCATCCACTGTCAGTCTCCCGTCCTCCGTCAGTCCCCCATCCACTGTCAGTCTCCCGTCCTCCGTCAGTCCCCCATCCACTGCCAGTCCCCGTCCTCCGTCAGTCCCCCACCCACTGCCAGTCCCCGTCCTCTGTCAGTCCCCCATCCTCCGTCAGTCCACATCCTCTGTCAATCTCCCATCCTCTGTCAGTCCCCCATCCCCCGTCAGTCCTCATCCTCTGTCAATCTCCTGTCCTCCATCAGTCCCCATCCTCTGTCAGTCTCCTGTCCTCCATCAGTCCCCGTCCTCTGTCAGTCCCCCATCCTCCGTCAGTCCCCATCCTCTGTCAATCTCCCATCCTCCATCAGTCTCCTGTCCTCCATCAGTCCCCATCCTCTGTCAGTCTCCCATCCACTGCCAGTCCCCGTCCTCTGTCAGTCCCCGTCCTCCATTGGTCCACATCCTCTGTCAATCTCCCATCCTCCATCAGTCTCCTGTCCTCCATCAGTCCCCATCCTCTGTCAGTCTCCCATCCACTGCCAGTCCCCGTCCTCTGTCAGTCCCCATCTTCAGCCGGTCCCCCATCAATTTCCAGTCCCTTGTCCTCAGCCAGTCCCCCGTCCACTGTAAGTCTCCCATCTTCCATCAGTCCCCCATCCACTGCCTCCCTCAGGTTCAGCTACAGGAGACCTGCCTGTAAACAAACACACCTCAGCAATCCCCATATCTAAGGCTCACTGTGAACACAGACACTCCCCTACCCCACATGCTCGTCATTGCAGAGGCAGGCCTGTCAATCACCCTGGCTGCACGTAATTCCCTCCAGTCTTATTTATAGACCTGTCAGAGACAAAAGATGCCTGGCTAGGGGATAGCAGAGCTCACTAAGCACACCTTCAACACACGATGCTTGTGGAGGGGTGATGAGTATAAGGGGCAAGAGTGCTAAACACACGTTGGCCTGGCCGGCTCCCACACCAAGTTCCGCTTAATGACGTCCACTGGGAGCTGGATGACAAGGCCAGCCTATAATAAAGCATCAGATATTGCTGGGATACACACAGGTAACTGACCGCTAGCTTTGTGGGATGCTTGGAGTCCAGCGAAACAACTCCAGAGGTAGCAACATGAAGTAACAAGGAATCACTTACACACCATTACCCTGGTAACATGATTCAAGGGTACACATGTTACTCAGTGGACCTGCATTCCACAGATAGCCTGTACTGCTTTCATATAAATCCATGGAATGGGAATTCCTCAGTGAATACTTTGCTCTCCTTGGAAGGCTTCCCTTTCCAAAAAGCGAATGGGACTTACTCTCAAAGCGGGAAAAACACTGACAAAAACTGTCACCTCGTGGCAATTAAGACACTGACGAGAGAGGAGCCCAACGTCTGCACTGGTCTCCTCCCGCTCCTGTTATAAATAGACTGGAGTCGAGCAGACGGGCACTAACTCGGCTGGTGTAACCTGTGTTATTCTCAGTGTTCGCCAGGCAAACAGCGATGCCCTTTCCAGGTTGCAGGCCAGCTTGGGGAAACACAGGTGGATGTGGCTATCAGAGCGAATCTCTTAGCAGGAAAATATGCGCTCAAGGCATCAAATGGGGCGCAACCATCCTTGCAGAAGCAGAAAAAATGAAAAGTCTGTGGTCTCAGTGTGTTCTTTTGCGTTATGTAACAAGTTATAGTTAAACTAGAGTCATACTGCAAAAGTGCACTCTTGCATCCTAAATTTTTTCCAGTTGTTCAAAGGCGCGTGTTGCTTTCCTTCAGTTACTCGCCATCTTCACCAACATGGCGTGCTTTCACATACATGTCAGAATGCGCTAGAAGTACGAGTTTGCCCTCATGCTGGTGTGTCCAAACAGGAAGTTTGGACCTCTCCAGTCTGTTTGTTGTCAGCAAATGCCATGTGATGCCTTCCCAATGTTATTGCCTGGATCTCGGGGTCATGTGAATGCCAGCTTCCTGCTCTCATTGGCTGGATCTTGGGGTCATGTGTGTGCCAGTTTCCCATTCTCATTGGCTGAAACTTGAGGTCATTTGAATGCCAGCTTCATGATGGTGCTTTGGCTGCATTGTCACCGTGCCACACCAACACCCACTGATGCTTTCCCCACTTCCCTCTTGCTGATACCTGGCATCTGGGCAGCTCAGTCATTCCACTATCCCACTCCAGTCATCTGGAAAATTCCGGAAAAAGGTTCCTGTTGGAGGGATGTCCTGATGTAACCTGCGCGCAGGTATGCAGATGCAACCTGCTCTGTCAAGTTAACCATATGCTTCACACAGCAGGGATATTGTGTTTATCAGATTATACCAGTCTGAGTTTAGCTAGCACGGGAAAACGTGTGTGTGTGTGTGTGTGTGTGTCTGTCAAAGAGGTGGGGGCAGGGCTGGCTCGCTTTGGGGGCCTTCACTCCATCCTGAGACAAATAAATCCGTGGGTTACCCTAACACTAACCAGATGTGTGGGGGTGCCCAGGCCGAAGCGGAGCCTGCAGAGGAGGGTCAGAGAAGCTTAGTGTGTGCCTCATTGATTTCACGTCAGACGAGGCTGGGTGTTTGGTAAGAGTTTCACACACTGGGATGGGATGTATTAGTGCGGAATGTGGTTCTTTAACCCCAGTGCAAATCCCTCTAATGCTGAGATTAGCCCAATTACACCCCGGCTTTAGCGCTCAAAGAGATCTTCTAGCGGGTGTAAGTGTCTGCAGCACAATCATTGGTCACTAAGTGGCCGTAACGGTAAACGGGGCAGAGGGAGCAGGCAAACAGCCCCTGTTAGCTACCAGGCCGCCTCCTCTGCACAGCGAGCCGCAAGCTGGCAGGAGCAAGATGGACAGTAGCCACCGCTGTACCCAGAGGATAAAGCCAAGGCTTTAGTGGGACAGAGATCCATTTGCTGTGTGAGGAACAGGCATTACTTAGCGAGTTATGGCAGCCCATCCATCAGTTTGTGCTGCTGCTGTTGCTGTTGGTCTTTTCATTAAAATACTGCTTTTCTTTTAAATTAATAAAACAATTTTATGAAGAGTCTGCCAGAGATTACAAGTATCTTTCGCAGTGAGACTATGGTGTGAGAAGACAGTGACTGATTTTGCAGTCAGGAATGCTTTTGTGTTATTTCATGCTGTCTTTGGAATCTCTTTGTGCCATTTTCTACCCATTCAGCAATCATCCAGCTGTTTCTGTGGTGCAGAGTCCCTGGAGGCCCAGAGCACATGGAGCGGCCACTGTCCCTGGGAAGCTAGTCCATCACAGGGCAAACGCGTGTGCAAATGCATGTGCAAACGCGTGTGCAAATGCGTGTGCAAACGCGCGTGCAAACCTGCGCGCAAACGTACAGCACACGCTACTGCCAATTCAGGGATGCCGAGATGCCTAGCAGTATGGACTCCTGGAGGAAACCTGTGCACCACGGGGAGAACATTGTCTTGTGATCAACTGATCACTTTTTAGCACAAATTTTGAAGATGACTGACTCCGTCCTGGTCTGGTAACATGCTAAAACTCCAGCGATGCCCCACGTGGACTTAAAAGCACAGTAAATCGATGTTGAGTGTTGGACCAAACTAAGAGCTTAAGTGCTTAAACACGTCACGTTCCTCAAACCTGATTGATGTAAACAGACCTTTTATCAACCAGGGCTTACGTGTAAATTCAAAGCAGTACCACATGGGTCCATAAACATATTACATTGTTGATAGGTGTCATATCATTGTGCCCGGGGACTCTGCCAAGAAATGTAATATACTAGGGTAGATAATCAGTGATTCATACAAATTCAGGACCTCTAAATCCAAAGCCAGCTGCTCTTGGTAACAATCTAATTTGATACAAAACCAAGGGAATGATCCTTGAAAGCCCTTTAAATATACAATAGAGGGAAACTGCATCCCCGATTTGTTCAGAGGGCTAAACACAAACTGACACTGAGGAGACTCTCAGCTCTCAATAAGAAAATCGTCACCTGCTTAACGGACGGTTTCTGTGTTTGTTTTTTTTTCCCTCCCCAGCAGCTAAAAGGATTTTTCTCTGCAGGGTCCTGAAAAGCTGAGCCGTGCGCTGCAATCCTGTGGAAAAGAGCTTTGGGAGGGGATGGTGCAGACACAGGCTCATTTAATAATCAACAGGCATTATCATCGTCTACCTAAAGGTCAAGTTTGCAGGAGGCCCCAGTAGGGTCACTGAGAGGTCACTGTGGATGCTGTGACATTGAAAAGGGAAAAACGACATGGCAACAGGGAGCAGGAATATTCCAGAAAACAAACCGCGAGTGTTTTGCAAACAACATTCAGCCACTTTCACAAAGAAGCAGTTAGCGTGAATAAAGTGTGCCATCACAATCAGATCATATGCTATGGAACAATAGCTGTCCAGTATCTCTCTTCTTGCCCGCAAGCTTGTTCTCTGAGGTTTGGGTGTAAACCTCAAATCATGATCCAAGCCACACGTGCTGAAATGGACAGGTGCCTTCTTGAGGATCAGGAACCTGCTTGGAATTAGTCATCATCAGCTGCTTCAATATCAGAAGCCAAGAGACTGACGGCTGTAATCATCTTTTCAAACAGCTGGGAGGGTAATTGTGGGCTGTGCTGCGGTACATTCACACGCTGCACGTTTGCTGTCGCTCCGTGTACAGCCGCCAGTGGAAAGACACGGGCTGAAGTGCCGGATTCCAGGCCTCTTTTGCGTCTGCCTGGTCATGCGGTGACTTTGCGATGATTCACGTCCTGGATTTCTCATTCGAGCCTGGCAGGAACGAGGAGGGTCGGGGTGAATGGAGAACGTCTCTAGCCATCCTGCAGCGCGTGGGGAAGTGTGAGCCTGTCGCCGCGTACTCAGAATTTGGTGGGAAAAGGCAGCAGGCGATGTGGCTGTGGCCAGCGTGTTAGTCACCGTGCGACGGTGAGTCGGCAGCAGGACCGAGATCTACTGTCGGGCTGCAGTAGAATAGACGTGTATGGGATGTCAACACCAGTGACAACGTTCGTGACATTGGATTCGGGTGGCAGCTAAACGCAGGTGACTCACGCGGCTTTTTCAGCCAGGATCTTGCCCATGCTGAGCAGAGTGCCTCTCCTAAACAGCCCCCACGGCTCTCACGTCAAATCGTTGTTGTAATTGAGCGAAATCAAACCCATCCGATGGCTTCGCTTTCCCCCCAGTGCCGAGCACGCAGCGGTGATCCTGGGCAGCGTGCGCCCAGGAGAGCGTGCCGACGGGCGGCTCTGCGAGAGGCAGACGGAGAGTGAACCCAACACAATGGCCGCTTTCTTCATCTGAAGAGTCAGTCAAATTATGTTAACCGGAGCCTTCATTTAAAACACATGTATGCAGTGTGTGCAGTGGGCTGTGCAGAGAAAACAACATTCCAGCCCCGTGGAGGGAAACTGCAGACCCAAAGTCATTCTCGGCACGATGTACTTGCCGGATTAACCCTTCGCTGGGGCACTGTCCGTCAATCTGCTGTCATAATCACACAGCAAAAGCACAGCTGGCCACCCCTGTCAGCGCTGCTGGGACATGTTCCGGGAGCTATCCCCCCCCCCCCCCAAAGCAAAAGACAAAATGCAACCTCAGTGCGAAGCTGTTCCCCTGCAGGGGGTGCTCACGTACACACGTACACACACACACACACACACACACACACTGATTGAATCCCTGACAACCAGCCACTGGCCCACAAACCATGACACTGGTCATTTAGCCAGCAGAGCATATCAGCATTTAGAGGTTGGATAAGAAGAGAACTGATGTGAAAAATAAGGGAGGTAGAGAAGAGGGAAGAGCCCCCCCCTCCAAAATAGCAGAAGCAGAGAAATTGTAAGATGACCGTAACAACCCCCCCCCCCCAGCGGTGTGCAGCATAGTGTCCAGCAGGGCGGCACCAGGCAGCCAATCTATTTGCACATACACTCGAGGAACCGGCCCCCGGGGAGACTGATTCATTCCTTCTGGAGGGCTATTAATCTTCTCAGAGTCTGGAATCCCTTTGCCTTTCAGGGACGATGGACGAAACTGAGCTTTTTTTTGGTCTTTCCTCACTAGTCCTGGAACACTGAGTTCCTTCCTTGGTTCTGGACCCCTAGCGAAGGCAGAGAGGATAAACTGCAAAAAAAGACACATGTCACCACATAAGGCAGCTGCCCCGAATCTGCAGACGCAGTTTTATTTATATAAATGTAATCATAGCCAATCAATGATGGCTTTTTTATTAATGAAATAGGTTCAATGAATCACTGCGGCTTAGCTGCTGATAAACGCCCGGGCTCAGATCGGGAAATGAAGCTGCTTCTACACGTGTGCTGCCATTGGTGAGGGGCCTCAGTGACAGACCATAATATGGTACCCAGATAACAACTTTCCAAGTGTCCAGTTTGTAGAATGTTATCCCACTACTACAAGTGCTAAGATAATAATGTATCTACTAATAAAGGGCATGGCAGGGCAGAGCAGCCGATAGCACTGTCACTTTACACCCCAAAGGCCATGGGTTCGAGGCCGGATACACTTATACACTATATGGCCAAAAGTATGTTAACACCCTTACTAATTAAGGGAAGTGCCTAATTAAGCCACACCCATCGCTGACAGGGGAGTATAGCCGAGTACAGAGACACACGCTCCCCCAGGGAGCCTCATCAGCAAGATGGGTGGCCTTTGTGCAGGACAGGGGGGGTGATTTTCCAACCTTCTTTCCAGCAAGTCATTGTGTCACATTTCTGCCCTGCTAGAGTGAAGCGAAGGAGGTCAGAATATCTGGGAGCGTTTTTGGCCACACAGGCTGACAGAAAGGGACCTGAAATGGGAGCAGATCCCACCAGCAAGGTTCCAGCATCTTCTGTGAAGCCCTCCCAGAAAAGCAGAGGCTATTACAGCAACAATGGTTGCTGCCTGGATATTTTTGGCCATATAGGGCAACGCTATTATAAAATAAAATGTAATCACAAAATATTTTTTTCAACACGAATTACATTAAAAGTATGTTTGGGTAATAATAACTTTGAGAAGATCCTTACATAAGGCTGGCTAAAGTTCCCTTTTAGCTGGGTATGTATCAACAGTACTGAGAACACAAACACCTGCCAAGCAGAAGCTGGAACATTACAGACACCAGCCAATGAGAACCTGGAACATCATAGACACCAGCCAATGAGAACCTGGAATATCACAGCCACCAGCCAATGAAAACCTGAAACATCACATTCACCAGCCAATCAGAACCTGGAACGTCACAGCCACCAGCCAATCAGAACCTGGAACCTCACAGACATCTGCAACTGATAGGACACAGACAGTTACCAATCATGGGTGGGTAGGGCTCAGAAACCTGCTAATCAGGTGCCAGTAGGGCCCAGATCACCACCAATCAGTAGTTGGAGGGGTCAGATGACTCCCAATCAAGAGTGGGTGGGGCCCTGGGACCTACCATTCAGAGCTGACATAATACAGGCACCTGCCAATCAGGCGTTTGAAGGACATGGGCAACTGCCAATCAGGAGTCAGTAGGGCACAGGTGACTGCCAAACAGGAGCCAGTAGGGTGCAGGGGTGTGCTTATCAGGAGCTATTAAGACACAGATGGCTGCCAATCAGAAGTCCACAGGGCACAGGCACCTCTGAATCGGGGGGCAATATATACAGCCGGGTGACAGATTTTCACTGCCCACCTGTGGAGGGAAATGTGCAGAAGCTCCATTCACAGAATGGGCAATGTCTCCTCTGTAGGTCATTACAGTCTGTAGATCACAAACACAGACGCCAGCTGGGAGTTCACAGTAACTCCTCTCCTTCCATTTCCCAGGGACTACATCCCTCCGCACTTTACAGTTCTGTAAAGGACAATCAGACACCAGAGTCCAGTTAGAACTCTTATCCAGATGCATCAGACATATTTCGAAAGACACTGTGACTCTGGTGGGCACTTGGAATTGCAGTAGTGTCAAAAACAATTATCCAGCCCGAATCCACTTCAACCCTTATGCGATTCCAGACACCAGAAATCCATAGAAATCCGAAACACTTCCGTAACAGACGGGCTCTTTCTGGCAGATTTCCTGACAGCAAAACATGGCGGCTGCGTTCGGAAGAGGAATGCCAAGCAGACGCAGTGCAGCGTAATCAGTGCATGTGTCCAGAAGCAAAGGAGCCTGAGAGGCACAGGCCCAGTGAGGCTTTCTGCAGCCACACTGGGTCTCACGCCAGGCTGGAACCTACTGGATAAGCTGGGTGAATCTGCATTATCGGGGCAGACGTTATAGTGTCATCTTTGTGCGATCGTACAGACCAGGGCATCCTGGTTTCTGATCAAGGGTATGCATCAGATTTTTGTTCAAAATCAGAGGTCCGGAACTATTTCCAGTACTTTAGTATTTTAATGTAAACTAATAGTTTCAACTCTTTGTCACTGGGGGGGGGGTGGATTATTTTGTGTGTGTGTGAAATTTGCTGTTTCTATGTTGTATTTTGTGCTTCAAACCACATTAAGCCTTTTGACGTTAATCATATTGATTCATAAAGTGCATTACTGTCTGGGTCCGGATTAAATTGTGGTTCGATCTGCATCTGGACCACAGTCCAGGTTTTGGGGAGCCCTGCTATATACCAGTGTTTCCCAATCCCCAGACGGTCCACATTCTGCTCCAACTGGGAGGTGGTAGGGAGCAGAATCGTGGACAGTGTGGCGGTCCCTGAGGACCGGCCCGAGGTCTCCAGACGGGCTCGCCTGGCCCTGCGACGTAACGCACGCCTCGGATGCTACACGGCTCCTTCCCGGGAGAAACACAGCTTCGTCTCTCAGGTTTCAGAAAACAGAAACAGACAGAGCAGCAATACCAGCGTTACACTCTCAGCTAAAACACGCCGGCATACAGAAAGTGGGCAATTAGCACATAGCTGCAATGGAGGTCCCTAGTTACTGGGAACAAAAAAGAAGGCAGTTTTACTGCATGCTATAAATAAACCATCCAAGCAGTGGTATATTAAAAGGACTGCCGGTAGCATGGCGAGTTCTAGTTAAATGGTGGCTAATGGCAGCCCCACGGCACACCGATAACCAGAGGCTAACTGAAGGTCCTCTCTGGGGGGCTCGGTGCAGGGCGGTGGCACTGTTTCCATTCTCGCCATCCCCCAGCCAGAAACTGTGGTGCCAGGCCAGGCTGGTACCCACCCACCCCAGGCACCTAGACCCCTTGCACAGATTCTACTCACTGCTTTCTGATTAGAAAGGACCCACGGACAGAAAATGTAGAGGAGGACACTGCGCATGCAGACCTGAGGTAGTGCTGTGGAAAAGGTGGGCCACGCTCTAGGGCTGTCCAGCAGGGGCGCTCTTTGGGAGCAAGCCTCTACAGCCCAACGAGCTAAGTCTCTGCGCCTGTCATCTGAAGGTCGTTGGTTCAAGCCCCAAATTCCGTAGAGTAGTGGGCCTTTAAACAAGGCCCTTAACCCCCAGCTCCCGGGACACTGCATGCCGGCTGACCCTGTGCTGTGACCCCCCCAGCTTGCTCTCACCTGTATGTGTCTGTGTGTCTCACGGAGACCAAGATGGGGTCGACGACGGGAAGCATTCCAATGTACCTGTACTCATACTTGTGCAAGTGGCGAATAAAAGGCTTCATATCAGTTTATTATAGCGAGCCTTGAGGGCAGAATGGCGTCGGCTTCGGCTGCTTCCGGATCATCTGCCTGACTTCGGTCATCTGCTCGTGAGGAAATGTGAAAATAAAAATGTGGGATCTAGAGCGGTGACCACAAACTGACGCACTGACATGAAGGCGGCATGACGATCATTCGGCTGAGGTATGAAACCAGCCAGCAGTGGTTTTCTGGAAGGGGGGGGGGGCAGTCACATGATCCACCAGATAAACACTTTTAGCATGATCACACAGGCAGTGAGGCTACTTATTAAACTGTTTTCTGTTGTAAAAAGTTTCAGTTCCTCTCAAGGTAAAAGATGCTTAATCACAACAGGAATCCAGTTTTAATTTTGATCCAATCAACAGAACAATATAAAAATGCACGAGATGTACAAAAGTTCAGGAAAAATATTCAGCTGAAATGTGTAACCAACATGGAACAAGAATGAGCACAACTGTCTTATGAACAATGATTAATTCAGACTTAGGAGAAACAATGATCAGGCTTTTAGCTAATATTAATTTCCAACAGTTACAATAAGATGCAGAAATGTATGAACAGATTCCAAAGAACACTGATTACAACAAAAAAAAAAACACTTTAGTGGAAATTAATTAGAATTCCTGTGAAGTATGAATATTCCAAGAAGGCTCATCAAACACACTGGGGCTCGGTTCAGGTCCCGGGCTTCTTAGTTTAAATATTTTCCTTCGATAAAACTCAAAGACTATGGCAAAGACTCCTCCTGCTACTCTAAGGAAACGGGAGGTAGCAGGATTTACAGAAGCAAAGCAGAGCGGGTGACAAGCTTTGTGAGGGTCGCAGTCATCACAGCCTGTGGGTGGCACCTGTCTGACAGGCGTTTACAGGCCGCTGGGCCCCTGCCAGATGCCGTCGTCCTCTCCGGCAGTGGGCACAATCAACAGTGGGTTTTTGCACGGACGCACTTCCAGGAGGGTCCTCTGAGGGGTGCCCACGTCCCGCGTCTCCACGCCGTCTGCCGCGCCCACCTCACAGTCACTGGGCTCCGACACCCTTAATCCCACCTCCACTGTCTCCACCAGCTCCTGGATGAGTCTCTGGCCGGGGGCCGCAGGTCCCTCCTCTTTCAGGGAGAGATGGTCGCTCTTCGGTGACAAGGAGGTCCTGTCACTGCTGAGCTGTCCCTCAACGTGGGACCAGGAAGAACTTCCCTCCATTCTCAGGCCCTCTTTCTCATCTTCCTCCTCCTCCTCATCATCATCATCTTCCTCCTCTGTCTCATCTTCCTCCCCCTCATCGCCCTCCTCCTCTTGACTTTCTCCCTCCATCGCCACCTTCTCCAGAAGATCCAGCTCCAGCTCCATGTCCTCCTTCGTCAGTGATGCCTTGAGTAGTGGCTCTGCCAGGGCCAGCACCTTCTTGGACCTGCCGGGAGATGAAAGAACATGTGAGTGGAGCTTGATGGCCAGACCCCTAGCAGAAGTTGGGACGCTGAGATTCGGCTGTCACATTCAGGCATTCTGATCTTGTACTTGCTATTTTCCAGAAAACAGCCATCACTAAAGAGTTCATCGTGCAATTGTGTGCTCCGTGACGGTTACACTGAAAGCCAGATAAAGGACCAGGGGGGGCTATGAGGACGGGTTCCCATGACGGCAGACATCAGGCATCCTGTGTCAGGTCAGAGGGAGCCTCTTGTTCTCATCTTCTCAAACTCATGTGTGTCCCCAGTGACCCAAGCCTAGAGCCCTTGAGCAAGCTGACAGGGTCCACCAGCCCAAACACACAGAATGTGCCTCTTCTGAGTAGGCTGGGGAGTTGTGGATCTGTCATGTCAGCGTAGGCGCCAGCGGCCACGTTCAGAGCTCATTACCTACTGTAGACACCAAAGGAGGAGCCTGAAGGAGAACTCATTTCAATCTGTGACAAGGCATGCCGCTGTGGCAGCCTCCGTACTAATCACATGCCAAATCTCACGGACAGGCGAAAATGGCACATTATTAACTCTTGGGCGAGACAGCGAACCGTCCCGGAGAGTGAAATGACCCCAGCTGAACACCTAAGAGGCTACTGAACGCCACGCAGTGCATTACAGCTTCTTGGTGTTGGGGGCTTTTACGTGTGCCCCTGCCGCAGGCTGTCTTTAGGCCTGGAAGGAGAAGGCCACATCTGATCGCCGCACATAATTAGCAGGCGAGTTCTGGCCGGTATTTTTATTGGACCTTGGGGAGCTCGAGTCACTCGCTCAGCTCGATGGTCTCCTCAGTCTGTTGGCAGAGGAACACAAATTCCGGACGCGGTTTGATCTCGGTATATCCCCCTAGGGGCTACACCTTCCCAATGGGCCCATTCACGAGCTCCCCCTCTTCCTGACTCAATTCCCAGCGAGTGGAGTGTGGTGGAATCGCCCTACACAACCCCCCCCCCCTACACCTCAAAGAGGAGGACGGGATGCCACCAGCAGATCGCTTGGTCCTCAACAGAGATGCAAATTCACAGTCATCACGAAGCCCTCGGCTGTTCTCGGCAGACCCCACGCGGCTCGCAGCATTCCCACACTCCAAACAAAGCGAAGTCTGGGGGCGAGAGATAAATCTGTGAGACGGGCGTGATCACTGTGTGCTGCCTTGGGGGGGGGGGGTCTTTGTGCCCCGCATCCTCACGGGAGGGCTCTCCTCGCTGAGAGGAAGTCTCAAATCACTTTCCCACCAGGATATTAAGGCCCTGAGTACAGCACAAAAGCTGCTCATTATCCAGGTTCCTTAAGTGGCCACTCCTAGGCGTTACCCCCCTCCAACACCCACCCACCCCACACAATGACAGTAAGAAAAGACATGTTCTGTTTCCTTAGCTATACTCGTTAACCAATAGTACCAGGGGCGGGCAGCACACAGGACGGACGAGGCAGTGCCTACAGGGAGTCCTCCATGTCCCCCCTGGGGGTGGGGACCAGCGCTCCAAAGACTCCCAGAATTCACCTCTCATGTCTGGAAGGTGTCCTTGAGCGCCTGAACTTCAGGTTCCTCTGCTCCCTTCACAGTAGGAGAGTAATTTATTTTTGACCGGATTGGGGAGGGATTAGTACATGACGTAAGCCAATCAGGCCTTAGAGCTGTGTGCCGCCTTTTTTTAATCAGAGTGGGAGGGGCTTGAGAAAGTCAAGGAAACAGAAGCATGCACGTGGGCTGCATGAGCCTGTCTTCCAAAACCACTGGACACTCAGCTGATAAACTCAGTTTTACAACCTCCAGCCTCCACCCAGGGACTCACAAATAGACAAACCAGCACAGGATGGGATGTAAACAATTACAGCCAATGGTTCAATTGGTGCTCAAGGGTTTCACTTGGTCACGACACCATATTTCCATGTGCAGGACCAACGCTGGCTGTCGGCAGGTCGTCTGGCCCCAGAGGGAAGGCCGGCAATGTGGAAATCATTTCAGATGGTGCGCTCTGCCCACGAGCTCCTGGAACGGCGAGCTGGCCGGTGGACAGCCAGCATTTGGCAGTGTCCGCTTTCTAGAGGCGTGGATGGAGGCAATGAGGTCACTCGCCTCCTGCAGGGAGGAGGAGGTGGTGTGGGGGACATGGTAACCGTCACAGGCCTTTGCTCAGCGAGGGGACCCACACAGCCCCGGCGAGATGGGACTGCTGTTCTGGGGGAGGATCTGAACGTGACCATCAATGACCATCTAACCCAGAGGAAACGGGGACGCAAAAAAAACGTTACAGAAACTGTTAATGTTTAACTGCTTCTGCTACCTTGGAGACGGGAGGCCGCCATCTTTAAATCCCCATCATCTTTTGGTGAGGGGAGCTGTCAGATACCGATAAATACCACCTGCAAACCGGCGGATGCTTCCTAGTGCCGTTCGGTCTCCCTGACGCTCCTGCTTGGCAGACGCCAATGAGAGTGTAGCAGGGAAAGCCCACCACGCATTACAGCACATCACACCTTCACAGGGGCCTTCAGCAATGCTTCCGTCGCATCCCCCCGCAGCGCAGTTACCCCAAGTCCGATCTTTTTTGTCTTGCCGCAGATCGATCTCCGGTTCACACTTATAGGAAAGTGCATGGAAGCAGTGCCTCTGTAAGCCATGCCTCAGGGGTGGAGTATGCATGAGCCCTGGGCCTAGGTCAGGGGATGACACAGCCACCCCCCCACCCCCCCAAGCCAGGGCCCCCTGCGCAACGCCAACGATGTGAAATTCCTAAACAGCACCAAGGTCTAGCAGCCACTGGAACTTCTGCTGTCGGTTTGATCCACTGACTGGATACCAAAGGCCTTCTGGGGATGTTCAGCAGATTCCATTAGCGTAGCGGGAGAGTACCCTAGCCTGGCGCCCCACCCAGGGAGTACCCCGGCCCTGTGCCCTGTACGGCCTGGGGTAGGGGGTACTGGAATGAGTAATTATATTCAGGAATACAGCCTTACAGTCATACAGATGAGAATCACTGAAACTTATTTGACTAAGAGGACAACCAAGACTATTCCATATATTATTTTTTGAAAAGTCTTATATGTGACAGAAACGTCATGGAGCAATGCTGATGATGATGAAAAATGAATTTCTGTACATACTGTTCATTATATAATCAACTTCAAGGTTCCTTGAAAAGCTCAGTAAGTGTCCCGGCAGAGCAAATTCAGTGGCTAAAATCATCCCACACGCTTGCCAACTGCTCTGCGCCAAACTCTACATGGTATCCATGGAGTTAACTCAAGCTGCACTTAAAGGACACTCCCTAGCACCCAGCTTCTTAAAAACACAATGACAGGTATCAGACAGGTCAGCCTGGGACCCTGGGAGCATGTGAATCTGCGTGGACCCTGTACCTCCCACAGCATCTTGGGGAGGACCTCCCCCCCTCCCCAAATGGCACCTGCAAGGTGACGATAGGTCATCCTTATCACTGCCAACACTTTTCACCTTTTAACTATGCGCGCCATGTGAAACCGCACTAGGGGAACAGTGTGAGTGGCGGGGCGTGTGTTGGCGCCCCCCGATGGCCACCGGGAGAGGAGCGGACCTCTCATTAGCGGCACGTATCTTGGCGCCATCCATGACAGCTGCTGTGAAATGCTGCATAGTTTTTTTACGAGGCTACTGGCTAATACTTGGAAAGGGTAGGATACACTCCCCACGCCCCAGAATCATTGCTTACGGTAGGTGATGTGTTTCAGTCCCACCCTCCAATTATCTTTAAATATCACGTCAATTTAATAAATTATTCCTGTTGCTCATGCTGGAAGGGTAGTTATACTTAACTAACCAGCTCCTGCCAGCTGTAGTTAATTTCACTTCTCTGACAAGCGGTGTTTATTTTCGAACATGGCTTCTCAGGTTTAACTGTTTATGGGAACCGGCTGCAGGACACTTTACCGTGGCTCGCTCACTTAGCAGGGAAACCCCGAGTTTTAAAAGCAGGTGGCTGATGGAGGTTTTAAAGGCCCATGTAATGGAGTCGGTATGGACCTGACAAAGTCAACGTGCTCTCTAATTGGTGTGTGGTTCGCGAGGTGGCCGTGGCAGTAATTTTTGCAGGGTGGTGGAGATGAGAAGCAGCTTGGTTCGACATCGCTGGAATGCTGCAGTCAGCCAGGAAGGAGGGGCGGAGAGTTTTGGGTGCTTTACAAGGGGTTGGCCTGCCTAACACAGCTAAAGAAAGGTAAAGGTGAACAGCTGAAGGCACGGAGCTGGTGGGTCCCGGTCCACGCTGCATGTGAGCAAATAAATGCGGCTGGCGGCTGGGCAGTGGGGAGACCCGCATTTTCAGCACCACTTGCCAGCGCGGCAGAGCGGGCAAGCAGACAGAGACACGGTGCGTGACAGACGGACGTGGGCCGGCTCAATGCTCACGCCGCCGCTCCGGCGGGACGCTGCTCCCCCGCTCCCCCGCTCGCTCTATCCTCAGGCTCTCCGCACTGCCAGACACGCATTTCCTGTGGCATCCCCAGGGATTAAATCACGACGTGCTCTTAACGTTGGCGTAAATCTGAGGGGGCTGTCTCGGTGGACAGGACGCCTTATCGGAGGTAAACGGCAGGCAGGCGGCTGGGGGGGGGGGGGGGGGGGGTAAAGTTAGGGGTGTAGGGCCGTTCTGGAAGCTAAGCCACCTGTTTTGT
>JAOYFF010000128.1:16516122-16530252 GCA_025773925.1 Cryptomyrus ogoouensis
CTCGCGCGGGGGAAGGCGGCCCTAATGGGGGGAAAACGGCACGGGGGCGGGGGGGGGGGGGGGGGGGGGGCGTAAATCATGGGCTGTATGAGCCCGTTACGAGTCCAGCACCCTTCTTGCTTGCAGCAAGTCACGCAGGAAGAAATATATGCACTGGCCGGGGCGTCGAAAGGCATCTAACAGCGTGCCGGAGACAGAAACACGGAGCCAGACCTGCGGGGTCTGTCAGAGAGTAACTAAAGATGACGACATCACACTCATTTGCCTACCGGGGGGGTGGTGGAACAGAACCAAGTGGCCCCAATGAAGTTAACCAGGGAGACATGGCTTGCATTTTTTGGGAGAAAATTACATCAGTCAGAAGTGAGCAGGTTTGCTCTCTTAACGATGCAACAGCAGAGGGGCTGTCAGAGAGGCTGAGATGGGTATGCTATTGCAGGACAATATTCAATTAACCAGAATTTACATATTAGTACCAGACGTACAGAATACAGAGCAGGTCCTTTTCAATATAACAGTACTGATATTAATAGTCTGATGACATGGTGGCAGCACTGTGGCATGACAGGGTCTGAGACCCCGCACTGCTGTCTGTGCAGTTCGCATGTTCTCCTCGTGACTTGTGGGTTTCCACCTGCAGTTCAGCAAAATTTACTGCAGGCAAACCAGCATACGTAAATGGCTCATAATATAACTATGTGTATACACCCCCGCAACCCTGTATGGGCGGTAATTGTTTGCAGGATGAATGGATGGATGGATTATCAAACGCTGGGTCAGTTAACAAAAGCATCTGAGCAAATAAGTTAACAGTGTTAGCAAAGTTAACTTTATCTACCGCTTAAAAAAAACCCTAACTGAACAATTAGTGTTGTAGCTTTCTGCACTTGTATTGATTCACTGTGGTCACTCCCTACTGTGGAAGTCAGTGCAAAGTGGAAAGGGTCTCTCATATGTGTACACATATGTGCACGCATGCACACACATGCACACAAAAACATATGTATACTGTATATGCTTATACTGTACATACATGCACACATACATGCATACACGTGTGCATGCACATGCTCACATGTGCTCACACACACACACGTGAGCACACACACACACACGCATGCACACGTGTCCCTACACATATGTGCACACATGCACACACACACGCATGCACACGTGTCCCTACACATATGTGCACACATGCACACACACGCACATGCACACGTGTCCCTACACATATGTGCACACATGCACACACACGCACACGTGCACAAACACGCACACATACACTCCAGTCAAAAGACTCCAGCAGAGAGCGGACTCTGACAATCAGGGAGGTCAGATGGGAGCTCAGTCATCCTCAAAGGCCCTTCTGCCATCCCACCTCCCGGCCTGCACCCGTTTCTGATTTAGCCCACTTGCCACGGCAGCGGGAATCGGATCTGTGAGCTGTGGCCCGTGTCGAGCCAGACCTCTGAACGCTGCACGTCATCGCGCCATCTATACTGCGATAACAATACATCGCGGTGATACAGCACATTGCAGGTGCTCAGCATGCAATACTGCATGGCATTAACTGAGATGCAACACTGCCTGCTACTCTGAGCCCCAGCAGTATCGCATCCCAGTATGCATACACTGCAATACGACACCAAGCTGCCCCTCGGCAGTGCTGCCGACACCCCCAAACTACAGCCCATGTCGCAGATTTTCACTAACGCATTATTAATTGGGTGCCAGGCCACTTTGTTTCCAGAACATTCTGAAATCTGCCGACTTGTAAAAATTGTCACGGGCCATTCATCGTGTCCGGAGTGGGGCACACGCCAACAAGCACGCACTTCTCAGCCGGATGTCTTATGGGGGAACACGCCGCTTGGCTGAACCCCAAGCGATGAGAGGCTGTGCCCCATTTGTGAATCATGCACCCAAGGGGGCCTTTTTAAACATGTGAGTCATTAGGAAGTAGAGGCAGGGGGGAGGCAGAGGTGAGGCAGGGGTGAAGGATGGCAGTGAGGGCCGTTAAGCAACCCCCCCCCCATCATTAAATCTCTGTCTTCACCGAGGAACCGCATCTCCTAAAACCTGTCAGGCAAAGATCATATGATCCCTAATAATTCTCTTTGTAATTCTCTAGGCATCCAGCAGGGGGTGGCATCTCTGAGGGGAATATGGTCTCAGAACTTACTTGACCTTCTGGATCCACACACAGTAATCCATGATGTAGAGGTCATTGAGAATGTAGGCGGGGTCATTTTCCCTGAAGATCTTGTGAACATCCAGCAGGCACTTAAGCACACAGGCCTTCCCTAGGCAAAGAAGGAAGCAGAGAAGGAAGACAATCACTCCAGCGGGTAACTGCAATCTTTAAGGAGGAACTGATCAGCGGCTCAACCCCTCTAACGGTGACGTTTATGCTGCTTTGGAGAGGAATCTTGAAGCTGGTGATAACTTTACAACAAGAAAGCCAAGCTCCTTGTACACAACAGTGTGAATAACGACTTTAGGGAAGTGAAGAAAAGGTTAGGGAAAGTGAGAACCAACCAAAATCTGCAGCCTTTAAGGCTGGAGACGCTGGAATCAAACCAGGTGGAAGCAAAAGACAAATCCACTCCGACTGGCTATGAGAAAAATGAGATGGCCTTCTTGGGCAGGAATAAAAGAGAACCGAAGCGGTCTAGACACAAAGTACATTTGGATCGCTTTAGGTCTTTCTCTTAATCTTTATCTTGAAGCCAATATTTAAGCCAAAACACAGTACTATCCTTCTTCAGTAGGATATACTGATGAATTCGCTGCTGACTCTCCGGAACAGGCTGAGGCTCGATTTGTCAACTGAATATTCATGACACCGGATTTTAAAAGTGCTTCGAACTTACAGAACACATCAAACAAACAGATGAGTGCCAACAAGGCAAGACTGGCCAGCAGGCATCGACTTTGATCTGCGCTTATTCATGTCTCCTTATCGCGCGGAAAATCCTGCGAAATTCCAGTTTCTCCCAGCAGTGCTGTTTTCGAATGTGTGGGCGAAACCTGGCGAACTGCGGCGATGAGGACAGTTTTATCGCGGTAAGTGCCGCCCAGAGACCACTGTGCCATGAAAAAAAACAGCATGTATATGAGCAATAAAATCATAATCAGGCTTCAAAACAAGAAGATTAAACCTGGGAAGTCTGGACGATCATTCACAGCATAAAGCATGATTATCAATAGATAAGCTGAAGGGAAATGGGGCTATTGATGTAAAAGTGACCTGCTGAAACCTTCTTAGGGAAAGGACCAGAGGTGGAGATTTCAGATCCAGAGAGTACAAATCCAGACCAAGATTTTGTTTCAACCAACCAGTTGAGTATAAAGAGTCACAGTCAGTTGGTTGGTTGAAACAAAATCCTGGTCTGTATTTGTACTCTCTGGACCTGAAATCTCCACTTCTGGAAAGGATGCATCAAGCCTTGTTTGGTCACTGACCACAATAAACAAATACTGCTCTAATGAACTGTTCATCAAAGCAGCCCTTTCATTAATAACCTGTGGTTTACCACAGCGCAGAGTCTCACCTGTCATGCTGATGAAGTTACAGGGCCACTGAGGGACACAGCTGGCTTTACATTCTTTAGATAAACCAATAGTCATGCTAACTCTAAATCCCAACACCATCTTAGATCGAGGGGACCACTGAGATGAGTACCATAATCCAGGGGGTCCAACATGGCCCAGTGAACCTGCTCCCGCAATCAGACTCTCTCATAGTCAACATGCTCATAAAATACACTGAATATTCAAGAGCTGATGGGTGATATTTGAAATGAAATGAAACCATTTTTATCCACTCTCATATTTTTAAGCTGACAAGTGTGATCTCAGAGTTGACCCTGCAGTGCTGGTGTGTCGAAACAGTGTCACCCAAGGTGTTGAGCGTGGTGCCACACAGGAGATTGTCATTTAAGTCAAAATAATGGCAGTCGGGAGAGGTGTGCGTTTGTGACAGCTCACTGGGTCACATCCTTCTGCGGAAGTCGTGGAGCGAGCTAAAAAAAAAATGCAAGTCTGCAAGTCTCGGCGAGTGTCGATAAAAAAAATAAAAATAAAAAATTAAACCAACGCGTGAAATTCCCATTCAGACTTGGATGTACAAGGACGGGCAACGGGGCAGGGAATTTCAGCAGGACTGTGCTGGGTAACGACGCCCCGGCCGCGTTCACATCTCCACATCGAAACCGCGGCATCAAGCGGAGGTCCCCGGCACAGCCGGACAGCGCCTACGGATTTCGCTGGCGTCTGTCCCGCCAGAGACATTCCAGGCCACACAGACTGGATGGGGTGTCTGTGCTGGAGGAAAGCCCTGAGCAAACATTTGGTTCCCATTGGAAGCGGAGCTTTTACAGCCCACGGAAACTGGAAACCCCAGGAGCCCCCAGTCTGGTCCCACTCCCAACGTTACCTTTGCCCTGCCGCCCCCGAGCGGGGCAGGCTTTCGGGGGGGGGGGGGGGGGGGCCCCCGGCTCTGGGGGGTGTGCTCGGGTGAGCACCGCCCGGGGGCCTGGCCCGCCGGGGGGGGGGGGGGGGGGGGCGCCCCCCTGTTGCGGGGGCGGGGGGGGGGGGGGCGATTGGGAGGGTTAGCCAATTTCAGACATTGACAAATGGGCCACTCAACCCCAATGGCCGCGGACGGGGCGCTGACACCGTGGCATTACGCAGATTTACGGCTGTCAGCCTGGCGCTGGAGCCCTGATGTTCAGCACCGCGGCAAGCAAGACGCAGGGACCCTTAGAGCGCCACCTAGAGGCAGGGAGGCTGCAGTGTCACGACCATCGTGCGTGTCACTGAGCCATGGATGTGCCCGTACAGGCGTGTTTCAGCCCTCGTCACATGACTGCTGTGTTAAGGGTGGAGGATGCAGGTTCCTGTGCCTCATTCACATGGCTGCAGCTCGCCTCTCCCTTCTCTATAAGCTCATACTCAGGGGTGCGGGATCATAGTAACAGGCAGAGGGGGGGGGAGGGGGGTGTACGTGATCAGGTAGCCTGTCTCCCAGCATTCCCCTTGGCCAGTGATACTGTAACCCCCCCCCCCCCCTAGATAAGCAGCCAGTGTCTCCCTGGTCACTGTATCCCAGCACCCACTAGAAGGCCATTCTCTGCTCTGCGTTCCCCATATCGTTTGGGGGGGGGTGGTTGTCTTGCAGTGATCTCCAGCTTCACAGCTGTACCGGATGGCTGGGTTTTCATCTCCAAGCCCCCCATGGGAGATGACTCTCCTACTGACTCCCCCCACACACACACACACACACACACACACACATATACACACACAACTGCACTCCATCCTCAGCGATGCGTGACAGTGTGAACGAGCAGGCCGTCCTGGGGGTACGCAGCCGCTAATCAATTTACCGCCCCCTGGGGGCTGGCGCCGTCCTCCGGGGCCCTGGGCGCAGGATCCGAATGTCACTCAGCGCGCGTGACGGAGATGGATGGGGATGATGATGACGGTCCCTAAACGACGCTGCTGGACTGGGTCATTAAAGCGGAGCGCGCCTGACACTACGGCCCCCTAACAATGATGGCGTGAGACAATGGCAGCTTGAAGGACGCATCAGTCATCATGTCCGCATGGCCCGTAGTTGACACACAGGGTGCGATGTGGGGTCCCACAAAACCATAGTCTCCACTGCCTCTGCTCCGTAACTCTATACCCCGTTCTGCTCCTTTCATGCCCTCCTAAGCACCGTATCCGCTTTCCCTCTCTCAGTGTTATTCCATTTTGGCCCGAGTGCTGGAATATCTGCATTTCACACTCGAGTGCGTTTTTGTGTCAGCTGTGCATTTGCGAGTCTGCTGTATTTGGGAGCAGGTTGCCATCTGCAGGCGGTGAGGGGGAAACGCGTGTGGCTGAGAGCGGGGACTATGGCGGTGCTGCGGGTATGCCGGGCGGCGTGGCGGCTCAGCGGTTAGCCGCCGGCTCGCACCTCCGCTCGGTGCGGGCGGTTTGCGCGTTCGACCCAGGTGCCCCGGTTTTCCGCAGGCTTGCAGTTAGGCTAATCGGGGTCTCTGTGATGGACTGGCATTCCGTTCAGGGTGTATTCCAGCCTTATAATGCCCAGGATAGAATCGCAGCCCCTCCAATAATCCCCGACCAATATAAGTGATGAGAAGATGGATCGACTGAAGTAACACAATTATAGCTTTGTGTTTCATCCATCCATCCATCCATCCATCATTTTCCATACCCACTTATCCCAATGCAAGGTCATGGGGGTACGAAGCTTGTCTTGGAAACTATGGGTGCAAATAAATAATTTTTTTTTAACAGTTTTCTTGACTTTTATATATATTTTTTGCTTTAATTTATTGCATTTCTGTTATATTTATTTAATATTTCTCCATTTCTCAGAAATTAGAAATAGATGACTACACAGATCAGTTAAACAGTGTACAGACCTGTGCTGTGTCTGACAGTGTTAGTCTTTCTGCTCCTCTTTGCGTGTGTGTAAACATGCCTGTGTGTGTTTAGGTGTCCTTCCCATGCTTGTCTGCCCGCATAAACACTCCCCGCTGACTGGCCCCTCCTGTCCCAGGCTGCTGGGCTCCGTAAACCCAGATGTTTTCCTTGCCTTGGGCTCACTGGCGGGGTGGGCTCGGGGCGCCTCCGGGATCGAGGCGGCCCGTTTGCTACCATCGCTGAGTGACTTTACATCCCTGACTTTCTGCTGGGTCGAACCTCAGCTGGGTCAGTAAAGCCCGGTCCATCACCCAGCACACCGTACCCAGCCTGTGTTCTGCGGATCCCATTAAACAGCCACCTCCCCTTTGCGGTTTCCAGTTTCAGTGCGCTGGTGTGTGCATGGGCGTGCATGTCCCTGCGCGTGTGTGCGCACGCATATGATGCTCTCGCCCTCTGCCCCGGCTGTTTCTGAGCTCGTTTACAGGTGCAGCCGGTCAGCATTCGCTTCATGCAGAGCCACGCGGCATTCGAATCCTCCGTGACCCCTCTGTGTTCCACTAGGGGGCAGTATTGGCTCTGTGACTAAATGCTTCCCCATATTCTAAATACAACTCTTTATGTTGTGATGCATTAAGGAATTGTACATTGCAGGTAACTGAAAATCTAATCATTCATAAATATATTAAAGACATGGATATTGACACTGTGCTCTCAGTGTCATACAGAACAGAATATATTTGCTAATGGACCATTAGTGGTAATGATGATGAAGTAAATGATTGCTGTTATTCTGTGTGATGGAGCACCTCATTTTATTTATTAAATAAGATGATTTGCTCTCCAGCATACTTTGTATTTACCCCCTTTGGCCTGCGGTTTTTGATGTTTTGCTTGTGTTGGGTCATGGCGGGTGACTTCATTAGCTTTCCCTGAGCAGGCCGAGGTCAGAGATTGAGTAACTCTCCAGCCCTCTACTCGTGTTCTCTTTAGCGCGCCCTGCTGGCGCATTTCGGGTGAGCGAACGTCTACCCGTGAAGAAAAGGCTTGGCAGATTGCCACGTTTAGATCACGACCAGCTGCAAAATTTTTAAGATTTATTCGAGCTCTTTCTATCCCAAAGTAGATATGCTTTTTTTTCCCCCCAAACTGAAATGCAAGTATCCGGGGACGCTGCGGAATGACTTTGCAGCATCTCTGCAAAGCTTTACCCCTGATTCTCTGTCTCCCTTAAACCAGGGAGCCGGGTTCTGTCTGCAACATTAATGTACTCGCAGGCCGTACACGTGAGGGATTATTTCTTTTACTGCTCGATTGTCAGGGGGCTTAATGGATTATTTTTAATTATGATTAAACAGCCGGAATAAGGATTAACTGGATAAGGTGCTGAAATATAATTATTTACTGAGCAGTTAGGGAATGATTGACACGCAGATAAACTGAGTATGGCTGTTACTCTGACACGTTATTACAACCTGCTCAGTATTACATGGGAAATGTCCCCGTCGATGTGAAGGAGCCTCTGCCTGCTGTCACTCAGGGACAGAGCAGCCCGGCATGGATTAAGGGCCGCTTTAACTAGTGGGCTGGCTGCTTGGTTTAACTAGTATCACCTGATAACCATGGATAATCCATCCATCAAGATGAGGTATCAGGGCACAGTCAAATGACACTGGTCACATCAGCCTACTCTGCAATAGCCTCTCAAAATGTGTCATCGTTAATGGCCATGAGGTGGCGCTCTCTGCATCATGCAATGAGCGCTCGTGCAGCGGAGAGGAAGGCGGCCACGGGTTCGCCACCCCTGTGCCGTACGGCCTGATAGGGGCCCCCTTGCTTGGAGGAAAACAAAAGTATTTATTTATTTATTTAAAGTTCAGGGTCTGGAGCATCGAGTCAGATGTGATTTGGGGGCTACATACTAATCGCAAATTACAGCCCACCCATTACCGAGCGAGCATCAGAATGGGCGTCCTGTCACGGCATAATCCCCGAAGGCCTAATTAGCTAGCATGCTCCGCCGCCGTAGCTCGTTAATTCCTACCCGAGACCTGGAAATATCTGGGAATCCAAATGTCAGAATGGGGAATCTGTTGACAGCTACTAATGAAATAGTTAAGAGGGATCTGGCAACTGTGGTGCCCCCCCCCCCATAGCTCACGTGGACACCCTCGAGCTAAGCACTGGGAGCACTGGGTGTGAGTGGGGGCTCTTTCTGTGGCTGTGAAACACCCACGACGGGGGCTCTGTTCAAGGTCAGGGTCATCCTGTAACGCTAATCAGAGTTTATATTTGCTACAGAATGTAGGAATAAGCAAAAATGGTGTGTGTGTGTGTGCGTGTGTGTCAGATATACATTACATTGTGGGGACATTTGATCCTTTTATTTTGACATTGTGGGGACCATTTTTTGGTCCCCACAAGGGAAAATTCAATTTTATAAAAATCAGTGACTGCAATCAAAAAGCTAAAGAAGTCTTGTATTTTGTTTGGTCACTTATGGTTAAGGCTAGGGCTGAGTAGGGATTAAGGTTGTCATAGTTAGATTAGATTTGCCCGTAGGAATGAATGGATGGACCCCACAAAGATAGGAGTACAGGTCTGTGTGTGTTTTTCTCTTTTTGAGTGACACCGGTCTGTTTTTAGGTTTCAGGATTATTGGCACGCCTGCGTTTAGGGTGACAGGCTTTCTCCCAGTAGAGGTGGATTCTGTCTGACCTGAGGAAAGTGGCCACAGTCCAGTGACTCTGCATTTCAGGGGTGCTGGTGTTCCATACCCTCGTCCCCCCCACCTCCATCCATCACTGTCGCCGCCCTTATCTGCGGAGGGACAGCAAACTTGGCCGGGAGCCGCGCGGCCCGCGACGATAGCTGATGAAATATCGCTTCATTAGTCCACCTGGATAATAGCGTGTTCCTCCCTGAGAGGCTGTGCCCAAAACTATGTGCCTTCTTGCCAGTCTCCTGCCACCGGCAGCTCTGGGATTCCTCGGGACAAATTAAAGATGCACGGAACGCTATCGCGCTGCACTTCCTCATTGTCTGTTTACGCCCCACGCTTCCACGTGTCTGGGAGACAGGATCGCTTAATCTTCTCTCTCAGGCCGGTCGTTCTCACGTCGCCGCGATTTCTGTGATGAATCACGCTTCAAGGTCCGCCGTATGTAAATGGGCTCGGCTCGGCGGCCTCCCGGGACAATACCAGCACTCACCCGTAGAGCTGCTGGAAAAATAATGTGAAGGATCTTGGCAAATGAGAAGGATTAGACTCCACGGCTGAGTTATTGAGGCTCTCAGTGAAAGAGGCTGGGGCAGAGTGACACACAGAGACAGACAGTCATGTAAATCCAACACGTGTGGGAGAGTCCCACACAGACGCACAGCCGTTTAACCTCCACACGTGTGCCTCACTGGGTCACAACCATTAGCTCTGTTGTGACAGCACAAAGCACAGCACTAATGTGCTAATAGGCGCCAATTAGGTCTTGAATGTGAGTCTGATGTCTCTGCAAGCCTTGTTGCGAACTTGTTTGTGGAGAATTCTTCACCTCATTTCTGGAAGCTCTCAATAGGCTTAACCCTAAATATGCTTAATCTGTCCATAAGGATCTTAGCTAAATCATTTTTGACACACGTAGCTGAGTTTTCTGTTCAGGTTAGCGGATCTGAAGAAAGCAGAGGTCTCGATCACTGTGAAATTTTAGCCGGTCTTTGGCCTGGTTTTTTAATTTGAGTTTTTTAGTCAGTATTATTGTGCATTTCTTAGAACCCTGATGTGACGACCCCTCACCTTAAATGTTTAAGTGAAATCTCTGAGATGGGAGGTGTGGCTAAATGAGCTGAGGAAAAACATCTGCATAGAAAAACACCCCCTTGTTTCTGTAGTGAAAGGACGTGATGTCATAGGTATCAGGTGACTGCCTTCAGCCCTCTTGATCCTGTTATAAGTAGTAAAGTTGAGACGTGATGGTGAGGCCCAGTCTGGTTTTGACACTGAGCACTTGCACACAATAGCACCAGGAAGGTGACGTCCATCCATACATCCACCCATCCATCTATCTGCCCATCAATGAGGTTCCCATGGACTGCGGAATTGTGCTGTTGCTGGGTTCTGTTGCCTTGGGGTCAAAGAGCCTGGCTGTGCGTGGTCTCTCGGCTGACTCACCTGCCCCCACCCCCTGCCCCCCACAGCGAGAGAAGCTGATCCATGAGCTGGAGGAAGAGAGACGCCTGCGACGGGAGACTGAGAAGCGTCTGCGTGAGGCGACGCAAGAGTCAGAGCTGGGCCAAGCACAGATGGAGGCGCTACAGCAGCACTTCTCCAGGTAGGAGGCCACACCCTCTTTCTGGGGGGGGAAGGTGTAACACACACAGGGCACCGGCCACCACAGGGGGGGTCACATGCTCCACCATCTTTTATTTGCACATTACTGACTCGTTGGTTCAGAATGAGTACATTTAGTTTGTCGTCAATGTGACTGAACACGTAGGGGGTTCAGTCTAAGTCCGCAGGTTGTTTTTCAGTCTGAACTGTCATGGGACGGGGGGGGGGGGGGGCAAAGAAACAAACAAGCAAAACATTATATTTCCAGGGCTCCATTATTCTGTTGACCCTCTGCGGCTCACTGAGGTCACTCTGGGAACCTCGCTCTGACCATGGGCGATGGACTCCTGCAGGATCTGACCTGTGTTACCAGCTCATCCATTTAGACCGACGTGCCAGTTAACATGAACGTGCCTTTCATGGTTTCATTGAACCATGCTTAGCGTTAGCGACTGTTTTCCTGCCTGGTGGTGTATGATACGTCGCTAATAGCATGTAGGCGTGCGCCCTAAAGCCCCTATACCTGAGTCTCTGTGTTAAATACCATTCTAGACTCTCAATATATTAGTCCTGTGTGCAATGCGAAATGTTTCTCTGTCACTTTTTAATCCCATCCCACTTGCGGTGCGTGCGGGACTGTACGTCCCACGTAAAGGTGTCTTCAGCGCGCCAAGCAGCCTTCCAACTCTAAAATTAAGATTCCTCCTTAATTTCCGTTCTGCTCAGCGAGGTGTGACATTAAGTAGGACAATATCCAAGTCAGCTGAAAAGTCACGGCCGCTTTGTGGCTGACGTGTAATTAAAAGATAGCAATTCAGGACGCTGACTGTGACAATCATCCACAGAGCACTTTCATTCTTCCTGAAAGATTAGTAATTACGGACACTTTAAAAAGTTTTAATTTTCTCCCTGTGTTTTTGAGAACTCTTCACGTCCATGTGATTTCTCAAGAAGGGGTAGAGTAATTAACGGTACCAAGCAACACCTGTCGCGTGTGGCTCACATATGCGGCGTCCTCAGATGGATTCACACGTGTTGTTTGCTTGTTGGTGTCTCCTTATCTCCCATCCTTCTGCACCATTTACCTCAGGAGCTGCACTCACTATAACAGCTTGTTACACATTCACAGGTCGAGAATCTGTTTTTAAATCTCCACTCTAAGGGTCTAGTCCAGCCTTAGAAGGCATAGAAAGTTCAGTGCTTCATTAAAACTAACGATTATCTGGCTGCTTTGCGGTATAAAGGCATCGCTGACTCAGGTGGTCAAAAACAGCAAAATAACTTACCCTGTAGCAGTAATAGAGCTAAATTATGAGTCTCAATACTCTTTTGTCCGTTGGTCATAATTTTTTTTTTTTTTTGTGGATTATTGTCAGAGGTGTTTTTAGTGCTGAATCCATCTGCCGCTGGCTGATGTATATGTCTATATGCAGAGGTGGAGATTTCAGGCCAAAGAGTATAAATCCCGAGTATAAAACCAGGATTTTGTTTCAACCAACTGAGTACTCTGTGACTCTTTATACTCAACTGGTTGGTTGAAACAAAATCCTGGTCTGGATTTGTACTCTCTGGACCTGAAATCTCCACCTCTGTCTATATGAAATCTCTGTGATATAGGTCTGTATGTAGAGTGTAGGTCATTGGAAATATAGGGAGCTGTGATAATTCTCTCTGCTCTAACTGTATCATTAGCCTTTTGTACTTAGATTAGATTCCTGAGTGCAAGTAACCTGCTACCAGCCTTTGGTGCATGTTTGCTGACTGTCCCTGTTAATAGGTTTGCTTAAGTCGGGACACGTTTGTAATCTTCTGCTCTATTAATGCCTTGGATTCACTCTTCTGCTGTTAAAGTGAGAAGTTCACTTTGAAATACATATTTGAAATATCATATATATACTTGAATAGATTATATTGCAAGAAGAGTGTCATAAAGACTTGCGAGGTTGCTGGTCTACAGGAAGAAGACCAGCCTAAATGTTTCCCTCTGACATATGCTTTATTGATCAACCATCTGTCCTGAACATTTGAATATTTTTGGTTTTTGTTTAACTTGAACGTATCTTATTCTGTGCAGAGTAATGCCCCTAAAATGAGTGCTTTATGAGTACTGTTTGCCTGTACTGGTTTTCTTTGAGTACTCAGATTTCCTCTCACAGTCCAAATAAATGGCATTTAGTGGATGGGAGACAAAATTGCCTGAAGTCAATAAAAAATGAGCAGGACGTCGCCTTACTGAAGCTTGGCCCATATGCACTCAGTCATTCTGCTAGCAGATCCAAACACGTGGTTCTTTTCCATCAACAGGACCTGAACGTCGTGCTTACCCACCATTGCTGTCTAATTAAAAAGCTCTCAGAGCAGTCAGATAGCGCTACTGCTTTTCTTTTTCCAACTTACATGTGGCGCAGGCTTTAAAAAAAGGAAGAAAAGTGTTTAGGCATTGGCTTCCAGGGGAGATGGTGTCTGTGAAAGCTCACTCGACTTCGCAGGTAACGTGAGGGTGTGAGACCCGCTGGTCCGCATGACGGATGCCGCGTGTGCGTCAGGGCCAGGGTGATGTTCTCCTGAAGGAGGCCAGGGATCTCCTCTCCTCCAGGGGGGTCAGAGTAACTGTGCAGATCTAGAATACCTGCCATTCTGCGTGCTGGAGGCTTCATCTTCTTTGCATGTGTCTGAACACGGAGGCTTCGTGGGAGGATACAGCAGCCTCAGGGTTACTCTGCTTTTTGCAAAGGAACTAAAGGTTTAGTATACTCCATCCATCCATCTTCCATGACAGAGTTCTTGGACCGGGGGTGGGGAATTCTATTAATTGAATTGTATTCATTAATTGCTACATTTCAGCTTTAAATCCAGTCTCGCACTGGCTATGTGCTGTGTACAGTGTCAAGCTTCTGGAGGAGTAATGAGAATGGCTTCCTCCAGAGAGATAACGAGCGTCTAATTAAGCACGATCTAAGCGGTCTTGAGCAATCCCGTCGGAGGTGACGTAAGCTGAACCCATCGGATGGTTCTGGAATGGAGTCCGGGAAAGCCCCCAAGGGTGGGGGTGCGTGAGGATCGGCAGTGCGGCCCAGCTGCCCCCAGAGGCCTTCACCTACCCGCCAGATGTGTTCCAGTGTGACCCCCCCCCCACCAAATGGGCTGAGAGCCATGTGACTTGCAGCTGCGTCAGGATTTATCGATGCCTGTTGTTTAATGAAATGATCCTTTCTTTGCCATTAGCACAAATACACTGGTATGCTTCTTTTTGCATAACCCAGCTTGCTTTCCTTTGAGACCCACGCACATGTAGGGTATACATATCCTTATGGGGGCCGCTCATTCATTTCAATGGGAAAAATGCTAACGCTAACTATGACAAC
>JAOYFF010000128.1:16538044-16549809 GCA_025773925.1 Cryptomyrus ogoouensis
GGGGGGGGGCGGAAAGGGGGGGGGGGGGGAGGGGGGGGGGGGGGGGGGGGGGGGGGGGGGGGGGGGGAGCACCCCCACACTTTAATCCATGGCCTACACCTTGTTATGTGAATTTTATCCAATTAGAAAGCTCTGGTCTGGAGTGACTCAATCAGCGTTTTTTTGGCAGAATAACCAACAAGAAACGGCTGCAAATCAAATAATGGGCACAGATGTGCAGCAGGAGCAGAGAAGCAAACAAGTCGGCAATTATTTCATTCCCAGTGGTGGGCTGATGCTGGTTAACTGGTCCCGGGCAGAAGGGTTACCAGCCCCTGGGGTGACAGTATGCTCCAGGGGAGGGACCGGACAGGTCGGAGCAAGACAGAGACACCTGACTGGGCTCGAGGAAGGGCGCCCTCTGAGGGCAGAACCCACTAATGTCCCTGTGTGTGTGAGAGAGTGCGTGCGGGTGTGCGTGACCTATTTACAGCAGGAATGGTGGTGGGAGCTGGGCCACTGTTGCGCTGTTACACCTGACAGTGTCAGAGGCTCCAGGACCAGGAGCAGGGAGGCCGGCACATTCCTGCAGGAAGATGGCGCGGAGTTGTCCACCTGAGCTCTTACTGTCCCTCCTTGCCGGGGGGGAGACAACTCTTCACCACTGATGTTGGATGCTCCCCGACGTGCAACCCTATGCGCTTAAGGAGACGCCCCCGATGTACATGACCACGTGCTGGGGGAGATGCACCCCTGACAACCTCGCTCTTACACTTGGGGAGACGGCCCCGACGGCCGCACGCGCTCCGGGAGACGACCACGCTCTTTCTCAAGCTACTGCCTGCGTGTTTCAGCTGAAAAATGCAGCAAGCAGTAGTTTGAGAAAGAGCCTCTTTTGTCGACTGTGGGGGGAGTTGTTGCCTGTTTAACAGCATATGCTGGGAACGAGGGAGGGTGGGGGGCAGCAGCAAAGCCCCAGGGGAGGGATTTCGGAGCGAGCAGTGATACCTTAATAAATCAGATTTGCATTGATTGTAACATGAAAAGCGGCAGAATCTTGAACCCATCAGATAAAGGGATTCCTTTCGCTGCCAGGGCCTTGTGGACCAGCGGGGCAGGGAGGCAGGGGTAGGAAGCTGTATCATTTACTGTGCAGGGGCTGCCCCCACCTCCCCCCCCTTCATGTACACTTCTGACCTTTGACCTCTCCAGCAAGGCCCCTAAGGATTAATGATCATCATTTCCTTTGCCCACAAGCAGGATATATCTCTCTCTCTCGAGCTACTTGAGGATGAACGTCGTCTCAGATATGAGAACTACTCTGATTCCCAGGCACTCGACCTGCACGTGCATTTCCTGCTCCCGCCGGCGTACCGGTCGTCTTCTCAGAATCCCGGCCCTGATGAAAGCCTCCCCCATCTGATTGCAAGCCTGACGCCCGAGCACCGTCTTGCGCAGAAGCCCCGCGTCACACACAGACCCCCTCTTCGAACATCTAAGACCGACGTGGCCATGGGTCACACCCGTGATGCTCCGTCTGCAGCCAAGCAGCTACACGACAGATTAGCAGCCCTTTTGATCCAAAATGGCAGCCCGCAGATGGTGTCCCGTGACGCCATGCTGTGGCCCCGGGGCCCCCGGAGGGACATGGGGCCGACCTTTTCTGTGACTGCGATGCAAGACACCAGCGGCGCCGCCGGGAGGGAGGGCAGCCTGGGAGAGAGGAAGGCGCCGTGCAGAAGTTTCAACTGTTAACTTGAGAAGCACGGCCATCTGTCAGTTCGGCCACTGGGACGGCAAGCCCACGCCATCCACCCTGAGGGGATCTTTTTTGTCTTGCCGGTGGGGGCGGGTAATAATAATCAAGGAACTCCCTTATGCGGTTGATCGTAGCCCAGGGTACCAGCGGGATTATCACATGACCACAGAGCCTCTCTGGGACAAAGCCGGGTAAACCCTCACCTCCGACATCGGGGAGACGAAAAACAAACAGAGAAACCGCACCGTTAACAACATTGATTTCAGATACTATCATTAGATGAAGACACAGAAAGATAGAGGGAGGCCTGGAATAAGCGGCGAGAGAGGAAATTCAGTGATCTAATGGTGGAAAAACAAGTTTTAATATCATAACATAAACGTGAAGACTGGGGCGATATTTTAATAAGCTCACCCTAGCTGAACTCTTGATAATAAACCAGGACAATGTTTTTAGCAATAACCTGCCACCTGCTGGTCCAAAGCTGCTACTACATGACACGAAAAAGAAATTACTTCACGTAAAACGATTCGCAGCAATAATGTCTGTGGCACAAATGCTGCTGGTCTAAGGGTCCACGCCTCTGGAATAAATAGAATATTCGGAAAACAGAAGACCTGCACTATTATCGTTATTAATAATAACATTTACAATAACAACAGGTCTTATGATTAGGAATAAAAGCATCATCTTTGCAGTGGCAAGGAGAGATTTAGCGCAGTGCCCAGCGGGGACAGACGTGGTGCCGGCACACACTCACCTGCTCGGCCAAGCTCCGCCTGCGCTCCATCTTGGCCACATTTGCTCCACCATGGGCGAAACTTAACCAGCTTCTCGATTTCCTCATTTTCAAATAAGTTGACGCTGTGGACGGGCAGTGCGAGGACGTGAAACGGATGTGTTTTGAGGAACAAGGTGTTTTCACACTGGTGAAATGCGGCGTTTGGCCACAAGTCGTCTAGCTAGCCTGCAATACAGGCGAGAAGGCAGCGAGGCCTCTCTCAGAGCCGGGTAACTGACTGCCGCAGGGACTCACAGGTAATGGTCGTGGCAGAAAATGGTGTCTTCGGCTGCAAGGCGATCCATCCGCCTCTCCGAGGCCGTGCTGGAGTCTGGGTTCTTCACGTCGACGACGTCGCCGAGCTCCTCCTGGATGGGTGGGAGGGGGACAGCGGCCTAAGGAGGTGAGGCACGTCAGCCTGGAACCATCTCCTCCTCACCGAGCGGAGAGACCCAAAAACAAGATGGTCAACGCACGATGCATGTGAAGCTAAACTGTGTGTGTAAGGTTGAATACTGAAGATCTGCAGTGTCCTCGTTAACCCTAACCCTCTAATTCCTGAGGTACATAAGTAACATGATAAAGGAATTCAGCGTAAGACAATAACGACTTCTGCAAAAATGCAGAGTGCCTGTCCTTATAATAAAGTTGCAGATTCCACTGCAATACACCTGCCGACAGTGTTTACCTCGTCTTGACATCTGCAGCCAATGCAGACACATTACACACTTCTTTAAACAATCTATTTGCTTAGTGAAAGCCAAGCTGAAAAGCAAACGGCACAGCTTACAAATTCATGCCTTAGTCGTTCGCACAGCTGGATAATCAGCGACGTGTGTCAGGTGAAACAGCGTACTGAAGGAGTCTAACGGCCACTCAGCTCCCAGGATTTGTGTAAATCTCACCTCAAATTGCCTAAGGGGGTTTAAGAACAAGCGCTCAGCTCGGAGCTCCGGGGATTACCTGCAGCCTGGTAAACACCCCAGACCTTTGGTTTCCAAATCCGTATTTCTGGAGGGATCTGAGCTCCTCTTCCGAGCTCTCCACATACGCTTCCTGCTCCATCTGCCAGTCAAAGTCATCCTCTTCTTCTTCACCGCCTGCAGCACCATCACAGGTATCTGAAAAGCATTTCCGCCCACAAAAAGAGATTCTTTGCCCAAATATGTCCTGAGACCTTGCAACAACAACACAGGACCTCAAAGTGGCCTCAGACATTGCTGAAAAGGAAGAAATGCCCACAGCAGGAAATTTTAGGTACCCATCTCCTCGACGAGGGGCTTGGCTGATCTGGAGCCTTTGGGAGCCATCAGACTAGTCAACATGTCCAGGCCCTCGAAGTGCTCTCCTGGTGACTCCTTGGGGACACGAAGGGTGAAGAGACCTGAGGAGCAGATGGCATGAAAAATGAAGAGCCAACAGGAGCAGCAGACCAACAGAGCACTGGCGGGAGCAGCGGACCAATGGAGGAGCAGCAGGCCCATGGAGTGCCGCCGGGAGCAGTGGATCGACAGAGCCCCGGTGGGAGCAGCGGACCAATGGAGGAGCAGTGGGCCCATGGAGTGCCGCCGGGAGCAGTGGATCGACAGAGCCCCGGTGGGAGCAGCGGACCAATGGAGGAACAGTGGACCAATGGAGCGCCGGTGGAAGCAGTGGACTGAAGAAGCACCAGCAGGAGCAGCGGGCCCATGGAGCGCTGCTGGGAGCAGTGGATCGACAGAGCCCCGGCGGGAGCAGCGGACCAATGGAGGAACAGTGGACCAATGGAGCGCCGGTGGGAGCAGTGGACCGAAGAAGCACCAGCAGGAGCAGCAGACCCACAGAGCGCTGGCAGGAGCAGCGGATCAGTAGAGGAGCAGCGGACCCATGGAGCGCCGCTAAGAGCAGTGGACCGAAGAGGCACCAGCAGGAGCATCGTACCCACAGAGGAGCAGTTAACCCACGGAGTGCCGGCAGGAGCAGCAGACGCACAAAGAAGCAGTGGACCTATGAAGCACCGTCAGGAGCAATGGACCTATGGACCGCCGACTGGGGCGGTGGACTTTGAGATCTATGACATCATCACCAGTGTGAAAATGCTCATTCTAAGGGAAGATACATTGTTGCAGGGTCCACAACCCCAAACAATGATGCTGTTAGGGACACCAACACACTGGATGGTGCTACACTCCAGTTATGGCAGCCTACCAGTTTTCATAACGACTTGCACCTTGAAAGCAAAGATCCCCGGCTGAACGCACTGACTTCTCTACCTCTGAGAGAGGGAGGCGAGAAAAACTTTTGATAAGTTTTATGCTGACTAAGCATTTAGCCAGTCTCAGGACACATAGCCAGTCTCCATAGCTTCTACTTAAATCTTGGCCCAAAGAAAAACAAAGAGGACAGTTCAAATGACTGTCACTTGGCGGTACATACCCTCACCATCATGAAACACTTTGGAAGATGGGTAATGGAACATATGAAAGTGATATCTCAGGCAGCTTCAATCTGTTTTAATCTTCATAATAATGCCACTCACATACACTGCACTCCACTGCAGCAAACCAGGGTGTCACATGCGGACAGAAAACACTGCAATACCGTCAAGTCTGTCCAGGATATCACCTTTTACAGAGATTATCACCAGCAACAATGAGTCTGCCTACAGAACAGTGATGCTAGGAAAATCTCTACTGCCAGAACATCAGTAAGGATAAGGGATCGGTCATCGATTTCAGGAAGTCAGAGGCTAAACATATTACAACAAACAACACAGGGAGAAGTTCTGAAAGGAGCCAACGGCTTTAAGTTGATGATGATGAACCACGATGAATGGACACAGCAGACATGACCAAGAGGCCACACCAACATCTGAGGAAGGTCCAGATGTCACCAGCAGCCCTCGCCAACTTCTACAGAAGCACGATGGCATCCCTCCTCACTGGATGCTTCACACTGTTATGGTCACCGCTCTGAGCTGGGGATGCTGAAAACGTCACGGAAACGCGAACCTCCGCTTCAGGACACCTTCACCACACATAACCTCAAACACAAAGCCAAATCACAGTTCAGGAAGCAACACGTTAACTAGTCGGACTCATTTAAAATGCATGGCGGTGCTCACTGCAGGAATGTATTCCGGATTTTATTCTAATACAAGTAACGTAATAATAGTAGTGAACTGCCTTTTATAATTATACTGAAGGTGAGGAATTAACTAAAAATGAAAATTTGCAAATAATGAGTGAATAAAGCGGCAGAAAATGGCTGCGTGTGTCAATTTAATTGTGAGAGAAACATACATACAAATTAGCTCTGCCAGAATCACTAACCGTCTGCGTTACATGTCACATGATGCATGCCGACTCCCCCTCTATTGTACAGAGTTCCCCACCATGAAGGTGGTTAGTTAAACCACAGTAGAACAGAATTCACTGCCTATGCTGTGGCAGTTCTGGAGGTTAGTTGGCAACCTGTACTGCTACATTTTAATAAAAAACATAAAAATGTGTTCTCATCCCATTTCTGAGTCTTTCCCTTCATTATGATATATTCACCTGCACACACTTTTCTCTCAGACAGTGATAAACTAACCACATTTTAAGCATCTTGCAAATGTTAGATTTTAGGCTAAATTCTTATCGCTGAAATGAGTCGGGTCGTTTATTCAGCTGAAGGGGAGAGCGCTGCGGGGGTTAGGGGGGGGCCCAAGGACGCGTCTTCCCCTAGGAAACTGACATGCACACCGGTCCGGTCCAGTCCAGTCTAGTCTAGTCCAGTCCAGTCTTGGGGTACCACTGCTCCTGTTCCTTCCCGCTCTCTCACTAAATCATATGTCGATGAATGGATTTCGTGATGTGAATCTGACTCCATATCAGCTTACTGGAAAATGCTGCTTTAAAAGTGAGGACTACTCAAAAGCGATTACGATCCTTCTCGCCTCGAACGACTCCAGAAGACAACAGGCTCAGTCCCTCATGCATTTTAATAACCTCATGAAATTTTCATGGGCCCTGCTGGGGTGTTTACCTTAAAAATGCGTTTTGCCACTGACTGCCATGAGTGTAAGAGGGCCGGCCGACCCCACAGGCTGCGTCTAAACGATTTCTAATTACATGCGTAAACGGGGACAGCCATTACTTGAGGTACAGCTAAATTATTTAAATCTGGCATGTCAGAGGATGCTGTAGAAGCAAGGCGAGAGGGAGCTGCTCCACTCGATTTAGCAGTCTCCATAATCCGAGCGTAATGAATGTCATTAATAAGCAACACAGTGTGCAACTGAGATTTCATAAACAAGGAAAGCATGCTCCCTTCCTATTTCAGGCTAATTACAGATATCCGTCGCATTTGTATACAATTATATCATCAGAATTCCGAAAACGTTGAGAACAATGTTTTTCCTCCGCAGTAGAAATGCAGACAGAATCACAAGCTGCTCTATTGAAAAAAGGAGATTTATTCTGACACTCACCAATTAATAGCACTAAATGGGAGACACATCCGTGTATAATTTAGTCTGACAAGGTTTTTAGTAAGTGTGAAATATACACCAGGGACCCAGGACCTCAAACGTCGGCTCATCATCTAGCCTGAACACGCAGCCAATCAGCGCAGAGGAAAAGGAAGCCATCACTGCAGCATTGGGTGACGAGCCACAGAACGTATTCAGGGCTTATTTGCGTTTACCAGGTACCCCTAGAAAATCCGAAAATCGAACCTTCTGCTGGCGGAGCTTTAAGGCATGTCTGTGGGGAAGCGCATTATTTATTATAATATGAAAGAATTTTTTCCTCAAAAAAAAACAAAAAAAAAAAACAGTATAATGAAACCATTTGTTCTTTCTTCTTCTGGACCTTCATTCTCCTACCATTTAGCAAACAATACCAAAGCATCAGATCCCTTAACAGTGGAAATAGGAATGGCTTCCATCTGCAGGTCGTGCAATGGCCACACACACACACACACTCTGCACATTTACCTCCAAATGACCATCTGCATTCATACGAATTATCATACGAACAGTTCATACGAACTGTTGCACCATTTCACACCACGCTGCACTCTCTCCCCGCCCCCTGTAATATGTTGCACTGTCTGCTCTCCCTCCCTGTCCGTTTTGTTCTGTTAACATTGCTCTGCATTGCTGGTAAGTGCAGCAAGGCAATCACAGGGAGAAGCCGTGTAATCACAGGCAGAAGCCGTGTTTTCAAACTGCACACGGTTAAACAGCAAAGCCGAAACCAAACTAACAATCCTCACCTTTATCAATATCAAATGACGCCTTTTCCCTTCCATCCTCTACGATTCTTCCGGGAAGCGTCAATCTGCAGAGAGATGGGTGAGTTAGTCAGGAGATCTCATCTGCTTTGAGGACAGGCTCTTGGGGACCTGGGGATCCAAGGGGCGGCGCTGAAGTCCAAGTCACATGCGAATGCATCGCACGCTATTTCCAGCTTATGGTTAGCAGCTCACCCTGCAAGGACGAGCTCCCACCCGATAAGATGTAAACACTGATCACACTGCTAGCCCGTCTACAGTGGACTAAACAAACGACAGAGGAAGCCACACACAAACGGCGATAACTTTACAGTTTCATTGCTTATACGGGCTCTGCATCTAGGTGCAGCCCCTTGGCAGGTCACTTCCAGCATTATACAGGGCTATGAACAGGGCAGGCCACTTGCCTTAGGAAGTAGGGCTTGGCGTAGAATTTGAAATCCTCTCCGTCGATGTAGAGGTCAAACTCGGCTGCCCTGGTGTAGGGAACCCGGATACTCAGCAGCAGGAAATCGGAGTCCTGGCTCAGCTCGAATGCCGGGGTGATCATGATGTTAGTGATCTGAAAGACAGTCATGGAAGGGTCCAGGTCCACAAGAGTCAACTTAACATAACAGCAAATTGTAAATATCAGTAATACAGTCAATATCTTAATAAAACTTTAAAGGTTCACTGAACTGAATTTAAGAGCCCAGAGATTTGCTACAAAACAATTTTGCTGTGAAAATTAATTACATTAGTAACTGAATAATCTATTGAATAATTTGATGATTAAGCAAACGTTTAAACACCACCCCAACTACGGGCAGAAGGCGGGGAATAACCCAGGACGAGACAGCACCGCATCGCAGGCCCCCCCTCACACACACCAATGACAACTCGGCAACTCCACCTTAGTATGCTTTTGAATGCCCATGTGTGTGCAGAGTATCCTTATGTTTATTAAATTTGGTTAGCAGAGCACGCCACATGCTAGTGTTTTGCTAAATCATGGTGACAATAAGCACTTAAGAGGCGGTGAAGAAAGGGGCAGCTGAGCAGCCACAACATCTTTTAAAAGAGGAGATCTTGTGGATAAACAAGGTAAAGAGACGTCGGCGGTGTGGCGGTACTTTTTGCAGTTTAACGTCTGACATGTTTATTAAACATAAGGATATGGTGAATTTATACAGATTACTAACTTTTGGGAATCATAATATGCCTCATTAATATTTTAGATGCACAACTAATCTGCTTACCAAAGTAAGTAAACGTCCATACAGTACTGGAAAGACAGCGTCTGGGTGAATGTTTACGCCAGTCATCTAAAGCCCAGGTGATTGTTAGGCATGCATCTTATAATCACGATGGGATATTGCGCAGTTGAGACCATCAATAAGTTGAGAAAAAACATTTTTTACGGTCATACAAAATAAAAAACTTTGCAAGTATAATAATGATTTCTTTTCAAAGTTTCCATATTAGTTAGTACACTTATGTGGCACATAAAGACGTTTCGGTCACCAGCAGACCACATATACAACGATGGTCCCATAATGGTATAATAGAGCTTAGAAATTCCTATTGGCCAGTGACACATTACTCACGTGGTCATGGTGACTGCAATGTAAACCAAGCCACTGTACTGGGAGTCGTGTAGAACTATAGCTCACACCATTATGTACAGTACGTAATACTCAATAAGGATAATAAACAACGTTACTGGTATTTGTATTTACTACACTGTACTTTTCCTCGTCATTTAGCCTATACCATAATAGATATGGAGTAGGCTATCAAATGAACATCACTGGGGAGAATCAGATGTGGGAAGAGCTATGAACAAAACAAACCAGTCCTATAGTCGTACTGAAAACATTGGCCATTTATCAGCTTCTCTACAGTAATCTATTCTATTGACTACTTGACTTGGGAAGATTTCAATTTAAATCATTAGGCCTCATAACAAAACGCATACAGCTATGGTAATTCCTCAGCCAGAGAGCCTGTGCACAACATCCTTCTTACTTGTCAAACTACTTTAAATCTGTCAAAGCTCAACCCAGCACTTCATGTGACATGAGCTACATTTGATTTCCTCATTCAAACAGAACGCCCCAGCCAACAAACACAACTGGACGTTAAATGGTACCAGCTGCTTTCATTGATGGTTCTTTGCAGCACAGTGCTTCACTGCTGCAGTGACACACCCTCAGCTAAAGCCAAACCAGCTGGAACAGGGGACAGAGGCAGAGGTGTGGCAGGCCCACTGCTACCACATAGACCAAGACGGAAAAAATAACCAGTGCACCACAGAAATTTTTGCATGAAACTATTTTTTTTTACAAGGGAGTCACAGAACATTCTTGTCCGAATAGTACTAGATTAGACACTTATAAATCACCTATCCAAAGTAACTACTTTTTCACACTTCATAACTTTTTTAAATTAACAATACAAGTTAGTAACTGCTCACATTCCTAACATTGATAACATTCCTTCATCCCAGCTGATTTTCAGCTCGCTTCCCGATTCACTTTCCTGTCTGACAATTTCCACATCATTAAAGATACAGGTGACATCCACCAGGAGATTTATTGTATAGTTTACACCCAGAGCTGTATACGGCTACCTGTAAGGGGACAGAAACAAATACGCTAACCCGAACACGGACAAGCAAACATGAAAAGCCAAAGTGTGTAAAACAGAAATACGGAGGAGTCGAGCTTTATTAAGAAAACGAAACCGAAATTGAAAATACCGCCTCCCACAACGTTACCGAGGGTCACGGCGGGCTCCCTGTTATTCAAAAAACCTACTCAGTCTAAGCCCATCAAACTTATTTAACAAAAAACCAAACCGCACATCCAGCTCGGCTTCTAGGGGCAAATAATAATTGTTGTAACGAGGTATCGAGGCAGTTAATCGCAAAGCCTAGTTTTGCTACTTCGCTAACAACCCAGACAGTCTATGCGTATGAAACACTAACTATAAAAGCGGCAAGACTGCAACCGTAAAGTCATGTCAAGTCTGGTCACCATATTAACAGTATTAAAAGATCGCTGTAACGTCCCTTACCGTTCACACAGCCACAACGCAACGCTCCGGCAGCCTCCTCCGTCATCCACAGTTCCACACCTAACATGCCGTACAGGGGCCGCCATGTTCCTACCGTATTAACTGCTGTATGCGGTACCGCGACCTTTGCGTTACCCTTATAAATCCGTCACTTCGACCTCTAAGTCGGGATCAGTATAAAGCAGACTGCAGATTAAATTTAGCTTTTTACCTAACTCTGGGACAGTTACTAACTATCAATTGTCCCTGTTAAATTAAACAATAAAATAAAATGAATAAATAAAAGCTTGCAAAATTATGCATATTAATACCTGGGAACCCACTAGATACAATCCTATTTTATTTAAGCCATTAAAAAACAAACAAACGAGAAATAAAGACGTAGGAGGTACCACGTGTTCATAAGAACTTGACACGTACATGTACGCAGCAGACGCCTTCATCCAGAGGGATGTACAGCAGGCCAGTCAGTCGCTGGAGCAACTGGGCTTAAGGGCCTCACTCAGGGACCCAAGGGCGAAATCACTCTGCTGGCTGCGGGACATGAACCAGCAACCTACCAATCACCTTCCTAGTACATGGAGGCACCCTGGGCAAACAACTGCATGGGACCAACCCCCCTTGCTCTGGTACAGTAAAATTTATTACATTTTTTATGGTGAAGAGTAAATTAATAATATCAACAAAGAGAATTTAATAATCACAAGACTTATTTTTACTTTTGTGAAAAACAAAATACACAAATTAAGCAGGCGGTGCCCTCCCAGCTCGGGGCCCCAGGACATTGCCTGTAACCAGCCGCAGGGGGCGCCCTCCCAGCTCGGGGCCCCAGGACATTGCCTGTAACCAGCCACAGGGGGCGCCCTCCCAGCTCGGGGCCCCAGGACATTGCCTGTAACCAGCCGCAGGGGGCGCCCTCCCAGCTCGGGG
>JAOYFF010000128.1:16583911-16596323 GCA_025773925.1 Cryptomyrus ogoouensis
CCTTAAAATTCACTTGAGTTGAAGGTTACATTTTTCTACAATTTTCAGTGTGAGAGTATGCTTCTGCAATAAAAATTGAATTTTAAGGCTTTTAATACATCTTAACCAATTATGGAGGGCAGTGTATATCTGTGCCTGGCTGTCAAGCAAATGGTGTCTATGTGTTACCAAAAATATCCACAGCCCAGTGTCATCCCACCCAAATCCCAGTACGAAAGCCCAGCATCATCCCACCAAAATCCCAGTACGAAAGCCCAGCGTCATCGTACCTAAATGCCAGTACGAAAGCCCAGTGTCATCCCACCCGAATCCCAGTACGAAAGCCCAGCGTCATCTCACCCGAATCCCAGTACGAAAGCCCAGCGTCATCTCACCCGAATCCCAGTACGAAAGCCCAGCGTCATCCCACCCGAATCCCAGTACGGAAGCCCAGCGTCATCCCTCCCGAAGCCCAATACGAAAGCCCAGCGTCATCCCACCCGAATCCCAGTACAGAAGCCCAGTGTCAGGGGTCTCGGACTCCAATCCTGGGGGCCGCAGCCATGTGTAGCTTAGTTCTTTCCCTGTTCCACCATAAATGATTCAGCTCAACAGCTATGTGCCAATTAGCACAAGAAGTTGAATCAGGTGTGAAAATGAGGGGAAACCAAAGAATGTGCAGGGCTCTGGCCCCCCAGGACTGGAGTCTGACGCCTGTGCCCAACATCATTCCACCATGCAGTGTGATATGCCAAAGTATGTTATGCATTCTATTGGCCACTAGAGTTCAACGCTAACCCACCACTGCCTCACTAAGGTCCTAAAATGCAGACATTTACCAAATATTGCTCCACAATATCGTCATCATTAATGCCATTTGATGGAAAGGAAAAACATTTAGCAGTGAACTGTGGTATCATTTTCTTTATGTCACCTGCAAAAAGTCTCTGAAACAGGCTTGATGAGATGGATCTTTGGAGGATTATTAGTGACTATGCGGGTCTTTGTGAGCAATGAGTGTAGAAGGGGGATAAATTTGAGGACTGACTGGCATCCGATTGCTCTTGTGGGGACCTGCAGAGCGCCAAACCCTCCCTGTCCAAGCAAAGCACCTTTAGGGCAGCGGCTCTCCAAGACCAAGAGAGAGTATAAACAAACCATCTCATCCAACCCTTATTCCTGGAAGAATGAAGTTTCCACTATACCATTATAAAATTGGCCATTACACTCCATATTATGTTGTCTAGCAATTGAATGCACTATTTTGTTATGTCATACAACTGAGGGTCATGTTACTAGCTACAGTTAGACGTCTGCATCACAGGACTATGTTGTGATTCAAACCTTGACAGGGACCTTTAAGTCCCACGCTGCTCCAAGGTGGCTGTTGACCTTCTCTTCTCTTCTCTTCTGTGGGGCTTCTTGAACCCCCTCTCTAGCACTGCCCAGTTAATGCAGTCTTCATCCTTTTCCCACCTCCTTCCAGGCAGCCGCCTCGGTCAAACAGAAGAGGCTAATCAGCCTGACCCCGTCACTGGACACCTTTATCAAGTCGGTTGTCCACATTTCTTTCTGCCCTGCTGGAGCTGACTTGGTGAACCACAAGTGAAATGATTGCGATGTGGAAACGTCTGGAACAAGTTCGACTGCGAAGTGGTCGGCCACACAAGCTCCCAGAAAGGGACGTGATCACCCAGCATCAATACCCAACCTGAATGACAGCAGATCCCACCAGCAAGGTTCCAGCCTCTAACGGAAAGCCTTCCCAGAAGAGCAGAGGCTACTATAGAAACTAAGAGTTAGCCAACTATTAATACCCTTTGGATCAGAGTGAGATGCTGGACAAGCTGGTGTCCCAGTACTTTTGTCCATATAGTACGCATCTCTCTCAGGAGGCCGACACGGGGCACAGGTGTCTCAGGAGGCCGTCACTATCCAGATGTCCCTGTGTTTAGTGGCCTTGTTTTTACGCATTGGCAGCTTTGCTCCCCTCTATGCCACACCCACCATCAGCAGATCCTGACCTTCTACAGCCTGCCTGTCATCAGCCACTTTCATTATGAACCAGCCATGGAGCGACACTCCGAACCCAATTACTGACAGAGAAGTGGCAGTATTTTGGAAAAAAAAAAGACAATATAAAAATTTAAATATGCAAAAAAGTATATTAACCAGCATTAGTATTTAAATTAAATGCCTAAATTACATTTGTAATCAAAGTTTGTCTGCTTATCCTTATTAACTATACTCTGACAGTTCATATTCCCCCCCTCCTCCTCCTCCTTTCTTAGAACATGCAACATACACCAACCAGGCATAACATTGAAACCACTGACAGGCGAAGGGAATAACATCGATTATCTCGTTACAATGGCACCTGTCATGGGTGCCATTATATTTTAGGCAAGTAAACAGTTAGTTCTTAAAATTGTGTTGGAAGCAGGAAAAATAGGTAAATGTAAGAACCTGGGCGACTTTGACAAAGACCAAACTGTGATTTCTAGACAACTGGGTCAGAGCATCTCCAAAAGAGGTCTTATGGGGTGTTCCCAGTATGCAGTGGTCAATACCTACCAAAAGTGGTCCAAGGAATGCCAACCGGTGAACCAGCAATGGGGGGGCGTCACATGAAATATCAGAGTTCAAGGTGCTGACTTCGCCTCCAAATTCCCCAGACCACAATCCGAAGGAGCATCTGTGGGATATGTGTTTGGAATGGGCAAGATAAAGGATGGATGATCCACATTGCAGCTCACAAAACGGTAGCTTATTAAACCTCAGAAAGAACACAAGAAACAAACAGACCACAATGGATCCCAAAAAAAGGGTAAACGCCAAAAACTAAAGGCAGAGAGCAACACAGGAACAACCACAGCAAGCACACAATGACCAACTTAAATACACAGATAACGAGGACTACATGAGGGGCAGGTGCTGAGCAGGACAATTAGCCAATTAGCCAAACACTAGGGTTGGGAGTAAGATACAGGGGGGGGGTTATAACTTATAAACTTAAGGTTCAAACACTAGGAGAAACCAGAATAACGAGACCTGCAAACCAGGGGCACAAGCAGGAATAAAAGATGTTCCACTAATGGAAAATAACTAATGATTTCAAAATAAAGCAGGAGTATCTCAGTCTACAGGTTGAGTTAAAAAATAGCATTAGACTCGCTAAGAGGAATGTAGAAAGGGAGATTGCACTGGAGGCAAAGGATGACATTAAAAGTTTCTTCCAATATTTTAACTCCAAAAGGGCTGTAAAAGCTGAAATCACTAATCAGCAGGATAGTAAGGGCCTTCCTTACCACCATTTAGTACAAATACAGCATCGTCTATGACCAATATATGCATAACTGAGGTTGATGTGATATAAAGCCTAGCTGTGATTCTGGGCAATTTATTAACTTCTTTCAAGAGAAGATCCATCAGTTTGGGGCAAAGGAGAGGCTGAGAATAAATGTTTACGCTTTGCCATCTGAATATAAATCTCAGGTCAAAATAAATACAGAAACCTTATCAAAAGCAGATTTACATATGGTGGCATAGATATCTGATTGTCACATACTTGGTAATGAGACACAAGATAAAGTTTAGAAGGAGAAGCCTGAATAGATGCAGGCAGCATTGAATCTACAGCACATTGTGATTTTTACAAGATGGGAAATCAGACACTGTAACGTCTCTTTTTCCCATTTCCTGCTTGCCATATTTGTTGTCTTATCAGTTCAAATATATTTGATTGATCGTATGTATAATAAGCTGGGACAGACAGAATGAATGAACCTTATTGATCCCACTGGGGGATCTCTCTTCTCACCTTCCTCATCCGGCCCTCCCTGAAACACCGACAGATGAGAGCAGGCCTGGGGAATCAGTGAAGGGCAGCCACCTATGACAGCCATGGAGCTGTGGGCTAAGTGTTTTTCCCAAGGGTCCACAGACATGTGACTGTTCTGCTGAGGCCAGACTCAGACTGGAGCCCTTCTGATCTCAGACACAGAGGCTTAGCCTGCTGAGCCACTCAACACTCATCATTTTTACTGTAAATGGGATGACTTGGTTATATATATCAGCTTTTTCCTTTTTTAACAGCGCCACTTGGGTCCCAGTTTGGGCTGGGCCACCTGGGTAGGCACGTAGGGACGTCTTGTCTCTGCGGCAAGATGACCATCTCCCTCTTCTGTTGGGGGAGCTTCGCATTATAGTGGTGGCACTCTCTGAGGTACGCAGACCGGGGAGGGGCCAGATCTCTGTTGGTGGGTATACCTACGTTTGGTCTGGTCGCTCTGATGGCCGCCGTACTCAGGGAGTAGCTGTTGCTGTGGCAGATTGGCTCCTTCCGATGGTGTCTGATGTCACTGTATTATGACATTCAGGCTAAGGCACTTCTTGGGTGCCAGCTGGCGGCAGGGATCTGTGGTATCCGGGGTGGTGGTAAAGCTGTCCTTTACTTCCATTTGGGAGTCAGACATCATCCCAACTGACTGGAAAATGGGACTTGAAGTCCTTATCTGGAAAGGGAAGGGTGATCGCCTGGATTGCGGAAACTACAGGGGGGTAACACTGCTTTCAGTGCTGGGTAAGGTCCTTGCTAGGGTCATCCTTAACAGGAGCTGTGATCTCTTGCTGGCCTGTCAGCGACCAGAGCAGCCTGGTTTTACGCCTAAGAAGTCTATCCTTGACCACATCCTGGCACTGAAGGTTCTCATCAAGCACAAGTATCACATTGGGTAGTGCTGTGCCTGCATAGCGTCTCATTGGGTAGTGCTGTGCCTGCATATCATCTCATTGGGTAATGCTGTGCCTGCATAGCGTCTCATTGGGTAGTGCTGTGCCTGCATAGCGTCTCATTGGGTAGTGCTGTGCCTGCATAGCGTGTGTGGAGTCGGCATGTCCTTCCTGTGTCTATGTGGCTTTTGGCAGATTCGTGAATTTCCTACCGCTGTCCCCAATGATAAATGTAATCGCCGGGTATTTATTGTATTACATATAAACGATTACTGGATGAATCGTCGTCATCGGTCATAGGAAAGCAAAGTTCAGAAAGGTTTGCAATTTTAATGATGGCTCCTCTTTTCAACATTATTTAGTATATGTAGGTCCAAAAAACAGTCTAAAGTTTGCCGTGTTTGCATCAGCTTTCCATGCGCTCATCATAATCGTCATTCTCCTCCTTACTGTTCGATTGAGTCGTAGACATTGCAGCGCAATCGTGAGAAATTCAACAAAAACGAATGAAAAAGAGAAAAGTGAACAAGAACTGGTCACAAAAAGACATTCAGCTAGCAATGAGAGGTTATTGATCAAAAGCAAATGATTTGTCAAACATGATTTGTACCTATTGGTACAACTAAGGGCAACACCACCAACTTATTACCAGGCTCTGTCAGTAGATAAGTTCTATTTGCCTGCATAGCTAAACTTAAATATCACAAAAACGTTAAATATCACAATGTGAACTTGTTCAAATATCATTCAGGCCTTCTCAAAAACACAACGCTCACAAAAAAATATAGTATGGTCATACGCCGTATTATGTAAGTTGGTGCGGCTAAGTGATGGAGCCTATAACCTTTGTTTTAGCAGCGATTATTCTGATATAGAAAAAGTAAATTAAGAAAAAATGATACAAGCCAAAGTGACGACAAAGACAGGCTAGCATATATATGGCTAATCTCGCATTATTAGGTGATCCGTCAAACCTGAAAGTCTCCTTTTTAGATATAGCTGCACTGCAGTCATGCATGATATTTAAGTTCCGCTTTGCAATACTGACAGATGACTGCATTTTCATTCACTTTTAATGTGAAGTGCTTCCACTCAACTGATGGTTTCCCGCTTAATCTGGATCCTCATCCACTCTGCGCAGTCCTCCTTCCGCCATATTACCGAGTCATCGAGAAGGTCATTTTCAATCCATGCTTTTACATATTCGATCAATTGAGTTTGAGTAATTGCGACAGCTGTAGTGTAATTTGTACCGGTACTAAAGAAAATGTAACACCGAAGAGCTTTCAAAAATGCGGTATCTTTTCAGTATCGCTAATCCCGTGTAACACTAATTGGGACAAACTCAGATATTTGGTATAAGGTGGGAGTATCTTCTTGGTGCAGCATAAATAAATAAAAATTGCTACATTGTATCCTTGATAAATCTGTGTATCACAGTGCCCAAAGTGACTGCAAATAAACCACAAAATAAGAACATTGCTTGTGAATTTGAAGTGTGAGTCCACCCTAAGCTGTGGGTAATTCTTACACTACATAACAAAGTGCCGTATAAATGTTTCCAGTTGTATCTGGCTTTACATCATTATCAGTCACTGTTTTTAAAATGTGACCTATTTCCCCAAAACTATTCTGTGATTCATCAAATGTGTCCTTGTGGTAACACTAGTGTGATCTATTGCCAATGAAAAGGGCCATTGTATGAGTGCACAGGGGAATTGTGGCCCCACTCAGACACTGCATCAGGAACCTTCAGCCCTGCCTCAGATCTGCTTCCATTCGTCTGTCTGAGGTTTATGAAGTTTCCACGCGCCAGTCTGATACAGGGTGGTCATCATTTTGATGACTGCTATGCTGTTACTTTGCCTAAATAAATTAATCCCCACAACAGCATACAGCACCAAAAATGAACAAAAACGAAAAATAAAAAACACCTGAAGATGCACAAAACAAATACACATTGTAGGGTCTTTCACAAAAACAGCTCTATGTCCTGCAGGCTAGTGGTTTATTCCTGGTTTGGGCACCGTTGTTGTCTCCCCGGTATGAAAGGCTAATGAAGTGAAACTATGGCAACAGAATGCAGGTCTCCGTCGCCCTATAGCAGCCACTCATTTCCTCTTTGTGCTCGGCCATCCGTCATGCTGAGAGATTCTTTTCTTTTATCACTTTGGGGACTTTTAAAGGTAGCCGCCTGGATAAAGCACCTCTGTCTCCGTGTTTAATCTCCGTTATTTAACCAGAATGATTATGCTAATCGGACAAGCTGTGGAAGCAGGGTCGTACTGGAATGTAATTGATTGCGTTTTCAGAGGCCAGCTCGCGCCCTGCGTATGATTTATGCCGGGAGAGGACACTGTGTACACACTTGTAAGTGGGAGATAACGACGCGGCATACAGAGCGAATAACAAACAGCGAGGGCTTGGCAATCAATTCCTGGGGCCCCACCCTCCCCATATAATTTTGAGAGATTAGTTTGATCTTTCCCTCTGCTTCTGTGGCCCAGTTTTTTTTATGTCATCACATGCATCACGTAAAGGTTCATTCTGTTAGATGATGGTGTGGTCATCTAGTAACCAGTGGGATATGAATCCCTACCTGTAATCCTAAAGCCATCACTGAACCAAAACCTAAAATTAACCCTAATGCCACTCCTATCTGCGACACCAGAACACAAATCACACCAAACCCTCACACCAATCCTAATAGTAGATTCAACACGAATATTTATAATAATACATCAGCTAAACCTATTCTTAACTAATATTAACCCTAACCCTAACCCAAAATGTATCGTTAATTCTACCATTAATCCTGATGCTAGCCTCGATTCTAATACCACGCTGAGCCTTACCCCAGAATCCCTGGCCCTATCTCTAATGCTACAATAAGACTTTGCCCTGACCCTGCCTCTCAGCCAGTGCCGGAGTTGGGTCAGCTCACTATGAAAGCCTGGCCAAGGAGCATCCTGCCCAGTCAGGGCGTGTATCATAAGAACGTAAGTAATTTACAAATGAGAGGAGGCCATTCGGCCCATCAAGCTCGTTTGGGGAGAACTTAACTAACAGCTCATAGTTTAAAAAATCTTATCTAGCTCTGATTTAAAGGAACCCAGGGTTTTAGCTTCCGCTACACCAACAGGGAGACTATTCCATACTCTAACTACACGCTGTGTAAAGAAGTGCTTCCTCAAATCCATTTTAAAATGTTCTCCCGCCAATTTCCACCTATGGCCACGAGTTCTAGAATTTCAACTAATTTTGAAGTAATAAGAACATAAAATAAACAACTTCAAAACAACTTCCAAACAAGCCACCTCCTGTATAACACCCCCCACTCAAAACCTCAAGGCAAGTGTCTTTTACAAGTTACTCATCTGTGGGACCATGGCGTGGATGTTAAAGTTCCACTCATTAATGGGCTTCTAGTGCACTAATGACTTAATTCTTGATGTTTAGACAGTTTATAATAATTTTGTCACTGTGTTTAGAAACATGCATTTCATTTCTGTGTTCAAATTATTTTCTAAAATGTTCTAAAATATGGCAATGTATTCATTGTAAGATGTACAGTATTATCCATAATGTAATTAATGTATTCAACAAATCAAGTAATTACTCTTGGTTCTTTGGCTGTCATTTATCACAAGCATGTTTCATGGAGATGAAACAAAGTTGCCTCTAACTCAAAAACCAGAAATAATTATTTGCTTTGTGGTATTTTCCTAGTTAAGTAAATGTGCTGTTTTTTAATTTTAACCAAGTGAGCTTTCTGAAGCATGTAAGTGAGCAAATGCGAAACTGGCTGGGTATTATTACCAGATGGTGGGTTCGTCTTGCAAAGACATTCAGAAATGTGTTTCGCTTTACAATGAATAACAAAGCCATATGTTCCTGCCTCCCCACCACCCAAATACGTTTACTGTATGTGCATACTGTGTACATAAACATCCTCAGGATTCATGCTGACAGTATATAGAGGTGACAGCATCCTGTCAAGTAACCAAATATTAAGCAGTACAATTCATTATGAATCTAGACTTAAGCAATATCTAAAAAGCGAAACAGTAAAAATGGAGAAAACCTTTGTGCTGAAGCAAGATTATCGTGTGTGTGCAGAGCTGCCGGTGAAAGGCCGGGACTAAGGGGACGATTCCATAACGCAGGCAAGTCAGCCATGGTGTCGTCACAGCACAAATATGGGTTTGCTGCCTCCGTTTGGGGAATTTGCTGTGTAGCGTGATCGAACATTGGCGAAGTGTGACTGTCTTTGTACTGTATATATGTTGTGTAAAATGGAGACAGCTGTGTGTCTTAGATTACGCGGCTTAACAAAGAGAGCAGAGCAGGTTGCTGGTCAGCAGAATCATAAAGGGGTCCTCTTTAGATCCATGTGTCAGGCATGACTTCACACACAGCAGCAGTATTCAGAGTGGGCACAGACGTCCTCAGGGCCATTGCTGAGCTTGCAGAATGACATCACCTCTCTCATGGGAGGCGTAACTGGAACATGGTCCTCGTGCAGCGATCCTATGAGTGCTGATTTTTATGATGGGAAGGGGACGAATTACAGCATATTCTTCAGAAGTAGGCGGAACTGTAATACAGCTGTGCTTTACAGTGCTGTAAATAACTTGAAATTGAACTTGGTCCTAATCACACTGGAACCGTGAGATGTGTAATGGGTAAGAACCTGTGTATCAGATGTTCTACAATAATGTGGTACTGGATCATCCATTACTGAGTGAATACTCACCAGAACTCATTTCCATTACTGAGTGAATACTCACCAGAACTCATTAAAGTATCTTAATATCTATACACTGGCCCAGACAAGGTTGCTGATGTCACTGGTGACCTTTCAGTTAAAAACCACTTTAAAAGTTTGCAATATATGTTCTTCAGAGAATATTTCAGCTATATTATAGGGAGATCAAATTTATGTAGCTTTCTTAATAATATTCTCTGGATACTGGATGTTTTGCTCAGTACAATCAACCAGTTAGTCACCTTTAAATGCTGTCAATAGCGTTAAAAAAAGCTAACAACATTTCAACAACATTAAATAATTTATTCTCATTTTACAGGACAACAGATTGTTTTCTAAGTGAAAAATTTGAGCTCCAAAAATGCTACATGATGTGTAACAGATGCATGGATAAACGTTTGGACTTTAACAAACAGGAGACAGATGTAATTCCGCCCCTGTCTGTGCACAAATGGTTTATGTTATGGCAGTCGAAGCTGGTCGGAGCAAAAGCTGCAGAGTGAAACAACTTCCTTTATTCAGGAATGTTTCATACAAACCAGAAGGCTGTTTTTTTTGCAAAATTCAGAAATACTTTTCCAAAAAAGGACTCTGCTTTAACTCCGAAGCTAAATAGCGTTTCATATTCAATAAACAAAACATATGCATAAACAATAAAATACTGATTAATGATACTTGTTTAAAAAAAAACAAAAAACGATGTTTTGGTGCTGGTTACTCAAAGCAGATGGCCATTCCACAGTCGCAAAACCTTTCAAAGAAGTTGTAACAGCATTTTTTTTTGTTTTGATTTTTGCTTATACATATCTTTGCGAACAACCGGTACAAAGGTACAAAGATTACTGAAAGCCTGTGAAATCCTTTTGTTGTTAGCATTACTTCAGAAATGAAAACGCCACATCGCAGCCCTTTCGAGTTCCTTCAGAATACGCTCCTCCTCCATTTCGTATTTACAGGGTTGCCACATTGAACGAGGCAGGAATTTCTACCCCAAGCGGTAGAGTCCTATGTACAGCACGTCACTGGGGCTGCCCGCCTAAACGGTCGTGACAGACAGCAGGGAGTTGTAGACTCTTGTCCCGTCCGGAGACTTGGTGCCGTGGGTGAGCAGCTCCTGGATAGTCATCCAGTTATCGAAGATCTTCTTGCTCCTCTTCTTCATCATCTTGCGGTGGCTCAGCTCGATGATGCTCAGCTCCTTCTTGTCCTCGGTGGCGCCCGGCTCCCCACTGCGTGGGACGTCCAGCCGGCTTTGCTTCATGAGCTCCCTCCGCTGCCGCTGCTCCTTGGCGCGCACGGCGTGCTGCTTGCGCTCCTCCTTGCTCCAATACCGGCCCATCTTCATCTCGCTGGCGGCGTCGTCGTCCGTGGTCATGCCACTTCGCTCCTCGCGGATGCGCAGGGCCCGTTCGCGGAGTAGCCGGTCGCGCACGGGGCGCTTGGTGATGTAGCGGGTCCCATCGCTGCGGATCTTCACCTTCCACTCGGTCTTGGGGTCGGACTCGCTGACACCTCCTCCTCCGCTTCCGGCCCCCGCCATGGCGTCCCTGCACGCGCTCAGCAGGCTCACCTGGCTCTGGGCATACTCCACGGCCGACTTCTGCTGGATCAGCTGCATGTAGCTCTGGTAGTGCTGGGCATGCGCTGGAATGTGGGCATGCTTGTACGGGGAGTGTGGCGCTATGGGACTCTTGGCCTGCCGGCGCTCTCTAGCCTCTGGTTGCGTGCTGGCCTCGGCTTCTTTAGGGGAGAGGGACTGGCGAACCCGGGCTGGACCGGCCTCGCGGACGGGAGACAGCAGCGGCCTGGACGTGCGGCTGCCCGGTCCCCGTGGCTCGGCACCACGGCGCAGCGAGTTGTCAGGTGACAGCTCAAGCGTGAGTGGTGTGCTGCGGCAGCTCTCGCCCGTGTTGTAAGCGCTGGAGCTGTCCTTGTCCGATTTCTCGGGCAGCTCGGTGATGTCTGAGAGCTCGTGGCGCCGGGCGTCGATGCTGGTGTTGTAGTTGCGGAAGCCGCTGTTGTGTAGCATCCAGGGCTCACGCAACTGCTGCATGCGATGCGACCTGGCGATGCTCAGGCACTCCAGCTCAATGCTGCGCAGCTCCTCATTGAGCAGCTCCAGCTCTTTGTCCACACCCTCTGGGTCGGCACTGGGCTGGTACGGGCCAGGCTGCCTGCTGCTCCGTGCCCGGCACTTCAGCTCCAGAAGCTCCCGGAAGCGCTCACACTCGTCGGCGGGGATGCCCAGGAAGTCAGTATCGGCGTAGTCGGCGGAGATGAAGGACTCGTTGCTGAAGGGCGTGTCCCCGCTGCCCAACGTGTCCTGACTGTAGGCGAGTTGCTTGCGGCTGCCCAGCGTGTTGGATGAGGTGGTCTGGTCATCAGCCAGGTTCTCCTGCTCCGAGCTCTCGTCGTTGCGCGTGCTCTCGTCCGTGCGGCCCACCCCACTGTCCTTCTCATGCTGATTGGACAGGAGGGTCGCTGTATCTGTGGTCCCGCCGTCTTCTTCACGCTTCTTCTGAAAAACAGGAACAAGGGCAGTGTCCTTCATAAACTGGGAGAGAGCTTCTCTGGTTACATTGCAGCTGGGATACAATGAACCATTAAATTCAAAACCTGTTACTTCTATTAAATTTATTGGACTACATGTATGGACATTGGGCACAATTTAAAGGAGCATATATGGCTGCATCAGTGGGTTAGGTCTGGCTTGCCTGATGGAGCATGCTGGGAGGGACATGTCCATGTCGCTCAGTTACTCTGTGATGGATTAGCTTACCTGGGGGAGCATACTAGGAACACCATGTCCATGTCGCTCAGTTACTCTGTGATGGATTAGCTTACCTGGGGGAGCATACTAGGAACACCATGTCCATGTCGCTCAGTTACTCTGTGATGGATTAGCTTACCTGGGGGAGCATACTAGGAACACCA
>JAOYFF010000128.1:16602844-16615882 GCA_025773925.1 Cryptomyrus ogoouensis
TCACCCTGGACACAGTCATACGCCACACAGGCAGCACAGGGCAGGGGTACACCCTCACCCTGGACACAGTCATACGCCACACAGGCAGCACAGGGCAGGGGTACACCCTCACCCTGGACACAGTCATACGCTATGGGCAGTAGAGACACAAATTAAGATAAATGCATGTCTTTGAACTGCAGGAGGAAACCCTCACAGATAACATGCAAACATGACACACACAGAGGAGGCGGGATTTGAACTAACAACCCAAATGCAGTGCTGTGGCTAACATGTTCACTGGACTGTTAAGTTGTGAGCTTTCTGCCACTTGTGGACACCACACGAGGACGCACAGGTGGAGTTACTCACTCCTCTGGCAGCAGATACTGCTCCAACACCCCCACCGGTGAGGCTGCGGGCTGCTTGCTGAGGGCCATGATGTGCTGGAAGGTGATATCCGTCTGCGTGCTGCTGTCTGCCACCTGGGCGTCCAGGGGCGGGGCCATGGCCTTGGGACGTGGAGCGCGACGTAGCACCTGCACCACGATAGGCTCGCTGGCCGTGCGGAAGGCCTCTACTGCCTGCTCATGGGAGGCTTTAGACAGGTCCTTCCCATTGACCTGGAGGAGGGAGAGGAGAAGCAAGCGGTTAGTCGGTGATGTGGGTGGGACCAGGGAGGGGCAGGACCAGGGAGGGGCAGGACCAGGGAGAGGCGGGGTAGGTATGAAGAGTGTCCCACATTCAAATGTCTCATAAAACCCTTTGGATGTGGCCCCAGACACAGACACCATCAGGCCTGCCATGCTGACACGTTGCATTAAGAGTTTATTGTATGCAGGCTGCTCTGTGAACAGATTATAGTCGACTGTGACGCCTCAGCTGATGTGTGGCAGAGGTTTCCATAAAAAGGGCGTTCTGCTGCTCTGAGCGAGGTGGCCATGTTGGAAAGGTCAGACCTGACGGCGAAGGTGTCCTTAAAACACACAGCCCCCGCGCTAACCTCTATAAAACTTTACACTGTTCTTCCCCCCGTTAACGCCGCCTCTGACACTCTGCATTCCAAACGGCCGTTCATCACAGAAAGCACATTAATGAAAAGATGGGGGCAGTGAGAGCTGCTCGCCAGAAAACGCAGAGATGACAGCCTCCCTGTAGGTTTCATTATTCAGGAGGCATGTGGAATTATTCATTAATCCCAGGTGAGATTGTGCATGCAGACGACTGGGTGCCTTTGGAGGACCTTGAGCTGAGACTCCCCTTCAGGATCCCAGATACGATTGAAACGCTGCCCCCTACGGCTCACACAGGGAACACCACCATGTGTATATATATGAGGCAAGCAGGAAGAAAGAGTGAATGCTGACGGTCCATTCAGGCAGAGATTCTGCTGTTTCCTTTCCAAGGTCCATGGGCCTGAAAGTTTCTGGATGAGACCCCCCCCCCCAAGGGTATCTGGAAGGCGGTCACCTGGCTGAATGCGCTAAGTGGGGGGGTACAAGCATCTCCTCTGTTGGGGGTTTGAGGCTAGAGCCCAGCTTCGACCTGTTAGACGCTTTAGGGGGCAGTGATTGGCTCAGCAGACTAAGCCCCTGTGTTTGTGACTAGAAGGTCGCCGGTTCAAGCCCCGGCCTTAGCAGAATAATCAGACGTCTGTGGGCCCCAGAGCGAGGCCCCTAACCCCCAGCTCCAGGGGCCCTGCATGCTAGCTGGCCCTGTGCTGTGACCCCCAAGCTTGATCTCACATGTATGTGTGTCTGTGCATCATGGAGAGCAAGATAGGGTAAACAGACACTAAACACCTATGCATGTGTAGGCAGGGGTGCCGTAAGGGGGGGGGACGGACGGACGGACGGTTATGACAATTCAATGGGCCCCCGAGGGACAAAAAAACATAATATGATCGGTCTAGCTTGGGGGGTGACATGATATGTTTATAGCCCCAAATCTTTAACAGCACCCCTGTGTGTAGCTACCATGACCCACAGCTCCAGGTGAGTTTCCCAGCTCGGATGAGAGAGGCTGGTAACTGGCTGCTCCAGTCTGTAATGGTGCTGAACTAAAACCATCTTCCAACTGGCAAAAAAGATAAAAATCACAAGACCTCTTGCAGCTGCAATATCCTATTAACTTCTAGCAGACAGGGATATTAAATTCTAGCGGTGATGTATGATAACCTGTAAATGCCTCTCCCTCGTTTACAGGGTCAAAGCAAGGCTAAGCAGAATGGGACGTTAATTAGACTGAGCCTGACTGTGATTAATAAAGGTCGTTAGACAAACCAAAATGAGATGCCCTCATTTAGCTAAGTAATTCGTCGCTGCTGAAATGTGGCTCCCCCTCGGAGATCGTCTGAGTTCTGCATGTTAACCTGTAAAGATTAATTTGTGGAAGGCCAGACACTATGTTACAGGGAGGAATCTAATTAAGTTACTCGGCTGTTCCACGTGACTCTGAGACGCTCAGCACAAGACCAGCTGAAAAAAACGCCCTTATTCCAACTCGCAAGCTCTTCAGAAATGCTCTGCTGTGACTTTTTAAGATTAAAATGTCAAGTGTCATTGACTTTAGTGCATGGATGCTCAAACCTGCTCTACACACCGAGAACAAGGGGTCCCTGTTGATTTACACTTCCTAACCCTAACCCTAACCCTAAGCCTAACCTTCCACTTCTTGATGTCCCAACACATTTTGTTGAATCTGTTCACGCACACGGATGCACAGACACACGTGCACGCACTCATGCAGCACGCACACGGATGAAGGTCAGGAGCCCAAAAACAGTGTTACAGTATTTCGTCGGACTGTCTCCTCTGGCTGTGTTTTCATCATTTCCGCTGTAGGACCTTCTGAGTGATAATTATTAAGTTACCCAGCAGGAATTTTAGTGCCACCGACTCAATCATTACATATGCTGCAGAATTCAGAGTCTGATGCTTATAGTCATTTATATTCATTGCATTTTAAAAATACAGATACGGCTTCGTAAATTAGGGGCAGGACTGAGGGTCTTCTGACTTGGTCACTGGTGTGATTCAGTCTTTACCGATACAGTATCAACATTAACAGAACATGCTGAAGGAGGAAAGGAAATTGCACTTTGCAGTTTGGAGGAGGGTATATGCTCACTAATAACCAAAAAGGGATTACAGCTAATCCCAGCCTAAAGGATAATTGGATCATCAAAAATGGGTTCAACTTCAGAAACCTAAAAACTCAACGAATAGGAGTAAAAACTTAACACTTGCAGCAGAAATTCACAAATCGCAAAGTGCATGAGAACCTGGATCTCAAAACGACAGGAGTGAATTCAAAGTCCTGACAGCTGTACACAGAAAGGGAACGATCGGCTTCTAAGTTACACGACAGACTCAGTCCTTTGCCGCAGCCCAGAGGGAGCGTTCTGCTGAACCACATTGTGACCTGCAAACGGCCCACGGTGACCTTCACGGTGACCTCAGAGTCTCAGAGGCGTCGACCGCAAAACAAAAGTACCAGGTTCCAATGATCACGACGGGGGAGGTTCTGACCCTGAGGATGATCTCCAGCACCCCCATGCTGAAGATACAGGAATCAAATGCTGGCCAGCCTCGGGAGATAACAACGAACAACACGCATTATAACGCTGTAATCCAGTGTTTCCCAATCCAGTCCTCGGGGGCCCTCAGACAGTCCGTGTTTTTGCTCCCTCCCAGCTCCTGACCTGCAGGTCCCCGAGGACCTGATTGGGAAGAGCTGTAATTCTTTTTTCTCTTACACCGTTTGCTTGAGGGGTCTGTATGACACACAGGTAACTGATTTAATAAGAAATGGGAACAGAAGTGGCAGGGACTTTCAGTCACATGCTGATAATTTATCATATAATTTTTATAGGTGCCCATGAGACAGACAGTACACCCGTTATAAATGCCTGTGTTTTAAATACAGAAAATTGACTTGAAACATAAATGTATATAATTAACCCTGCAGCAGGGGTGGGGAGCCTGATCCATGGAGAGCCGGTGCGGGTTTTTGGGATGGCCTCTCAATAGCCAATCACAGTGGGTCCTCAGGACTGGAGTTGAGAACTACTGGTTTACTATTGGCTGTTTAAGAGGCCATCCCAAAAACCCGGACCCACCCCTGCCCTCCAGCACAATAATCAGCATGTTGATTATAAAAATCCACATTTGGTTTGCTTAATCAAAGTGATGGAATTGATTTTTGAAGATCTTGCATTTTGTACTGTAGGTACAACAGATGATGTAAAATTATGCAGCATGACGGTGAATTTATTACAAAGACTCAAACTAAATCAAACTGGCTTGAAGACTTTGACCAGGTGAATTTATCACCCGGCGGCAGGTTGGTGTAATAGTGACTGAAGATACCACAGGCCGCCTTGCGAGGGCAGAGCAAGGAGGGGCTCCATCAGGTACAGTAATGTGCTTTAAATGTCATAAATTTCCTTCCGGATCAGTCCATCCATCCATCCTCCCTCAGCTGTGGGCTTTTGCTGGTAATGATGGCTGCACCTAGTGCTGATGTCCTTCCTGAGTACCTACCAGACCCCACGGGTGGATTTAATTAAGGTACCAAGCCTGGATCACCATGCTCATAAATGTGGATTCCTGCTTAAGAGAAGAAGAAAAAGACTCTGTTCCGGCCTTAGACAGGGCAGAGGCGGGGAGGGGTGTACTTCACTCACCCCAGCTCTCCCCCGGTCATCCCCGTCACAGTTCACCATACAGCTCACCCTACGCCTCACTCCAGTGGTGAAAATTGCAGCCATTGTGCCGGTGGTAATGAACAGATCTGAAGTGTGGGTGTAAGTCTGGCCACCCCCAGAATGCAAATGCTGCTGACTGCGGCTCCACCCTGCAGCAGACGGACTCGGATCAGCCTGCATGCGACCGCTGGTTGTCTCCCAGGAAGGCGGACATGTCAAGCCGGGGAAAGCGCTTCTCACAGCTAAACCACGAGCCCTACAGAAGGCTTGACCGCTTATCATAGAAAGCAGAGAATAGCCATGGGATTCACGAAACCTGCATGGAGAAACAAGAACTCCCAAGCTAAACACACCAAACATTACATTTACTTGGAAGTTTCTTTTGTCCAAAGTGATGTACAATTGAGAGAGTGGGGTCAGACAGTCCCTGGAGCGATTAGGGTGAAGGGGACTGAATATGACATCAATCTGCCTACGGCAGGATGTTAACCTTCTGACCACGAGCACAGAGAGAGTCCTCACCCACCCAGCCCGGCACAGGCATCTTCATTTATCTGACACAGGACTAAGGTAGAGCTGGCATAGTGGCTCTTCCGGTGAGTATGATGGTACCTTCCCATCATCTGCTCTGTGAGGTAACCTGAGCTTCGGAGCAGAAACCCTTCCCTGGGTCATTCCAGAGGCGCCAAAGCTTTGGAAATTCGCTGAGCGGTGATCTCACCAACCCAGGCGGCTTGCACAACAGCCCTCGTGAGAGCGCTGTGGGTCTCGCAAGCTCTCTGTGAAACTTCCTTTATGGTCCAATACACCTCTTAAGCAAGAGCTTCAAAGTCTGCAAGGAGAGAAAGGGACACTGGGGACAGACAGGGAAGGACGCCGCTTGCTATGAGATGCGGAGGCCTGACAGCTTCCTTCCCGACGCCTGGATGGCTGCCGTGATTGGTGGACTCTAAACGGTGGTCAGTTCTGCTCAGAGCCAAACTTAATCCTTCTTTTATTCCACATTTAACCATTGAAACACAACTGAGCCCAGTAAAGAGTGCTCTCCACATAAACGCTTCAGTTCATTCAGACTAAAAGGACACAGTTTCCCAGCTCGCAAAGCCACTTTGCAGAAGGTCCCTCATTCACTGAGATGTGCTGTCTGAAGACAGCCCAACAGAACAGGGGCACCTAACAAGCGCGGACGGCTGCAAAAAAGACTTCATTATTCAACAGCTGCTAATCTTGTTCAAGCGTGGGGCATTGCTGTCAGGCACAGGAAATCGATACAAATGCCCCTATTACTTCCCACAGGCTTGCATCTTCTCAGTAAGAAGTCCTTCAGGTGTTCACTGAAAGAATGTAAGTGTGATAGTCCTCTCAACATACACTGCATGAACATTAACCCCTCTCACATATGGATCTCACTAGAATAGAGCTTCAATGTGAGGTGATTAGCAATCACACAGCTACCTGAGTGAAAGCAGCAACTTTCAACAGTGCTCTGCTACAGCAAGGCAGGAATGAGCTTCCTGACCCAATAATCCTGCTCTCACCCTGCTAAACTGGTGAATTTAAAAGCTCCAGTCAAAGTTAGGGATTGGGCTGTTCCTGCTCGCTTTCGGCGGGTAAGGTACACTTTCTCTGGGGGGTTGGAGTTCAGATAGGCACCAAGACAGACGTCGGGTCAATCATAGAAAGAATTGACAACTGTGAAGTCTGTAAACCACCATTTGTGCTGTTACTGTGGTCTCCTGAACTGGGTTGTCCAATCTCCCTCCACAAGTCAGAGGGGCACCCCCCCAGGAAAGAATGACATAATTCAAAACCTTCAGAACATGTTAACCTTTCTCAACCCCACCCATCCATTCCTACCGATTCCTTCAAGTGGACCACAAGCACTGGGTATTGATACTGTAATTTTGCAGGACCGGCAAGTCTCAGGTACTACCCATCGGGCCGGTGAGCCCGCCACGACTGGCACCTTGGGTCATAGTGACAGTACCTGCATGAGGGGCGGCTCCAGGAACAAACGGGTATGGAACAAACGGGTATGGAACAAACGGGTATCATCTTTAAAACGAGCCTTACGCAAAAGATTTGCTGTAACATCACAAGCAGGATCCTTTGTGATCGCAGGATTTTTGAAATACGCTGGTTTCTTTGTGTTACTTTAGCCACAATCCACTGTTGGTCTCCACACTGGTTTCTAAACAGTGAATGCACAATGTGATTTGCGAACAGTTATGTAACAGTCTGTCTCGCAAGCGTTCATGCTGAACTAGAGGAATGTGAACAGAATTCAGGGTTACTGTCAGATGTAAGTGACTGACTACAGTATACAAACATGGCATAAGAGGTTATGGGAGATGGATGGAGTATCTGGGAAGGTTCAGGAGCTTCTGTAATTCAGGCACTGCGTGTTTGCTGAAGAGAGTCCCAGGCTAGGGAGCGAAGCAGGCGTGCAGGCTATCCTGTATCAGAGCTGGACTCCTTCCAGAACCCACCCCTCCACCCGGCTGAAATGTGATGATCCCCCTCCGCCTGCCGACGGCTGCCCCCCGAGGTCAGAAAGCCGCCCAGGCCCCGCCCACCTGCCGCAGTGTTAAGCAGATGTGCCGGCACGCAGGGCAAGGTCCGCGTCCCGCTCGCTGCCCTCCCCAGCACGAGACACTTTGTCCTCACAGAATGCTTCTGTCAAGCCCCATTAGGTCCTGCCTGCTCCACGGCCAAGTGGGGGCTGCCAGTGCCCCAGTGCTGCCCGCCCCGTTCTGTCCTTTTCCTCATCGTTGCACTAGAGCCTCATACCTTTGGGGTTGTGGGTTCGATTTCCACCTCTGGCTCTGCACATGTGGAGTTTGTGCAGTTTGCTCTGGGTATTTCTGGTTACTCTCACAGTCTAAAAACAATCCCTCAGCTGACCTGGTGTCTCTAAATCGCCTGTAGTCTGTGATTGTGTGTCCTTCCACTACAAAACCCAAACTACCAAAGCATATTTAGTAATGACGCTCCAGAAGAGCAGACTTTGGTTGAAACTGCTTCTTCTTCTCAGAATGCACACTGACACGTTGTGGGGTGATTAGAAGCACCCCTTGATCTTTCTCTCAGGGATCTCAAGAGGTTGCCTGTCCAGAGGTGGTTTGGTGAAGAGATAGTGGGGTTTTATCTCTGCATGTGGCCATACCTTCCAGCTGTCAAGCTGGGGCACCAACGGAGTCAAACGGAGAGACACCGGGGTCGAGTCCTCCTAACAGAAATCCGAACGGTCGTGTCTTCTCTGCTTTTGACAGAACAAATGCCTTCCTGTGATTCACTCTACCATCTGAAACGTATTAATTTAAGTGTAATTCATTCTACCGATCAAGATCTAAGATGAAGCCTGTGTTCTGGTAGCCCATCTTCTTATCGGAGGGGGAAACATCATTTTAGGGGGCACCATGTTATTCCATGCTATCAGCAAGACTAAGTTGAATTTTTCTGGATGAAAAAATGGTATAGGGCAGTTTTTCCCAATCCAGTCCTCAGGGACCTGCAGACGTTTTTGCAAAAATGTCGACTGTCTGGTAGGGGGCTGGGAGGGAGCAAAAACGTAGACCATCTGCAGGTCCTCGAGGACTGGACAGGGTCTCAATAAAAGTAGGGACCAGGAAGTAGGCCAACTGTTCTCCTGACAACAATGTCCAACAACATCTAGTTTTGAGAACTAGCAGGTAGTAAAATATGTAGAGGTGTGGGACCTGGCATAATGTAGAACTTTAATAACTGCAGGTTACCCTCATGTTTAAAACGTCAATCACCAGAGCAGCGTGTTCCCGGGACATTGAGCCTAAGCCCAAGAGATGGTCGAATACCTGACCAGCGGGAACCATTTTCGACGGTGGTATTTCAGTGGTGCCCAACACCAATGCTGGCAAAGCATTTCCACAGAGCTACCATGGCAAACAACAAAAAACACAGAGACCTCGTTATCCTCTTAATTAAAGTAGATCATTTCTAATGGACAAAGGATCAACATTTCGCTCTCGCAACAGAGGAAACCCTGCCAAACTTTGACTGCTCAAGCTACCTCGATGACCCTAAGGCTTTCAAACAGAGGAACCAATTTCTGCAGAGGGTACACAGAATGTAATTTGAAATAACCTCATAGTTTTTCAAGGCTACTTCAAATAAACTCATGTTTGCCTTTGCAAGGAAAACTGGAATCAGTTTTGATGAAAAGCAAATATTAAGGCTCAATTCTCATTTTGGTCAAAGTATGAAACTTATGATGAATCAAAACCAACTTATAATTTAAGAAATAGACAACATAATGACTTTAAGACCAAGAAACACATTCTTGTTTCTGATTCTTGATGACACAAGTCAAATCACCATTGTGGTGTCTGTCTCAATCCCATCTCTGTGCACCGTTCTGGTCTTAGCAGCAAGCAAGAGAGTTTTATGATAACTGAAGGGGAGAGTCTCTCTCCATCCCGACTCCCCCCGCCTGGTCGGGTTAGTGATCCTGGTAGTACAGCAGAGTATCTCTCTACCCCGACTCCCCCTGCCTGGTTAGGTGACGATCCTGGTAGTACAGCAAAGTCTCTGTCTTCCTTGATTCCCCCTGTCTGGTTGGATTCATGATCCTAGCAGCAGGAGAGGGTGGCTCAAAGCGCCAGCGTGCTTCTGTCGGTTAACAGCCCGCCAATCAGCGGTAAGTGACAGATAGCGGGACCGATTTGCCAGCAGCCGGAGAGGCAGCAGACAATGGGTCTCGCTCTCCCCTGGCTCCCGTCCAACACTTGTCAGGGAAAGAAAAATGAGAAGAGAGGAAGGGATGGGGAGCCCTTTGATGCTCTCCTGTCCCTAATCACAAGTCGAGTGTGGAGAGATGCATAACCCATCTGGCGATACAAAACATGCCCCGGTCAAAAAACAGGGCAGACCTTTTATGTCATTTTGACAGAACACGCGTGATCAGAGCGCGGCGCTTTGCTGTGGCAACAATGGCCCCCCCACGCCACCGTGGCCATGTCTGAGGAAGGGGGAATGCGGGCTCCCTTTCTGCAGCGCTAATGACTGCGCCGTACGCAGCGGCTGCTCATTAAGCCCCTTTAAAACGCCCAGCACAGTAGTGCGGCACCGGGCCTGTCAGGCACAGCAGCTGATGTCCACCCTGCTGCAGAAACGCAGCCCTCTGACAGCGGCGGCGAATGAGATCCTGCTGCACACCTTACGCTCTGTTTTTAGTCTTTAACCCAGAGACGGCGAGGCCATGATGGGGAATTAGAGTGACTCCGACAGACCCACTGCTGTTTGGTGGTAAAGGGGTGGGAGGGCCAGAAAAACATCGACGCTTCGCAGACCAGGCATCAAGCAACCAAAAACGTGTCCTCTGCTTAGTCTTCCAAAATTATGTCAACGGATAACAGTGTTTTTTTTTGTTTCTAATTCTAATCACATGTTACTTTCACAGGATAACACAGACGTCACACTTCATTTGAGGACACATGACACATGGCTGTGGACTAGCATGACGTGAAGGGTCAACTGAAGTATTTCATATTAAAAGTACTTCTCTTTTAATGCTGTCCCTTTAACAGTCAATGCACACACACAAAGCCACATACCCACAACCCAAACCCTAACCACAGTGCACACCCCCAAACGTCACATACGGAAATGAAACTGGAAACCATTCATTTAGCCTAAAGTCCCTTTCATCTTTAACTGTAGTGGATTCTGATAGTCAGTCTGATAGCTGTGGACAATTAGTGGATCTGTGTGATCCCGTACAAGATCAAATAAAAAAAAAAAAAAAAAACGAAAGCATGCTACACAAGTGGCCAGATGTGAAGTAGAAACCTCAGGACACTGCAGATACAGGACTCCTTCACCCCAAAATGAGGGCAGTGGGGCCAATATGCCCCCCTGACCAACACCCCCATGTGAGGGCGATGTTACCGCCTGTCTTCTTGTTCCCGCAGCATGTGACTCTACTATGACGCCCCATCCAGAGGAACAGTCCTCAGCTCACAACAGCCAGATGCAAACTCTCACCAAACTGCACTAGGAAAGGAAACCTTGAGCCCAGACAGCCGGACAAACTACAGACCGCGGATCTGCCGATTTTACACCCGTTAGCAGAATTTAATTCCATGCAGGAAGTAAGAGGCATAGCGAAGGCCCCCCTGCCAAATCTGCCGGCACTCTCAGCTCTGCTCTTCGGAGCGCCATGGCCCCGCTGCGGTCGATGTCCCGCGGCCCGTTACCTGACAGACTTCGTAGAGCAGCTTGTACTGCTCATCCGGCTTGCGCAGGGTGCACAGGCTACATCCCATGACTGAAGAGCGTCGCCGTGCCGTCGCGGTGTTGCCCTCTCCAGGGGGGGGCACCCCAGAGCACCTGCTTGTTGGGGTTCCCTCGTAGCAGAAGTGCACGGCTTGTTTTGGGGGGGGCAGGCTCACATGGAGGCTGCTGGCGGTAGCACCCCCAGACTCAGCTGGCCTCTCGCTTACTGCTCTCCCTCTCCCTCTCCCAGCCTCTCTCTCTCTCTCTCTCTCTCTCTCTCTCTCTCAGCTCCCCTCTCCGCTTCATTCAAACTCCCGGTGTCACCCAGCCGCTTATATATTCTTGCTCATGAATATTAATGAGCATCTACCCTCCCTCTCATTGAATATTCATGAAGGGCTGCTCCAAAGAGGTGCATAATTGTCCACTGCAGCCAGATGAAGTTTCAGTAATTAGAAATCATCACCGCGCTGGTGCCAGTGGGAAAAAGGCTTTCTGTGGTCAGCACGCTCGCCGACTGTTTCCTGTCATCCTTTGTTCAGTAAAACTTTACATTTGTTGGTCATAAGACCCAAAACGAGAACAGTATTAACATCATAAAGAGGCTGTGGATAGTGTTTCATTGAGGACCATGCTGAATTAGAAATTAAAATGATATTACACACAGAAATAAACATTTCACACGTATTCTCAAGCGTCCCAGCATTTCCCTGTCAGGCAGATCACAGGCCATGTGTATAGCGATGTCTTAATAGGGAGTGATGTATCCATTTTGTAACCAGTCCTTTGAGCTTTCCCGGCAATCAGAGGCAATCCCCGAGCGCCGCCCAAACTCATAGAGACCAGTCAGCTAAGCTTGTTCTCGTGTGATATCTACTCAGCCCTGGTCTGTCTAGGGACCCCCCAGCCTCTGCACACACTGGGCGGGAGGGGGGATCGCTGACCCTGAGTGATGTCACTCGACGTGTCAATTACGACTGGAGAGGAGATGTACCCTAAGATTATCAACTGACATTTGAGTCATATTGAATTTGACAGAAGCCACGCCTGGATGCTTGGGTAACCTGCCTGTGACTCTCCGCATGACGTCACCCCGGATGTTCACCGCTCACTGATCAGTGAGGTTTCCGCCGTTTCCCTCACAGCGTGTCAAACGCGTACGCAGTGGGGTCGCTTGCTTTATAGTCTAGTAAATATCATGAATTGTAGCTCAATAGTCAATGACAAGGAACAACTCAGCTATCCGTTATGGCCGTCATCTAACAAAACACCACAAAACTGGACAGCATGATATAACAGGTGAAGTCAAGTCGAAAGTAATTACAAAAACCTTTCCGATGTCCCTAGCTGAGTCTTGGTGTGACATCTTTACAAGCAGGTGGGCACCTCCTGCGTCTCCCAGCACGCACCCCCAGTCTCCACCCCCACCACCGCGAAACGGGGGAGAAGGCACCATGACACCAGAGACAACAAACAAGAGCAGGACTGAGAATTCCCATTTTTAAAAACTCATTCCTCATTTCTGTGCCGACCGAGCATCCTGTCCCAGACAGGTCTGTGACCTCGGAACTTTCTGCAAGCAGTCTGTAAATGGCAGTCTGTAAATGGCAGTCTGTAAATGGCAGTCTGTAAATGGCAGTCTGTAAATGACAGTCTGTTCAGAGGTCCGGAAGAGATGGACAGAACAGATACGGCCAGACGGTGAGCAAGGATGTAAGATGCCCTGTCAAAACGGTCCGGCCAGGTCCCACCCCCTATACCTAATGAGCCACAGTGTCAAGCTGCAAACACTGCAGGATCATTCATATTCATGAACCAGGCTTTGTGACCCCCCCCAGCCCCCAGCCCCCGGCGGCAGCTGGAGCCTAACAGCAACCCGTGTCTTAATGGCTCGACTGGACGTTCCACATGCCACTAGCACTGAACCAGCCTGTTCTGCCCAGCGCTAAACTCAGGCGTGTGTGTGCGTGCGAGCAGGTATACCTTACCTAGGGACACATAAGGAAAAAATCAATTTAATAAAAATCTGTGACTGCAATGAAAAAAGTAAAAATGCAAAAACTCTTGTATTTTGTTAGGTTACTTATGGTTATGGTTAG
>JAOYFF010000128.1:16615982-16631372 GCA_025773925.1 Cryptomyrus ogoouensis
GTGTGTGTGTGTGTGTGTGTGTGTGTGTGTGTGTGTGTGTGTGTGTGTGTGAGTGTGTGTGTGTGTGTGAGTGTGTGAGTGTGTGTGTGTGTGTGTGTGAGTGTGTGTGTGTGAGTGTGTGTGTGTGTGAGTGAGTGTGTGAGTGTGTGTGTGTGAGTGTGTGTGTGAGTGTGTGTGTGTGAGTGAGTGTGTGTGTGAGTGTGTGTGTGTGAGTGAGTGTGTGTGTGAGTGTGTGTGTGTGAGTGTGTGTGTGTGAGTGAGTGTGTGAGTGTGTGTGTGTGAGTGTGTGTGTGAGTGTGTGTGAGTGTGTGTGTGTGAGTGACAGAGACAGCCTGCTCAGCCTCGCAGGGCTCAAACCGCATTCTGTTTCTGTCCTTTAAAGACGCCGAATGTATTTCAGAAAGCAGACATACAGATTTAATGTTCTTTAGACGGACACCAGCAGCGCAGATTTATCTCACTGGGTTTAGCTGGTATTAAAGAGCTGCCTTCATACAAGGAAGGAATTTAGCACCTCTGAATGGAGGCTGTGTTTCTGGCCCTTAAATCTCCCCGTTAGGCCGGCTGTCATGACCATAAGGTGTTAATGAACGCTGACCCAGCCCCCCTTCCCAGTGGGGAAAATGTCAGGGAGCTGAGTTTTATTATTGTACGGTGTGTAATGTAGGAATGTCTCAGGTTTCACACTCAAGGGGGCGGAGCCAATAAAAGCAGGCTGCTAATTGGTCTGTCCTGAGAGTGACTGCTTGGGCGCCCCGTGGCAGCAAAATTGAATGAGGCTGAACCGGGCGCCCAAGTTCTCAGAAGCTGAGCAGCAGGTGACTGAGTGACATGGGGTTATGCTGTGTGATGTGAGTCCCTGGCTGCCTCCCCACCTTCCCCGGTGAGCCACCGTCATCAACCCTGGGTCGCTGATCCCTGCTGCCGTTCACCTTGATCTATGGAGAATGTGGACACGACTGTGCGTGAGATTCACAGGGGAAATCTGCGACGGGACAGGGGTGGAGGCTCAGTCCATTCAACCACCATAATGGTCTGACAGGGTCACTGCTGCTACCTCTCTATGGAGTGCAGGCGGGTGGGGGCTCGGGGCTCGACGCCGGCCGTGGGCCGCGCTTCGCTCAAAGTGCATCAGGCAGCTGTCGTGTACGAGCCTTTATTTACACAGAGCGCAACAGACACACAGGCCACGGCAATTAAGCGAGAGGAGAAAAACGACGACAATGGCTATAACGGTTTAATTGGGGGGAAGAGGCTAATAATGCCGTATCTGTCACTTAAACACATTAACGAGCCCATCTGCAGAAGGGGGGGGCACTCGGAGTACTCGGGAGCTGTCATGTCCGCATGGGACGGCGGAGCAGAACAGATGTGTGTGCCGGAGAGCGCGACCCAATAACCACGCGGGGCGACTGCCGGCGATCTTAGCGCGGAGCCCTCATGTGGTTAGGAGAGGATGAAGAACATGCGTGTGGCATGTTAAAGCTCACACACACACACACACACACACACACACATGCACACACACACAGACATACACACACACACACACACACACGCACACACACACACACATGCACACACACACAGACATACACACACACGCACACACACCACACGCATGGACACACACACATATATATATGCACGTGCGCACACACATACACACTCACATGCACACAGACATACACTTTTATCCATATCTTTGTAGGGACCGTCCACTGATTTCTATGGGAAAAATCCTACCAATGACGACCTTAACCCAGCCCTAACCTTAACCATAAGAAACCAAACAAAATATGAGACTTTTGCCATTTTTAGTTTTTTGATTGCAGTCACAGATCTTTATAAAATTGAGATTCCCCTTCTGGGGACCAAAAAGGTAGTCCTCACAATATCAAAATAACAGGTTTTCATCACATTTGGCCCCCACAATGCACCATATGCATCACACACACACATTTTTATAAACGACTCTCCTAGCGTGGGTGGAGAACAGAAAAATGTGCTCATCTGATCTGTGCTGCCGCGGTGGCGGAATGCGATCGATCGCAGCTTAACGCTGTAAATCTGACAATATTACATTCCGGTGTACTGGGTACATCTGTGTTTGAGAAGTAAACTCGGCACTGTGTGCCGTGTGGGAAGACATCACATTTCGCTTGGAGACCGATGGATCAACGTAACAGACCAATGACTTTCAGGCAGACTGTGATGACAGAGGAAGCGAGATGTGACATAAAGCATAAAGATGGATTTAAATATGAATAAACTAGCGGCGACGGTGACCGCTAATGAACGTGGCCGCAGTAAATAGACGCCAGGGCTCTCCTGACAGACTTAATATGTCTTTGGCGTTGGCCGACTGCCAGCCTCTTAATGGCTGAAAGTGGAATTAGGAGACATAATAGGGCAAAGCTAAAGCCCTCATCTAACCTACAATACAAGGTAGAAAGGTACACATCCATAAAGGCACAAAGAAATATTTACGCTTCATTATCTAAATGCCATGACATTCCACCTGCAGGTAACTTATGTCGCTTGTCAACAGAGTTAATAGGCTGGATATTACCGGGGTCGAGTTACTTCTGTGCCCGCGGGTGCCAGCTGGAGGACCGGGCACCTCGCTGTGGCGTCTGCCCCCTAGATCTGTCCTCAGGGGCAGATTCAGTCAGGGGCTACAGCCAGGGGCCCCAGCACACATCAGTTCCCCACTTCGGGAGAATTAGAAAAATCGTTACGTCGGCAACACCTGCGTGTCCATGCTGATGTCAGCCCCGGGCCCCAAGATAAGTTAATCCGCTCCTACTTGTCTTGTTACGATGCTCCCGGCATCGACGGTGTGCTCACACCAAAAGACTTTTCGATCCAGAGCGGCTGATGTAATTCAATCACCTCTGATGGGGCCGACATCACCAGGCTTAAGGCTGACAGTCTCTCGGCGTGACATACTGGAGCTCTCCCCATTTACCCAGAATGCACCTCATTACATCACAGCACCTTTGGAAATGAGAGCATGCAGGAGGGGTATTGGTGACCATTGGTCTTACAGGCAGGTGTGTAGGTGGGTGTGTGGATGGATGGATGGATGGATGGATGGCACTGTCACCTGAAGGAGAACATAAGGATTGTCCTCTTAAAGTGAATTAGAGAAAACCAAATTTGGGTGGATATTTGGAGGAGAATGACAAATCTACTGCCTAATGGTGCTCATTTTCATTGCAACTGGAAACATGCAATTAGACAATAAAGAGAGAATCACAGGAAGCCAAACACACAATTAAAGACGTAAGCACTGCACCCATAGTAACCATGGAGTTATAACCTTGCCTTTTGATGCCTATTAAACCTTTGAAAATCTATAGAATACTCTGGCAGAGTACTCAAAATACTCTGGCAGAGTACTCTGGACTCTTTGACTATGATTACTCATTTATATAAGGTAGAAAATGACTAACAGGCTGTCTCTTGAGGTCTGAGATTCCCTCCGTTTTGCTGGCAATTAAACGGAACCCCTCAGAAGCAGGCTTGGGCTCCTGGAGACACAGTGAGCAGAAAAACCCACCATAAAGCCCATAAAACTCCCCTTGCTGGCCCCCGGGCCCCCGGGCCCCCGGGTCTGTCATTCTGATACGCTGACCTGCTTAGGCAAGACACGCCTGGGTCATCAGAAAGCAACAACGTGAAGCGTTTTTGACTCCCAAGTGAGTGGGCTGTTTGGAGCAGGGTTCTGGTGACGTGGAAGCAGACCCATCAGAACCAGCAGAACCATCCCGGCTGTCTGCTAGCCATCTGCTCCCTCACGTTCACCACACTCCTGCCCAGGACAGATCTGCCTAAGACAATACAAAGCTCATTATGGTGATAAGAAACTTCAATAACCATCCTCAGGCGTATCAAAGTCCAATTCATCATGACTTCCCTTCTGCTTGCCCCCGGAATCCCGAGCGCTGTGAGAAGAAGGCTAATCCGTTTAGCGCCGATGAAAAATAAATTTGTAACAGTCGGCATTATTCAGCTTTGAATGCTTAACTTGCCCATGTTTAAGCACACAAAAAGGGTTACGTGAATGAGGACCCTGACAAACCCTGAATTCACGTTTCCGAATTTAAAAACACACTCACAGGCTTTGAAAACCGCAAACACACACATTCAGCTGAGATGCACATTTTTACTGTGTATTATTCTTCACATCGATCTCAGAGAGCTATTCTTACAAAGTCCTGATCTCCTTAATTTGTAGTGTGTGTGTGTGTGTGTGTGTGTGTGCGCGAGTAAGAAAGGAACTTAACAGCTGTACTTTGTCAGGAGAGCCAGGGTGCGTGTTTATTCTCATGTGAGAACTCTGTGTGTGTGTAGTTTTAAAAATGTCCACCAGCTCCCAAAATGAGAAAATGGACACAAAATAAAGGCTTGATGATTAAGGTGTGTACAGTACAACGTGAGCCATATTATTAGCCAAAGCATATTTGTCGTTAAGTGCTATTTTCAGCAGCACGGCATCAACGGAAGACGGCATGTTTGTTTGAAGATAACAAGCCCCCACACATCTCCCTCCCGGCCTTTCCAGGGGCAGGCATTTTGGGGGGAGGAGGGGGATGGAGGCCTGTAATTTTCCTCCAATTGAAAGTTCATTTGCACGGGACTGTGCCACACATGCTGTCATTACAGAGGACAACCCCCCCCCCCCAGACAAAGAGGACAGCCTCTGCCACTGAGGGACAGAGAGAGGAGTTGGAGCCCTGATCACACAACAGCAGCAGAGATGTAGCGACGCGGCAATGAAGCCATGCAAGCGACGAGCTTTAAAACGGATGAGGTACGTGATCACAGAAGGAAGAATAAATGACTCACGGACGTGTTACTTACTCCTAACGGCCGCTTGTTGGGAGTGTGACCCAAAACGGCCTGCTAGTTCATATTAAACAAGTGGCATGCGACATTTAGACAAGAAAATACAGCAAAGTCACTCAGAACACACTTATATCAACCAAGACATCAGAATACTGAACATTGTGGTTTTTTTTGGGTGACAATTTAAAGTTTTACTGCTGTTCATGAAGAAGACTGATGTTCAGCAACCTGACAGAGCATGAGAGAGGAATGTAAGAAATCTTAACCATTAAACACCGTCCAAGAATCCTGCAGATAGGTGAGGGCAGCTTACCTTCACGCAGCTGGACAGCGAAGGTCAACCTGAGGTCTTTCTAAATTAGCTTCTGCCATTTTACCCAGACACATCTTTGACTCTGTTAATGACCCCAAACAGCAATTAGCAAATTGAAGCCATAAGCCAATCAGGCCCACACTCAGAAGCCCTTAAAAGAGCCAGGAGCACTAGAAGGTTTTCGCTGTATAATTATATAGATGAATGCCGCTCTCGGCGGGGGCTGGGGGGGCTCCTGCTTTATTTATGCTCCAAACAGCTTGAAATGGCCCCTTTGTATTATTTTGGCCTCCATTAGCACCAGCGGGGGATGATATGACAACATGAAAGAGTGCGAGTGAACATGCCGTGTTCCCCGCTCTACCGCACACAGCCCAGCTGCTCCTGATTAGGATGAGTGGCTGGAAAATGGATGGATGGATAGATGGATGGACGAAGGCCTGTGACTTCAGCAGAGATGATGTCTGGAGTTATACTAAAGGCCAGCAATCTTTCTCCCATTATCCCGTTCTCCCGTTCCTCCTTTCTCCCTTTCTCTCATCCTCCCTTTCCCCCGTCCTCCCATTCTCCCTTTCTCCAATTCTCAGGGTCATTTCAGCTGGTACTTTGATCACTTGCTGGTGGTCACCTTACATTCCCCAGAGTGCATTGCTCTGCCTCCTGGCATCCCAGGCTCATTGTGACATGTTTTGAATGACCCCACGAGGCGTGAAAGGACATCCTCTGCTGTAATTCAATAACTGGACAAAGCAGCAGCATGTTTTGGGCCTCCTCCATTGTCCCGCAGCACAGGATGAGTGACAGCGGTGATCCTGAAGTCCCTCCTGGGAGCCTGGCGGCCGGGGAGCTGTTAGCCTGTACCTGTCACTCAGAGCCGGGTCACAGCGACCTTCCGACTTTTTGGGAGGCATCTCTGAGATGGACCGGGGTGAGGGTCCTGCTGGTCATGGGTTCGACCCTTGGGGGTCGGTGTTAAACTCACACAGCAAATAGCACACGATTCTGGGCCAGAGCCTTGGTATGTCCTGCTATTCCAGGGGGGGTTTCCATAAAGCAGGATTCCCCAGGTAGCTGGATAACTTAAGCCAACAGGAAAACTGTCTAGTAGGAAGAGAGGTAAGTGACATTCCTATTGGACAACCCATACAAGGTACCTATGTACTAGAGAAATCCTGCTTTTTGGAACACCCCCCGGACAATCATTCCGTGAATGCCGAGTACACAAACAGCCCTCAAGCAACTCCGCTTGGAGACACGCATGTGGGCGAAAATCCCTACCGGTCCACTACCGGCTGATGGCACACAGTCCCTGGCAAACCTGCACTGTGCACATGTGCCTTCCACTCCCCGCAATCTCGCTAATGAGAGAAATCGATGATTGTTCCTCACCACTGAAAAAAAATCCATTCTTATTGATTGATGACAAATGTGAGGGACCATTATGTGCCAATCAAGTCCCGCACACTTTCAGATGAATAAAGGGCTCGGAGGTGTGGCGTTCTCCAGCTCACACATTTTAAGAAAAAACTGCCTTAAATTACCCAAATAAATACTCTAAAATAAGCAGTAAGTAAAATCTATTTATGGGACTGACATTAATCGTTATCCATGTGTAAACACTGAAATGCAGAGATACATTGCAGAGATACATTGGGTACAGAGAATCATTGCAAAGTCAATGCAAAGTCCAAACAAATGCACGCTTTAGCAAACACCCAAGCGTAGGCTCACAAACACCTACCCCAGAATACTTAGGCTACCGAGAGGAGCTGCAGGTATCAGGTTGGAAGTGATGTGTAAGTTAACCTGTACGTCCACGGTGACACAGAGCCAGGATTACAGTTCATGCAGGGAAATCTTCACTCTTACCATCACACTCATCAAGATCCAGAGAATTCTGCATCATTCCATGCCGCCCGACAGGAAGAGGTGCTTATTGTATACATTCTACCTCATCTTCTGTCCATCTTTGGGATTAGAGAGTATATTCACCTGAACCCAGTCTTAGTTCCAAGTCTTATGTAGGTGTGCACCAAAGAATAATGGTGAAATGACTGATTTAGGATTCATATTAGGAATAGCTTATTCATAAATAATGTATTGGGTATGAGAGCCTGAGAACTTTATTTCGTCCTACAAACATGTACTTAATTAGTATGTTTCTTCTTCCTGCAGAAAAGTTGCTTACCTAAAACGTCTTCAGAAATGGACCGTTCTTGCAAAAGGTAAGTAAAGGATTTCTATAAAATTGCTGAATATTATTTTATGGTTATAATTTTTTTTAAAAAGTGCTGTGAAAGACATGGCAGGGAACTTCCAAGCCGCAGACGTGATGCAGATCAGCTGTTTCTTCCCAAACAGGTGAGCCTGACTTGACTGAAAGCTTTTTCCACTTTCTGACTCATTTTCCTGCTACACCCCCTCTCAACAAAGGTCCAGTTAAATAACAGAGCGGCAGTCCGCATTAAGCAAGCCGACTGCGGGGGCATGAGGGAATGAGGGCATGAGGACCTGTGGGCATGAGGGCATGAGGTCATAAGGGCATGAGGTCATTAGGGCATGAGGGAATGAGGGCATGAGGACCTGTGGGCATGAGGGCATGAGGTCATAAGGGCATGAGGGCATGAGGTCATTAGGGCATGAGGGAATGAGGACCTGAGGGTCTGAGGGCCTGAGGGCCTGAGGGTCTGAGGGCATGAGGGTCTGAGGGCATGAGGACCTGTGGGCATGAGGGCATGAGGACCTGTGGGCATGAGGGCATGAGGGCATGAGGGCATGAGGGCATGAGGTCATAAGGGCATGAGGGAATGAGGGCATGAGGACCTGTGGGCATGAGGGTCTGAGGGCCTGAGGGTCTGAGGGCATGAGGGTCTGAGGACATGAGGGTCTGAGGACATGAGGACCTGTGGGCATGAGGGCATGAGGACCTGTGGGCATGAGGACCTGTGGGCATAAGGGCCTGAGGGCATGAGAGTCTGAGGACATGAGGACCTGTGGGCATGAACCCTCGTGACAGGAATGGCAGCCTCTCACACCCAGGTGGTGAGAACAAACTGGTTCCCAGTGACAAACTCGGCCTGAACCACAGAGAATGTGTCCCCCCCGCTAATGTTGCTCATGTGATCTTTGGTTCTTCTCTACAGATGAAGAACCATGGTATAGAAGCGCTGAACGTCTCATTTGGGCCTTGGTCACTCCTGAGCTGAGGTCTGAGATTCCTCCACGGTACGAACGGCCAGACCTCTTCAAAAACGGTTCCGTTGAGAAATGGGGCCGCTGTAATTGGAGGCTTCATAAGCTCCGTGCTAATCGGCTTAGCGTCTGAAGCAGAAGCGTCGCGTGACCCCGAGGCCGCAGATCGGCGTGACGGTGCCACGGTGCCACGGTGCCTGAAACACGAGAGCCGCGGGCTCTTAACGGAGCAGGAACGACAGCTGGGAGCCGTGGAAGACAGGACAGAGCCTGGGAGTAAAACAAAAATGTCCCTCCTTCCAAAAAGTGTCTGGCTGTGGCAACCTTAACTTAAGATGGATTGTTTTAATGAATATCTATCCTTACACATGTATACAGGTGTGAAAACTGCTAACTGCAAACACATGAACAGGGAGCCTGGGACTTGTCAGAAGTTTCAGCTCATTAAGAACAGCCCCTGTAGCCTCTAACAGGAAAGCTTTAATCTGGAAAAAAATCATCTGGACTTTTCCACGTGAAATTGAAAGTATCCATTGTGTACTGTGTCAATTCATTCTTTTAAATGTGTGCAAAAATGTTCTAAAATGAGGAGGCTGCACCGTTAAACAGTGCTGTAACTGACCATGCAGCCTCAGAGACAAGGATGACTAACACACCTCCAGCTGTCTGCCACTGAAGTTTATATGTCATCTTCATGTTTGCGCTGGTGACTCTAAATCGCCCCTAGGGTGAGAGCGTGCCTCTGTGTCAGGCGATGGACTGGCATCCCTTCCAGAGTGGCCCCCTGCCCTGTGCTTCCAGAGACAGACTATGGTGTCTGTGCTGGGTAAATGGTTTAGGAAGATATGATTTAATCTATCAGTATCAGTAGGTTAAGAAGCTGATTAGCGTTTCTGGTATTATACTGCCACCCATTGGCAGACATTATTACTGCAGTTAACAGAATTAAGGCTTAGCAGAAATAACGGATTTCAAATGAGCAACAACCAGTGAGAAAATAATCTGATATAATTTACTTATACAATTAATGTGCTGCTATATATTTAGTGTGCCGTCTTAGAATATCCTTCCAACGCATCCAGAATCATGTCACAAATATACTCTTCCTCAGTCTATGCACTTTAATTAATCCCTATTCTTTGGCAGTTAAACATATACTGAGGTAGAGAGGAGATGAGACAGGGATCTTGCCCCCAAAATTCTGACCAAACTGAGAATTCATACAAGTATCTTCAGGAAATGACATCACACATGGGATGTTGCTCAATATGCCTACTTGATCGTACTTGTGTTCTCATGTACCTGTTTTACACCATCTTCCATTGCTGAAGACCAGTACTAATACTCAAGAACAGAAGTACAGAGGAGGGTAAAAATCCCCGGATGTCGTTCTTGCCCCAAATATTAATGATACTTCAGCTGCATCCTCACCAAACGAGACCAATCCCATGATTCATTGCACCCAAAGTTCGTTCCTGGGAGGCAAGTTAGCCAGATCGCTCTCGCCAAGGTGTTCCTAGTATTGAGAGACACCCATGAGCACTGGAGAGCGCTGCTGCTCTGCCGTTAGCCTGTCTGACTGCCCCGCACCTCCCCAGCTGGCGGCGCGCTTACCCCCCTCGCCGTGTCCTCGCCCCCTCACTCTACTCTCTCTCTCCTCCTCTTATCCTCCACCCCCTGCCTCTCTCTTTTACCAAGGCTAGCAAATATAGCGTAATACATATAAAATTGCCTAACATGTAATTTTTATTGCCACGACAATTTCGTTTAGTTAGCGTTCACCCGAAAGTGACATCTGAGTTGAGGAAAAGACGTTATTTAAAGATGCTGAGTAATAAAGACTGAAAGATGGTTAAAGCCGCGTGAGTGTGGTTACGGGACCCAACCCAGTGCAGCTCCATTGGCGAAGCATAAATCACGGGGCCATGGAACGCTGTGTGGTTTTCTCAGGGAGACCACGAATCTTACAGGGGGGAGAGAGCACCTTCGTGAGAGGTGGCAGGATCCCGTCCCTGGAACTACACAGTCGGCAGTCACAGGCTCTCCCCCCCACCCCAGACAGATGGTCTTATGCTACCTGCAGCAATAAGTAGACGATGGCCGGCTTCTGGCGGACGGGACGCCTGTCTGACACTTTCCGGAAAGCCTGCCAGCTGGGCCAACATGAGAATGTGGTCCAGAGAAGCGCGACCTCGCCCTGTAACCAAAGGATGGGCGGGGGGGGGGTGTACATGCTTTATTTCCTTTTTCAAAAAAGCAGTCAGCTGAAGCCAAGTCAACTTCATTTATACAGCAATTTCACAACAGCCCTTGCTGACCAAAGTGCTTCGCATAGATCATAAAATCACAGCATGGTATCAAGGCATAACACCAACATAAAACACAGATACACAGTCTGCTCTGTAGTACAATTAAGTCTCCTCAAATGCTGAATACAGGTGAGTTTTAAGTGCAGATTTAAAGAACTGAAACTGAAAAAGAGCGTCTAATATGCAGTGGTAAGCTACTGCAAAGCTTTGGTGCCGTCACTGCAAATGCAGGTCACCCTTTGTTAGGCACGTCACTGTCGGAAAGTGCCAAGCGTGACCGAGCACGACGACCGAGCACGGCTACCGAGCACGGTGATTGAGCACGACGACCGAGCACGGTGACCGAGCATGACGACCGAGCACGGTGACTGAGCACGACGACCGAGCATGGCTACTGAGCACGGCTACAGAGCACGACGACCGAGCATGGCTACTGAGCACGGTGATTGAGCACGGCGACCAAGCACGGTGACTAAGCACGACGACCAAGAAAGGCAACCAAGCACGATGACCGAGCACGGCTACTGAGCACGGTGATTGAGCACGGCGACCGAGCATGGTGACTGAGCACGGCGACCGAGCACGGTGACTGAGCACGGCAACTGAGCACGGTGACTGAGCACGGCGACTGAGCATGGCGACTGACGGGATGCGATTATGTCAGCCAGGCCTCCTATGTCCCTACCTGGTAATAACAATAAATACCAACGGGCGCCATTAAATGCAAACACGAAATACTAAATGACACGCAAAGCTACTAAAAGGTGCGACAGTACATAACACCAAACTAACACGAAACGAATTTTCTTAATAAAATCCTTATTTTCCAGCTATTTACATAAATGTTTATCGAATCCAGGAAATAATTTACGGCGACTGTAAAACCAAGCTAAAACAAGCATTACAGCCAAAAAAAAAGACAGCAATTAAATTTAGCCACCAGGAGGCTCCACGTCCCCAGTTTGCGGAATTTTTAAAACCACATTTTCGGCCTTGATTGCGCAGCATGCAGGCCATCCTGCGACTTTCCCCCAGATGAAGTTACACCCTCTAAACCTTCCAGTATTAAAACATCAAGGGGGAAATTTAAAGTGGAAATAGCTTCAGTGACACATAAAATGAATTTTTCTTCAGAGCCCATATAAATATTTTACGGTGTTTCCAGAGCTGCCGCATTGCAGACTTCCCCCAGTACATATATACACAGGGTATGGAAACATAAAGCCTTCAGTCTTCTCTTTTTTGTTTTAAGAAGTGGCAGGATGTGATAACGGCTGGTCCCTGTGCTCTTTAGCAGGAGACCCTGGGTATTTCTCAATATGGGTACTTGACTGCTCTTGTGTCCTTGCATGCGTTCTTGTGTTCTCGCATGCGTTCTTGTGTTCTCGCATGCCCGTGTTGCGTCATCATACATTGCTGAAGACCATTTTCAATACTCAAGAACAGAGGACGGTAAAACTCCCCAGATCTCATTCCTGCCCCAAATATCAAGGCTACATTTACTGCATTTGGCAGACGGCCTTAGCCAAAGCGACTTACATAAGTGCTTAGAACTTTCATCAGCGAATACATTCTGATACTGGTTCAGTAGAACCAGGCTATGAATACTATCACTCTAAAAACTCTGTTGGCAAGTAATACAATTTTTTATAATAATGAGTATAATCCTGGAAGTGCTAATCGAAGTCAGTTGCAGTTGCATCCTGGCCAAACGAGACCAATCCCATGATTCATTGTGCCCCACGTTCGTTCTTGGGAGGAAAGTTAGCAAGACCACTCTTGCCAAGAACAAGTAGGATCTTTGCGTTCCTGGTGTTGATAAACACCCCCTGTCTCACCCTGATAGGAGAAGCAGGGCCCATTACAGAGCCTAGACGACGGGCATCCGATGTGTCGGGTTTGAGCTTCTTACCAGCATATTGGGCCACAATCTGCCTGCAGTGCATCTCAAACAAATAAAGACAAACACATTTATAATACACAGCTAAGCTAGTAACCAAGCAAATAAATGAATAAATGAGCAGAAGATTTCTTAGGCTTATGCAGAACGCTTGTGACCAATCTTTCGTTTACAGTCTGCGAATAAAAGAAAGTGTGACGGAGAGAGAGAGCGATAGACTGAGGGAGAGGAAAGCGAACCCCTCGCTGCGCTCTCTGGGGAGACGGAACAGCGGCAGCATTTAACTTGCGGGTCAGTGAGTGCTTCATGGAGGCGGCGAGACCTTCCACAGCGACCGACAGGAAGCACCTGGGCCTGGGGGCCAGCACTACACCGCCTAGCCCCAACTGGAACAAATATCCACCTCCTTGTTGCCCAACATCCCAGCTTCCTGCCTGTAAACAAACACAGCCCCCACTAGAACCCCCAAACCCCTCTGCCAAGTGGTAGTGGATTTCTGGAGTGGTTCAGCCATTCACTGATTTCCATTCAGCAAGGAGCCTTGACACACACAGATGGTTTGGCCATCAAACTGGGAGTTAGGGCTGCATTTTACTGGCTAGTGTGTTCAATAAAACGTGGGTGTGTGTCAGCAACAAAATAAATGGGTTGGTTTTTCTCTCCGACTCCCCCCAAGTGGTGAGTGGTGGTACAGCCCTGGGGTGTGTGGGGGAATGGCGGCCCCCAGGATTAAGTCCAGCAGAGCCTCATGACAGAGACCAAATGCAGAGGGCCGAAAGTAAACAGCTCATGTTGGAGGATGGCCGTAAGGCTGCAGTCACATGATCGCTCTGTCAGCTTGTGCAAGTCAAGAATCAACCACTCAAATAACCTCATTTGCAGCACATGTATGCGGTTTCTTTTCAATCAAATGTCCTCACAGAGTAAAATTAGACTTTGGCAAAATATTCCAAGTTGATCGAGTCAGGTTTTTGCTCTGTACTTCCACTAGCAAGATAATTGAGATCTGGATCTCACACTCCATCAAATAATCAAGGAGACCCTGGATTTCCACTGAAATCGCCTGGCAACCCCAACATATCCTGACACTGCGTCAAATCCAGGGAAGCTTTTTTTTTTTTTTTTAAATGGAGCCTTATTCAGCCAATCTAGATGCAGCAGACAGCCCATCCTACAGCTGAAGTCCGGGAGAGCCTCCAGAGCAAGGCAAGTTTGTCAGGCTCTATGGGAAACGTAGATGCAAGGAACAGACATCAGCCAAGAAGCCCTTCACCAACATTTTCAACATATTATCCCACTTTGGGACACACATGCTGAAAAGACTTTAAAGCTTGATCATTGCTGACACTCTACTTAAAAATGTACAACAACTGACAAACAGTACCCAGATGCATCAGAGAAGACAGAGTGACCGACCCTAAATGAAATCTGAAGGTAGTTGAAGGTATTTAAATGCTAGTTTACTGTTATCCATTAGCGATTTCTGACTTAGAACATATTGCATTTAATTTTACATCCACGAACACGCCTAAAAATATTTTGGCCAGTAATAACCTCTCCCAATCCTGCTTTTAAGCAATTGTGCAGTTACCAATGAAAAGCTAGTTGCCTGAACCAAATAAAGGCTTTATAAATAACTGTGATGCTTTGTTGGTCTTCTGAACAGAGATGGTGTCCATCTTTCATGGTATTCTGCTTCCCAAGCTAGGAATTTAATAACAGAGACAAAGCCTGACAGCAAATTTACGGTCGTCTACAGACATCTGGCAGCGTTCGTTGACTGGGTATCACAGAGACAGTGTGTCCTTGACAAAGCAGAAATAGTCAAATTACAAGACAACATTTCGGTAATTGGAAGAGTATATTAATACATACCCAGCCCTGTTCTCCTGAAGGTCTCCCTTAAGACAAATAATCTTTCAAGGAGCACAATACTAACTAAAACTAAGGAACTAAGTAATGAATGTGTAACCAATCTTCAGTGACCATCTTGGCACTCATAAGGTAAAATGTAATAACGTTCCACTTGATAAAATGACCATACTTCTCGACAAACGCAATGCAATTGACACACCATTAAATTAGAAGTATTTAATCTGCCCTGGAAAGAGCCTATTAAGGTGCATAAAGTACTCACTTTGGCCAAGTCCAAAGACTTTCCCAATTTAGTTCAGAGTAATATGGATGACTCATTAAAAAATTCTAACAGCTAAGCGCTAATTGCACAGTAAATAATGATTAAACACTATATAAAAGTGATGACTTCATGGATTTCATTGACAGCAAGTTTGAATATCAGAGAGAAGGTCCAGGGTTTGTTGCCAGATTTAAATCACAACTGGCAGCTACTTCTACACACACCCAGCATTTTCACACATTTACTCCTCACACACCACACCAGTCACATATTCTACATCTTCTACTTATGTCCAGAACTAACATTGGTGTGAAACCCCTCCATTAGACATTATAAAGGTATCATTATCGTTGGGATATATTACCATGTCTTTAAGGTCAACTACAAGGAGCCCCCACTAAAGAGTTCTACACCAAGCTGTGCTTGATGACGGATTGATTCATGCTGATGGCTTTGACGGGTTTTTGTCTGGTTCCAGAGAGAATCTTAAGACTGAAACAACCTTTGTCAGAATCATGAATGACTTGCTTCTCCTGTCTGACTGTGGCCATGACACATATGACACTACAGATGACTGGGTTCACTTCAGCAGACTCAATCAAACTCATGGTCTCTGCAGATATGCAGTCATTGGCTGTGGCACTGTGAGCTCACGGTCTCTGCAGATTTGCAGTCATTGGCTGTG
>JAOYFF010000128.1:16655950-16672233 GCA_025773925.1 Cryptomyrus ogoouensis
GAGGTGATTAATGGCTGGGGGCTGGATGCATTACCGAGTCGGGTGGGGGCCAGGAAACGGCAGGTCATTATATATCGCAGCCAAGGGTCTGTTAATCAGCCTATTAGTGCTTAATTGAGAGAGTTAATTAAGGGGCCACAGGGGGTGGGGGGGGGGCGGCCATGGATGGCAGTTGACATGAAACCTGAGTGTGCATGGCCCCGATCACCTCACTTGACGGTACCCGTCTATGGCGGGATTTAACGATGGGGTGTCAACAAGAATGCCTCACATGTGGAGGCTGAGGCACGGCGAGGCGAGGCATGCAGGCGTCACCGGCTGAGACGCCCCCCGACCTCTGCAATCCTCCACGACATGGGGTCCCACACCAGCTGCTAGTCACCACCACTGAAAACCAGCTCACCCGCTCGAGCCGATGCTGCCCAAGTGACTCCGGAATGTTCCGTGCGGCCAAGCCCAAGGAGGCCATCCTGCATGCAGGACGAAATCCAATAAAGCCGCTCACAATGGCCCACTTTCCCCCACCGCCAATTTCATCAGCATGTGATCCTCGTGCAGGAATGACTGCCAAGTCTGTCCTTACGGAGCCGGGAAGCGGAGTCACATGAGCCGCCGGAAGCAGAGAATCGAGAACAGGAGTCGGCACGGGACCTCAGAACGGGACACAACCAAGAAACCAAAGCCGACCGCTTGGATAAGGTAGAAGGTGAAACGCAGCACGGAACACATGCAGGAGCAGGCTGGCTGTACGGAGGTGAAACACGGCATCGGGAAGTTACCCACTGCGGGACGCACACCTCCCAGATCAGGCCGGGTAATGACACCCCCCCGTTAGCGACCGCGTAAAAGACCGACGTTCTAATGAGCCTCCATCGGGGTCCAGCCCCACCCCAACACCGGCGTGTTGCACCACGGAGAAACCTGCAGACGGCCTGGAGTCTCCGCTAGTGTGATGGAGCTGCTCAGTGGGAAACGCATCTTATTTTAGCAGGAATCCTTGTCCGACGACTCTAAGAAGAAAAGCCGGTGTGGGGGGAGGGCAGCAATCCACATAAAAAGAAGCACACAGCAGATCATTATACAGCCCCCCACCCCCTCCAAGGAGAAGGGGGCGGTGAGGGGCAACGCTGCTAGGCTCACTTCAAAAGGAATTAGCGCTTGTCAACATGCAAACCCGCGGCCTCCCTCCCTCCCTCCCTCCCTCTATCAGCGCCCATCCGCAGCCTCCAGCTGGGGGGCCGGGGGTGTGGGCAGCTAGGCCAGCACGCTGGGGGTCCCGTACTTGCAGTAGGATGAGGTTGCGGCCTTGGGAACTGCAGTCACAGCTAAATGGCGCGCTAACCTTTACTTCAGCATGCGAGCTACCCCGTCTTGGCAGTTTGCCGGTATTTACCGAGATTTCACAACGACGGCATAATTTCCTGGCGACTGTCCTGCCTCTCCAGATGCCCTGGGGTGACCCCCTTGTCTTCTCTCACTATCGGCGGTGATGTGTTAGAGTTATATCTAAACAATCAAGGAGACAAGCATTCCTTAAACTTGATCATTTTGCATCTCTTGACTCACCTCTCTGCATTTGGGTTTTAATTTTAATTTTTTTTTTAGTTTGTACACAGTATATGTGCCAGAATTCACTGCAGTCGGTCTACAGATTAGTAGTGTTAGTCTGCTTTCAGTCACTGTGAATTTGTCGATCATGGCGCGGCCTTAAAGACGCCATTATAAGAATAAAAAGTTCCAGCGATTTATAACATCTTCTACTCTTCACCCCAGAAAAAGAGCATAATTAACCTAATAAAAGGAATCTAATTCAGTATTATGGTCAATATTTTCAGCAGCTTGCTAATGGCATCATAAACCACTTACGTAATTCTTGGACCATGTAGCTACTTCTAATCCTTAGCCTCCTTTTCCCATCTGTGCTCCTCCGGCTCCCTTTCTTCACCCCTTCACTCTCAGGACCCAGATGACGTGTTTTCCTTCGCTTTGCCTCAGCATTAGATCAGCAATACTAAGGAAATCATCTTTTCGTCTATCGTCTGCCACTAGCTGTACACAGAGGATGTCCTGATGTAAAATTATAGTGGTTAACATCTCAGCGGAGTGAACTTTAATGATAGGTTACGTTTGCTGATGTTATGTTACGGATCAAACACGGTTTGAGTCCCAATGGCGCTTAACTCTCCATTTGCGTATTAAAACAGCTGTTAACAAAAGGCTCAGGCATCGCAAGCTGATCGTTACACGGTTTCATCGGTTCGTCGAGACGAAAAAACCCACCGCAGCCTCGTCACTGACGCCCAGTTCTGTCACCACGGCAGAAGCACAGGTGTCAGGCTATGGGGGGGGGGGGGATCCATGGGAGGCACAGACCTTCAGTGGGGAGCGCTCTTCACTCACACCTGAAAGGTTGGGGGTTCGAATCCCGTAATTGCGCCATTTCTCTGCGTGAGGCGGTGGGGTTTTCTACATGGGTGCACTGAGGTGCAGTCAGGCCAATTGATGTCTTTAAATTGCATTTTTTGTGTGCTTATACCCCACAGCCCAGAGTACAAAGATCATTTAAATGCTCTTTGTTGTCTAAGATAACGTTTCACCGTTGCTGCCATTTAAGTAGCCGAACAGTTAAGGCTCCCAAAGAAGTTGATTTTGTAGATCCCTACATTAGTACAGCTGTTCTTCTTTAAAAACAAACACACAGAGCCTGAGGTAAAATAAACTTTCCTTTGATTCCACATGAGAAGGTCACACAGAGCGTATGTGTAAACACGCCCAAGGATTTCGAGCTCTGAAAAAAAAGAACCATCAGATTTTGGGTGAGTGGAAATCCAAACGCCTCCTTGGATTTAATGAGGGACTCTCTCTAGAGGACAAAGAGCCATTCATTCCCTCACTCATCGATTTAGCCCGAATCGTAGCACCGCAGAAGTAGAGCAGCCAGAACTCTGTGGTTCTGTTCTGCTGAGGTAGTGTACGGGTCTGCATGTAGGCCTGTGCTAACGCAGAACAGCCCTGCAGGACCCTTTTAGCCCAGAAACACGCTCGAGACCAGTGTCCTGGGTTCCTCCAAAGGAACTTTTGAAGATTGCTTTTTCCTTACTGGTTTTCCAGCTTTTATATGTTATCTGTAAAGCATGTACTTTGGAGAAATCTGATCTATTAAAAGTCAGGTTACGGTCTTGCTAAAGGCTATGACAACGGTTTCTGTGTGATCCGAATCTCCCACACCTGCGGTACCAGATATGATCCTTCATCAGTTTCTTGTTATATATACGTGACTCATCTGCAAAGCAGGCAGCAGAATCTAACCAATCACAGCCAGGAGGGCGACACGCTGACCATCTGATACACAGCACCTTTTCCTACTTGACCTCACTGGATGAGGCACGGCACCTATGCAGACACACACGGGCTCTGGTCCCCTCCCTGGGGACTCGGGAAGCCTCCCGACACCGGGAATGTGGCACAGAAGACCAGCAGGCCTGGAGAACCTGCTGACTGAACACAGGGACAAGCCGGGGGCACCGACTTGAGAAGCCCACCCCCCCGCTGCACTTTCCGCCTGAAACCAAAAACACAGGAAGACGCCGCGGGGAAAGTGCCGGTAGCTGCACACTGAGACACACTTTTTCTTACCTTTTTTTATTGAAAATGATTCCTTAAGTAGCGCGGTTAGGAACTGCCCGGCCACCCAGGCAACCAGCAGAACTGAATAAATATTTTAGTTCGGGTGGTCATAGTCCCTCCCTTAACAAACTTTTATTCTTCATTTGGACAGCAAATGGAAAAGGTCATCTTCTTTTTGGAGAATTATTTCCATCTACTCTCTCGTACAGGATTGTGGGGCAGGCGGGGGGGAGGCTGGTTGGGATGTGTAGCACACACAGGACGCTCTCTCTCTTTCTCACACACACACACACACACACACACACACACATACACATGCACACACATGCAAACACACACAACTTCAAGTTGTCTTTCCTATAACAATCTTCAACTTAACATTCAATTCTGGCTTTAAAATAGTGACACGTCTAATAAACTACAGATAATATTCACCATGAGGTATAAACATATGAGGTCAACCGTCCCCGGGGCCAAGGCTGGCCCAACACTCCGCATCCCTCTCAGACCCAGACACCCTTGGTGTCCCTTCAGGAATAGTGCCGCATTCTCCTCCTTCCATTGGCCAGATAAACCACAGTTTGGTATCCTGCACCTCCTCCATGAGTCAAAGCTACAGAACCTCCAAACCAGGGATAAACTGGAAGAAGCCTGTAACCACGGCAACGTGGAGATGAACCTAACAGCACTGGGGGCGAGGCAGGCGACATCCTGGCAGGGGTTCCTGCTGGGTGTAGGGTCACGCTCAGAGACCCCGATTCGCCTACACCGTGATACACCCCCCCCCCCCCATCCCACACACACAGCTCGGAGCGGAGGACTTACTGAGCCAACACACTGCCCCACTGACCACATAAACGACATATGATATACGACTCCTCACAGCTAATTATTAATGGCGAACAGGGCTGTCATTATTTTATTTACATTCACCCTTCAAGCCCACCCGTTCCTGACCGTTACCTCACTCGTAGATATTTTTAGAAGAGCATTCAATGGAAACCAGAGGGAAGAACTCCGCATTGTGCGGTGCAGCATTTTCAAAGCGTCGTGGGCCACATCCCTGACCCTGGCATTTAACGACAATGCGGTTCCACCTTAACAAGCGTGAGATATTCAGCCAGCCAAGTCATTAAGACTCGGAATTATTAAAACAGCTTTGTGCACCTCAGAAGGCATTTGACAGGCTGCAGTGGTGCACAGGGCCCAGTCTCTGAAACAGTTGCAATATAAAGACATCCGAAGTCAAACAACAAGGGGCGGATGCTTTAACTGGGAGTAATGCAGTTTGCTGAGAGACCTGTGACCTCATTTCCTGTCTCAAGCAAAACTAAGGCACTCATTTAGCTGAGCAATATAAGCAATTTAGTGCCTTCGATAAACAAACATTTATGCCAAAAACATTCCTCATAGGGTGACGGCATAACTGACAGAGGGTTTCGGCTGTAACTGCAAATTTATGGCACGACCCCCCCAAATGGGGTGCAAGCCGGAAAAGATTTCCTCCGTACCTCCATGATCCGGTCGTGGATCTGAAGTCCTCCCTCTTTGTCCACGGGGCCATTTTCCACAATCTTGGATACAAAGATGCCTTCGTTGGAGCTGCCCTCGTCCTACACAGGAGGAGACAGACAGTGAAATTTAAAACATTAGAACAATTGCTTAGAACACAGAACTCAGCAGAACAACCCTAAACATGTCCAAAGGGAACGTGAATGAGTGGAGCAGCAGAACCCCCTCGGTACTCCTGCACATGAATGACGACGCCGCCTTCATCTCCAACTGGGCGCAACGCTGATTGGAGCGGTTCGGCACCTAAAAATCACGGTGGGCCGGCCACAGGTGCACATTAAATACGGTTAATATAGCTTCACTGCCAAGACGTCCACGCCAGGAGAAGCATTTTTCGGGTCTCCGGGAAGAGCATGGCCGAGCGGCTAACCTCAGCCAGACGTGGGGGAGGGGGAGGATGTTGCATGTCTGTCACTCTGACTGTGATCTAGTGCATGAAACAGCTCGCTAAGTTCCAGCCGGCCGGCCCTCTCAGCACCCTCCAGTCCCAGAACTCACTCTCTCCAGCCGGCCTGCCCTATCGGGGCCCTCTCTGCACCCTCCAGTCCCAGAACTCACTCTCTCCAGCCGGCCTGCCCTACCGGGGCCCTCTCTGCACCCTCCAGTCCCAGAACTCACTCTCTCCAGCCGGCCTGCCCTACCGGGACCCTCTCTGCACCCTCCAGTCCCAGAACTCACTCTCTCCAGCCGGCCTGCCCTACCGGGGCCCTCTCTGCACCCTCCAGTCCCAGAACTCACTCTCTCCAGCCGGCCTGCCCTACCGGGACCCTCTCTGCACCCTCCAGTCCCAGAACTCCAGCAGTCCGTCCACCTTTTCCCCACCGCGCTGTCTGAACCAACCCCACATATTAATGTAAAACACTGCTTTGTGCACTTGTATGTAAACCTCAGAGGACACGGACTTTCGGGCTAGCGTCCCCCCTCCACCCCTACCCCCAAAACACGGCTCTATTCCAAACATGCCTTCAGTGCATCAGGAATGTTACAACATGGTCTGGCGAGTGCCTGAAAGGCCGCCGACAACTTGGCCCCTTTAGCTGAAGGATGAGGACGTCCAACACCCGGTCCAGCCGATCAACAGAAAGCAGGGCGGCAGCCACCCAGTGTCACTCTCTGTAATTCTGATAATTCTCTTTGCTTTTATGTCAAGAGGAACATCTGCTTACAAAGTCATGAAATGCTAGAAAGAACCCCCCAAAAATATCAGATCTGCAGACCCAACCTGGTAAACAACTCTGTAAAAAGAACTGGAATGATCACAAATCCACAACGACAGGAATTAAAATTTATAATGTTAAAAAGCTGTGGTTATTTGGTAGTTTTGTTCTTGTAAAAGTTTCATGTGCCTCAGCCTGTGTCAAAGGAGAAAACGGCAAATTACACCCTGACACCCCAGTGGCCGATCCCTCCCAATGAGGTAAACACCACAGATGAACCTTAGAAGGACGTGAGATGATTGGCTGATTGTGGTTGGAGGAGGTCTCATGCCCCCGTGCACCATTTCTGAACCTGGGTATTGCAAAGCATCACAGTCAGAAGCCCCTTCAGCCTTACAAGGTTTGGGGTTTGGCCAGTTACTGGGGTACACAGCTCTCACTGGGAGCAGCAAGAAAAGGGATGGTATATTCAAAGGGGAATTAACACCAAGAAAACATCGGTTTCACACAGATCCCTGCTGACACCAAAGAGCCTCCAAGGCACTGGGACGGGCTGTGGCCAGAGTTGCAATCTTTAATTCAACACCATAGAAGATAATTATAGCCTTTAATCTGAAAAACCAAATCCACTACGCCAAAGCTAAGTGCCAGGCCAATAAAGTCTTGATTTATGCTATCTATATATAAGACTGGGTACAGGTCTGGCGAGAAGACTGCTCTGATTAGGCTTTGAGAATAACCATAACCCGACCTTGTGAAAACAACCTTAACCCAACCCCATGAGAATAACCTTAAACCAAATCCTCTGAAAATAACCATAACCCAACCACATGAGAGTAACTATAACACAACCCTCCATAAACTAACCCTATGAGAATAACCCTTACCCAAACCTATGACAATAACCATAACCCAACCCCGTGACAATAACCCTAACACAACCCAACCCCGTGAGAATAACCATAACTCAACACCGAGAGAATAACCATAACCCAACCCCGTGAGAATAACCATAACCCAACCCCGTGAGAATAACCATAACCCAACCCTTTGAGAATAACACGTTTCATCATTTTCAAATTGTACTCACTATTTAAAACTGAAGTGTCTGCAGTAACAAAGAAACTTGAAGATGACTTTAATACAAAATGCATTTGATATGTTGTCTTTGTTCTATTTGCAATTAAATATGAGTTTATATAATTTGCAAATCATTGCTTTCTGTATTTATTTACATTACACACAGCATTTCTGGCAACGGGGTGGTAATCTAGGAATCACCCATAATTCAGCAGTTCAGTTTCTCAGATTTTCTAAGGCAAAACATTTAGAAACATAGTGAAGAAAATATGAACACAAATAAGAATACAGCTCACATGGTATGAGGAGCAAACAGCCTAAACGCTCTCAAGGCTCATGGGAATTTACACAAAGATGTTCTGAGGGCAGAACATTGATTGGTTCAGAGAGATAACCAATCAGGTGGTAGAAGAGGTGGGTCCGAACAACTAGAGGAGGCACAGCCAATCAATCAGATATCTTGGTCCCGCCTCCTTTAGTTGCTCACGATGCAGGCAATTTCTCGTTATCCAGCTGCTGAGAAAAGTCAGTTAGAGAGAGATGCTGATTTCGGCTGCGCAGCTTGTCGTCGCACCGCAGGTCAATCAGCTCCAGCGACAGCTGATATGGAAGAGGGCAATAGAGGCAGCTTACTGAGCGCAATGAAACCTTTAAAACGCCCATTAAACTCAGCAGAAGGAGATGAAAGAGGTGCTGCACGTTTCTAACCTGCCCACCTACGTTCTGTAGATAACAATCCATTACTCCTCACAGTACATGGAAATGTGAGGCGTTAGGCTCATATTCGGAGGAGTGACTCCATGACAGCCATGGAGCTGGGGGTTAGGGGCGGTGCTCAAGGGCCCACAGACCTGTGAGCCGCAGAGGCCGTGCCTGCCGAGCCGCATGCCATGTGCATATAGCTGAGTCACTGCTGCATCCTCCCATTCCATGCCAACCTTTATCACATTCAGACGCTTAGCCATGTCTACGAAACATGGCAACTCTGCCAGCCAGGCAGGTTCTTTCCTTACTTGACCATTTTCAGCCAAAAAGTGCCCTCTCCCTTTGTGGAAAAAACGTGAAGTGCAGTCCCCAGACTGAGCCATCTCATATCATTGTGGTAAATTACACCTCCATACTCTGCCTTGGTGTCAGAAGGAAGCTGTCGATACTGGCAGTGGTACTGGGCTTCTGCAAAAATTTAATTATTGGTCTTCATCACTGGTGTCACAACGTGATCGCATTGCGCACAGGACTTGATGAATCAAGCAGTGGATGTTAACAGCATCCCCCCTCCCCCACCGCATAGGAATCTGGCTAAAGCACCCCTCAATCTTACACATGCACCCCCCATAGCCATTACACTCAGATATTCCATGGTATGATCACCCCCTGAATAGCAGAAGATACGCACTGAAATAAATCCACGACTCTTGTGTAGGCCTTAAGATTTTTGAGGTTAATTAGTCCCTCTGTAATTTTAACGTTATCATCAATTCCGCTCAGAAGAATCAGCACCTGGGCAGGATCTGTTGTACTCCTGCTTTCATCACAGGCCAAAGAAAAGTTGTGCCCTCTTTCACTCACTTGTCTTCTGATGTCTGAAGACATTTCCTCAGTTCTCCGTGTAATTGTGTTACAAGCGAGGAAAACATTTGTAAACTCTTGCTTCTTTTCTGGGCAGATGTTTCCAGCCCCCTTCGTTACTCAATCGCTAATAAACACACCCTCACATAAGGGTTTTGCATGTTTAGCGATTAGTTTTGCTACATTTTTCTTTCGACTCCTTGGATCATCGCTGCGAGGTTAGAACACTTCTGAGTTGTTCCACTTTGTCTACTCATTGGCTGCCGGAGAATCTCGGATAGCACTGCATGCTTAGTGTCATAACGTCTTTTCACCTAAAATTCTTTCATAACTGCGACAGTCTCTTGACAGACGAGACAAACAATTCTTTTGGATTTGGAAAAAAAAAAAAAAACAACCAAATTTCCATGGAGAGCCGTTAATGTTACTCAGTGACAGCTTGTAAGAAAGTAATATTAGAGAAGTGGGTGAAATCCTGTACTGTCTGCTGGCTGCTTTCATTAATGAGCACATTAGTTCAGCTTTGTTAAACCTATTTTCATTTGGCGGTTCAAATATAATAGAGTTAAAGAGACAAACCGTGGGCCTTTTAAAACCCCTGCTCGGCTGTAATTGGTTGGGAGCCGGACTTGGGACACCCCCGTCCTGAAACACCCCCAGGAGAATAACCCTAAGCCAGTAGTGTTCAAACTTGTTTTTTGACACGCCCCCCCCAGGGCTGATATATCAGTTCTGATCCGTCCCACCCACACGCGCACACACACACTCACGCACAAACACACTGACCTGCCACCTGTCATTTTAAATACTTTAATTTGAGTGTCATATAATATGCACAGCCATATAATGTCCTCTTATTATTTTTAATATTTCTAAAGGTTGACATTTCAAAATAGGGTCAGCCCCCACCACAAACCTCTTTCCCTGCTTTTATTCTCCCTCTCACCGGCACACCCTCCTCTCAACAATTCCTTCATTCCCCACCAGGGGGGTGTGCCCCACAGTTTGAAGACCACTGCCCTAACCCCAACCCTATCAGAATAACCCTAAGCCCGGTGGGAGTAACCCTAACCCTAAACCTAACCCTAAGCCCGGTGGGAGTAACCCTAACCCTAACCCTAAGCCCGGTGGGAGTGACCCTAACCCTCTCAGATGGAGATTACAAAGCCATGACCGAACACCTTCACCCTTCACTTACCCCACAGGGTCTGCCGCCGCCGACAATATTGAATCCCAGCGAGCCTGATTCCCGATGCAGGACGGCTTTGATGATGATGGTTTCTCCCCCCTGCAAACAGAAAGAGGGCAAATGGTAAGAGGGGCAGGGCAGCAATACTGTATCGGGGTCAGACGGGATGCCCTGCGCTCACAGCCAATCACAGCAGAGAACAGCACAGCGCAGACGGCAGGCGTGCAGCTGGCAGGAAAGCAGGGAGAGCAGTGAGGCCGCAGAAGAGGCTGCTGTCAGCGCTCTGTCTCCATTCTCCCGAGGTGGGGGGGGGGGGGGCACCATGTCAGCTGTCACTCCATGTAAGTCATACTGTACCATGACTATATATAAAAATGGCATCAGTGCTATGCTGCAGTGCATGCTGACCAACTCCTCTGACTGAGTGTAGAGGCCGTCGCTGCCTGTTGGAGGACGCAACAGACGACTTCGGGAATAGAATAACAAATATATAGTTCTGGTGGACACAGAGATCGATCCCGCTATTTATCCCCAGTTAGGGACCAGAATACCAGCTGGAGTCTGACATGGGGGAGAGTCACTTAAATAACGTAGCTACTTTGTGTAAACTATTCCCAAGAAGTAACTTTGTATCTTAAGCCTTTCCTGTGTAGCACACACTCATTTCTTTGTTACTCATCTGTATCCGTACAGAGAGCAAACTACTTAATGTTTCCATTGGTCTCTGAAGACACAGTGAAACATTTTGTTTGCTTTGGTCCTTTTGAAACATGCAACTTAAATCCGAGACCCAACATCTTCAAATGTTTCTGTCCTCTTCAATTGTAAGTTGAAAAAAAAATGTTTCGCTGTTTCACAGCTAAATGGAAGATATTGTAAGGAAACGTTTGCAATACGCCAAGTTGGTGGACGGTGAAAAGAATACCGCAGATCTCACTAACCAATAAAATACAGATTTTTAAAAGTGAAGTAATAAGCAACCAATGAATATCAGGCAACAAAATGGGGCCCCTCATATCACGGTCAGTCACACCCTTCGGTGACAACAAGTGACACAAGGCAATGAAACTGAGGCTAGGAGCAGTCTCATACCCACAATACCCTGCTTCCAGCAGCGATGGTGATGAGGGAATGTGACACCAATTCAACGGCGGCTTTAACTGTTTTTGAGACGGGGGCAGGAGTGCACAAGGACATAATCACCCAAGCGTATATTCACACGTGACCTGGCTGCCCCAAGTGTGGGGGACCTGCGTTTAACCACATCAGGACCCCGTGGTGGCCGGTGGCTCGCCTGTCTCTAAGCGTTAATTCCACTTGTATCTTTCAATCTGACTCTGCCACATATTCACTAAAGCTCCCGCCAAACAAATCCTATTCATACTGCTTGACTAAATTTGAAAAAAGAAAAAAAAAAACTTTGAAAACTTCTACCACTAAGTAACTACACCATCCACATAACGAGTTTTGTTTTTTTCGGCTGTTGTTTCCTTTTTTACAGGCTAATTTAAGAAATCATTCCCTCATAAATGCTTTCCGGGAAAACAAAGATATGTATAAGGACTGCTACGTTCGTCCATACACCACGTCTCATTTTTGAAAATGTGCTCCACCCTAATTAGGCTGAAACGTAGCCTGTCCTGTTATGGGTCAAATGGTCATTCAGCCAAACCATTTAAATAAGGTCTCTCTGAGAAACCACTGACTTCAGTACGAAATGCATAGCAAGCAGGGTAATTGTTCCGCTTGCTGGCTACAGTGTGGTCACGAGATTCGGGATTCAAGATGTTTTACTGGCTATATACAACAAGTGCAGTGGAGTGGTTACACACTGGGCCATTACCAGTATAACAGAGTATAATGAATAAAGAGCCAAAGGACAATTAAATATGCAGAAAAGCAGTGATGCCTGTAGACATGTTTCTATTCAGGAAAAGTGCAGAGTACAGTAGATGGTAACTACCACAAGATAACCATCATACATGTCAGTCCATCACCTGTATCTTACAAAGACCAGGACCCTGCAGACAAAGGATCCACATAAACCAACCCACACACAGCTGTTCCTAAATAATCAGGTTTAAACATCTAAATGAGAGCAGAGCTCAAAACAGAACCTTCCACTGGCAAAGTACCTTAGTGATGAAAGGAGACTTTGTGCCATATCTTGTGACAGGGGATGGTTTCCATGAGAATTATCTGGGGGAAGGGGGTGTGTGTACGGGTAAACAGCAAATGTGATAAACCGGGCAGGGATTCTCAGAGACGCTCCCCGCCATTAAGGTAGAACTTCAAGCTGCTCTCATTTGGCAGCTCAAGTGAAGCATTGCATCCTGGGAGACATTAAGGCAGCAGGTCCTGGGTGCTATTACTTTAAATCATCGGCGTGTTAAAGAGTTACTTTTAAGAGTTAAAAAGTTACCCAGATACCCTAACGGTGCCGTGGGTCCCTTCTGTCCTCAAGTTCACAGCCACAGTCCAGTAACAGCCATGCAGATGCTTTCCAGTAACCATTTATGGAGTCACAGAAATCTGCTTCATCACAGACAGCTAAAGCTGCGCTCAGCAGGAGAATAAGGCTACATGGAGTTTCACAGAAACACACACACACCCCATTGTACTCTGTGTAAAGCTTCTGAGCTTGAGAACGTTTCTACCAATGGCTCCCTAGGTGATTATTACTAGAATATTTACTGCCTCACTTTCAGTCCACTGCAAAAAAAAAAAAAATGCGCTAAATGTCCAAATAACATAACGAAGGAGTGAAGAACAGAACATGATGTGAATCACACATTGAAATGTCATTATACTCTTCAGGGATATTCCGGCCAGACTTTGGAGAACAGCAGTATATCAGATCGGAATCTGCAGACACGGTGTATTTATATATTAAATAAAACTTTCCCGTCTAGCGCCATTTTATTTTTTTATTTAATTTTGTATAGGAGAAATACCTCCTCGTGATGCATAATTAAATATGAAAGTGGGGTAAGATTGTGATGCAGCATCACACGAGTGTGAGAAAGTGGCAGAGTTTTGGTGGCGAAAGGTGACTCGCGCTCCGGGCTCCGCTGTGTGCAGAGGAGCGGTAAATATTTGGCCCTCCCCTCCCCCCCAAAGTGCCAGCTGGCCCACACTGCAGCTGACAGACATGCCTCCAGAAAGGATGAGGAGTGGAGGAGAAAGAGAAAAAAAAAATCTCCTGACCAGCCAACAGCCCTTCCAAGACCTTCAGCATTGGAAATCCCATTAAACAACTTAAGTAACGACCACAGGAGACTTCAAGTCTGGTTAAAGAAAAAGTCCGAGTTGAGGTTACTTAGTAAGCATCTTTTTAAAAAAATCGGGGCGGGGGGCGAGTGTACGAAGTACATTGTTAATAAATAAAAAAAGTTTAAATGCGATTTTTTTTTTTGCTTTAACAGCGTTTGATCGGGTTTAAAAGGGGGTGCTAGACATCCATCATTAAATGGCTGGGGCTGAGTCTCACCTTATAGGGGGGAGACAGGCTCTTGGTGAGGGAGGCGATCCTGGCGCTGTACTCGGTGAACTTCTTCTGGTACTTGAGCGCTGTCATCTGGAGCTCGTTGTGCACGGCGGAGAGTTGCGCCACCAGCGCCTTCTCTTGCTTGCTGGACCTCAGAGCCTGCTTCTTCACCTCCTTGTCCAGACTCAGCACTTTGGCCTGAAGCGCCCCGTTGCTGACTTTAAGCGCCTTCAGGCAGCAGTGGCCGTCCGATCGCTGCTCCTTGTGGGTGAGCATCAAGCCGCAGCCCTTCTCGCAGATGCCTACGGGTCTGTAGTCGCAGCTCTCTCGCATGTGAGAGTCCATGTCCTTCAGGTTCAGCACTTCGCTGCATCCCTTATTTCTGCACTTAGCGGGCGAGTAATCACACATCTCGGCGTGCTCCGCAAGATGTTGCAGCTTCACCACTTTCTCGCAGCCCCTGGCATGGTTGTCACACTTTATGTCCAGCTTGAGAATGAGGTTTCGCAGCGGCAGGACGTGGTTCAGCTCCTTGGTGGAGATCCTTTGGCACTTGACGGGGCAGCTGCTCTGCTGAACGACCCAAGGCAACACGCAGGCAGCGCAGAAGACGTGACCGCACGGAGTCGTCAGCGGATCCTCCAAAACTTTGTTGCACAAGTTGCATTTAAAATCTGGGTCCACGGCACCCTTGAAGCGATCCAGCTCAAATCCCATGTTTATAACAGTCGCAGATGGCAGAGGAATCGCCACAGACGAGAGCAGGACTTATCTCAGAGTGTCATTGGGAGTACGCGCACCGTCCGACTCTCTGTACTCACTCGGCTAATTGCCTGAGACTTCCTTTAAAAACGCAGTGGAATTCGCTACCGTATTACCCGTAAGAGAAGAGCAACCCGTTTTGCGCTATCCCATTTCTTAGCGAGTATTCGTAAAAATACGTATAACACGTGTTCCAGCAAAACCTCTAGATATTTCCTTAATGATTTATGCAGGCTTTTGCTGTAATTCATAATCATATTGTATGTGGCTGTATTTCCACAAGTCAGATTACAGCTGTTGTTACTCACAGAAACCATGAAAACTCATCACTTTCTTAGTCTGAAAAAAACACCCTGTTGCTTTTACCTGTGAACAGAACGCGAAAGCCTAAGAATCGTCCTCCGATCTGTGTTTATATGGTTTATGTATGTGTGGTGTTGGAGGGGGTGGATGTTAAATACATAAGGGGATCATTATACAGTTTAAAAATGTGTTTGGTTTTCTGCTATAAGAACCTTGAACGCCTCCACCAACGGAGACTGCTGGCACTCGTGTATACCAGGTCATGATGTTGGGGTCTGAGGTTTCTGGGATGCCGAGGGGGTGTAGAAGCTAGGAGGGGTATTGCTTTGCTTGTGGTGCTTTGGCCAGCACGCACGTGACGCTGACAGCTCTCATCTCGCTGGCCGACCTTCACCATCTGCTTCATCTGTCACCAAAGACGGCGCCTGGGTCCTACCTGATGGATGCTGTGTGACTCAGCACGGAGCCGCTGGGTGTGCCTGTGTCCTACGTCTGTGTCCATATGCCCCGGGGATATTATGGGATGGGTTCTCATTGTGCAAACTTATCTGAAGGAATTAAACATAGGATGAAAAATGTACACAGTAAAACAAAGACACCAAATGGACATATATTTGTATTTTGAGCAATATTCTCTGGAAATTGATGGCCTGGCATATTATACATTAACAGCCCAGCCTTGTGTCCTGTGTTTCCTGGCATAGTCTCACTGGGGTCCTGCACTGAACGTTTGGCTGTGCTCCTTGTTTCATATCATGGTGAAATGTAGCAAAATGTCTAAATTAGTAAGTGCCATGTCAGTACTGCTGCCTTTATCAGAAAATGACACCACGTGACCTAACCAGCAGCTGTCCAATGGGCAGAGATTCCCACACGACCCACATGTCTCTCTGACGTATCCTAACTGGAAGCGGGTGGTGATGATTACAGGATGGCAGGAGTCCAGATCACAGCAGGGCCTCATCGCACATCGCAAGGTAAAATTTATGATGTCAAATTCAAAAAGAAAGAAGTAGATACTGATGGTGATTTTTAAAAATGTTGCCATGTGAAGTACGTTTAACACATGATAAAAGTTACTTAGGACAGGGATAGTCTTCATGGAGCACGATATGTTATTCCAGGACTGTATCATACTCTTTTCTGGACATCAAACCAAAATTGCTAATAAGGCAGGCAATTCTGTGGATGGGACACCCATCCAACAGGGTATCCACTGGATGCAGGGCTGGTCCTAGCCAATGTGGCGGTCTGGGCAAGCATCATGGCCGGTGCCCCTATCTATGGCAAAGGGTCTGCACTCTCTTAGAAACTGGCACCTCTGTGGCCGGCCTATATCATTTACAGGATTGAATGGATGGGACACTGGTCAGGCAGGGTATCCACTGGATGGGATACCAGTCAGGCAGGGTATTCACTGGATGGGACACCAGTCAGGCAGGGTATTCACTGGATGGGATACCAGTCAGGCAGGGTATTCACTGGATGGGACACCAGTCAGGCAGGGTATTCATTGGATGGGATACCAGTCAGGCAG
>JAOYFF010000128.1:16686774-16720025 GCA_025773925.1 Cryptomyrus ogoouensis
AATTTTATGTAAAGTGCATTATTGCAGCCACGGAGACAAAAATCTGACTTAAACTGCTGTGATTTATTTTTGATGGGAACTTCAAACGTGACTGCAGAGTGGCGTAAAAAGGCATGCGCCGTATCGGCCACGACGGCCAGCTGCAATTATCCACGTCATCTGGAGTAACCATGGAGACTGTTATCACAAGAAGCTAAGCTTTGGCGAAACAGATGAAGTGACAGAGGAAAAGGGGGAGTGAGCCAGACAGAGAGAAAGAGAGAGAGGGTGGGAGGGTGAAGGACTGTAAGTTGAGATCTTGAGGCTGAGATGCTCCTTTGATACTGTGGGACTTTTGGCCGAATGTCCTGGCAACAGCCTGCGGTATGTAACCTCGATGGGCGGGGCCATCTTATTCCGAGCGTCATGCAGGCCGGCGGCCGTCTCCCCAGTGACCTCCTCAGGCCCCGGCTGCCGGCACGGTGCCCCCTTTTGCTGCCGCGCCCCTTGGGTCGAGCCGGGAGGAACAGGACTCGGGTGGGACCTGCCAGGGGGGTGGCGAGGCTTTAACAGGGCCTCTCAGCTGCCTCAGCGACAGCTCACTAATAACAGCTGGTAGTTTATATAAGCGAGGCGGCCTCGTGGCATCTGGAGTCAGCTGGAAGCGGCGCGTGAGCACGTCATCCTGACATATTAGCTGCCAAAGCTGACTGGTAGAGCAGGGGGCGGGGGGGGCTGATATTTTTCCTTATCAGCCACATCGCAGCTATTCTTAACAAAGAGTCCAGGCTGGCAAATGCTACTTTTAGGGCTGATATTAGTTTTTGAAACAGTTTTTAAGAATCACAGAATGTCCGTTGACATTCCGGAACATAACTTTTGTCCTGTGCAAATGATTAATCTCTATTTGTGTTAGTAACATGTATGCATTGGTAAGGTTGCACAGTGACTAGCATACAATGAGGTGTCACTCATTAACCTCACCCCAGCACCTTTCAACCTTAACTTAAAGACTAACCTCTTGCTAATCTTTCCCCTCAGATCCACTTCATGGTTGAAGTAGACAAATCATATTGGAAACTTACTGGGAAGTACCTTGGTGCCTATGACTTCCCCGTTTCTGCGTTTTATTAGGTTTACGCCTGAAGTTCCCCTGCTTTTCCCACCGTCGTTCCTGATTGTGGCGTGTCGTCAGGCTGGGTTTCCGTATTCAGGAGCTTCTCTCCACACCCTAACTTCACAGGTACCAGAGTCCCAAAAAATGCGGAGATGGATACAGCGTTCGGATTGACCTCCCTCTGCGGGACTGGATTTACTTCCCCAATAGTGGCAATTACATGAGCCTTGATTAAAGATGGCTGCCTATTGATCGCTTAGCCCTCACCAGAAGAGGCTAAATCTTAAGCCCCAATCCGTTATGCACTCGAGGCGTAGGTCATTCTTTCTCATGTTCCCCTGCAGAGTTAGAAAGTGATTTATTTCTGGACGTTTTCTGAAACCAAGGGTGGGAGTCTCTCTGGGGTAGATCCTCCTGTGCGGGACGGTTGGCCTGGCAGCTCACTTCCACCACAGGGGCCTCGTCTACCTGCCAACCGCTTCCAGAATTCCCTCCGCTGGGCAGACGTGCCCTCCTGGGTAATAAACTGAAATTAAAAATGGAACCCCATCGCCAGTCAAGGCGAGAGCGGGGAAGATGTTGCTGGAAGAGCTTCAGGCTGCCAATGGGAGCAGAGCGAGCCTTACGCTCATCCTCGTCGCTCTGGGAGGTGCAGCATCACCAGTTACCGGTTGTCCCCAATCCAGAAATCTGCCGGTTTATCTCCCTTCTGCTGTGGTGACTAGGGCTCGCCGCCTCTTCCCTCTGGAGAAAGCTTTAATTGCCGTGTGATATCTCGAAGAGAGAGGAAAACATCTTCTGGCTTTAACTCCCCTGCCAAAAAGGGCCCGGTGGCAGAGATTGCGTCAGCGTGGAATAGAGACAAATTTCACTCAGATCTGTCCTTAAAATGTGAAAGCATGTGACCTATATCTGACAAAAACGATGTCGAACATTGTACACTGAACATGATAGACGTGAATGTAAATCTGAGGCATGTACGCTCCTGGCTCCTGCCTGTCTAGCATGACGATAGACCCCGTTTGTCATTATTGCGTATCCTCTGAGCAAAGCCATGACGTTACTCACACGCCATGACACATTTACACGCTCTGCTCACACCTGTAAACAGACAGACTTAAACGGCTCAGCCCACGGCATGAGTTCAGTGTGATGCTTTACCGGAGGTGAGGTCACGCACCTCACCCAAGGGCACAACAGGACCACCCTCTGTGGGACACGAACCAACAACCTTCACATTATAAGATTCCGTTCATAATCACTCAAGATCCTGAAGGCCTATGGTAATACCTCAATACAAGGCTTACATATGATGTACATGCATCACAGTTATTACAAGTAAGGAATGTGTGATCCAAAACAATATCTATATGATCTATTTTAAATAATAATAATAATAATAATAATAATAAACACGTGAGTGCTTGTGTAAATGCATGAGGTTTTACCCGACCTGTTATGACTGGATAGTATGTAAACCATATTCTAACAAATCATTTTGCTTTTAAGTATTAGATATTTGCTTTTGAAAGTTCTGAACACACTTTGTGCATCTCATCGAGCAATGTGAAATCTTGCTGTTAGAAATGGCATGAAGATTAGCACTGTGACTGAAACGGTGGAAGCGTGGTGTTTAATTACTCCGTGTTTCTTTACATGTCATCCAAAGTTTACCATTATGAAAGAGAGATATTTATATAATATGATAGAACACGGACTCTATTCTGAGGTTTGGTCTACTGTGTGTTAATTTTTTCTTATGATTTTGCACAGAACAGAAGCAAAGGGAGCCTTCATGATGCGCCGTGATCCCACTGGGTTCCTGCCACGACTTCAACATGCAGACCTATGAAGATGGAGACAGCACCTTCGGAAAGCATCACAATGCAGCCTTGGCACATCCCTAGTATTTATCACCGCTGTGTGTTTCGTAAATATTAAAACGTCATTTAACTTAAAAACAAGCTATTTGTCGCTACACATTATGGCCTCTTAAACACACCATAAATCAGAGTAATTAGCCTGAGTTTTCATGGCTAAACTCAGGCACATTGAACCTCAATAAATTAATTACTCGCGAAGAAAAAAACGTGTGCTGTCAAGCTGAGGGCCTGAAGCCTCCATCACGCATCATCTCCAAGTTTCAGCTCCGCCACACGGGTTAAGGACCGTTTTCCATGTCAGATCTTTTTAAACAGAGCAGCTTTTGCCATGTATAAATATAAAGCGAGCAGACGGCAGTAAGGGGGACACTTTCAGCGCGTCGGAGAAGGAGCGAAGCACGCGAGAAAGATTGATAAAGAACATCTGCGTAACTCACATGTCACCTCAGATGTGTTTGATCACATGCTAGATTCACAAAATGCCATTTACGATCCACAACCTGCAGGTTTCATATTTCACAGTAGGCTTTGAGGCCTCCTCATATGGACATATGTTTTTATTATCATTGTATTGTCCCGAGTGGCGATAGATCCACCACCTTTTCCTCATTCGAAAAGCTCAGTCTGCATTTTCTGTATTTGCTTAGTGTTACCAGCATATAGGCTAATTTGGTTAGCTAGCTAGTTAGCTTTGAGGGATGGTAAGAGAGGTGGATGCTCTCTGACTTGAATGCTCACTGACGCTTATAATCTATGATAAATGCATCACAAAAATAAGTAACCATTTCTTAATACGGGTGACATTTTTAGGAGGGGGGGACAACACATTCTTCCTGTACTGTATGAGCTTTACAAACGTCTGTACCGGAAATAGGCCACATCATCCCATTCCTGCTTACGGAACCTTTTCCTTGCTGTTTCTCCTCTACTTTCTCTTGTTAAAGGAATGCAGATTTACTGTCGAGCTGAAATGTTAAAGCTGTTGAAATCTTCACACTATATACATAACTGACAATAACTACCTCCAACAAGCCCTCCCGTGGTTAATTAAAATTAAATAAAATTCCCATGTATAATGACGTAAAACTTGTGAAATCTTGTAATTATGCCCTCATGAATAATATCCTGCTAGACTCCACACTTAGGCAGCTGCAGTTTATATGGTGCTGGGCCGGTATTTACGTTGGAAATGTCTCTCTGTCAGCGAATCCTAGGCTGCCATGCCTAGCGGCTGTCAGGGAGCATGTACCTGCATAGACTGAACGTCAGCCTAACAAAGGATATTAATGTTGATCTAATGGCTTCCTCATTAGGGAAATATGATCCTATGTTTCCCAAGAGTCTGTGCGGCAGAAACAAACATGTAAAACACTCCCCAAAACTTTCTTTGTACTGTTTAAACTGAGAGGGAATAATTCATTAAATTGTTACATTATTTATACACTCAGCAGACCGTTGTCTCAAAAGTGAATTACAAAAGTTCTGTGTCTTTATTGGAGGTTTGGTCTAGCCGCACTTGCGCCGAGCCGAATCCTTGACAGCGATACGTTTCCAGTGTGCCATTTGCTTCACCTGCTAAATAAAGTAAAGCTTTGGTAGCTGCTCTTGTATTTTGGGACACAAAAGCAGTTCCCCTCCTGGGGTCTAAACCCTACTGTGAACTCCTCCATGTGTCTGGCTGGATTTTCGTGAGCCATTGGACCTTGGCAAAGACTGGCTTGCTCTTATGGCTCAGGCAGAAGGTCGCAGATCAGGGTCCAGTTAATTAGTGGTGGTGGAGCTCGTCGGGCTGCTGAGGACTTGATGGGACGTCCGCAGCGCGGCTCCTGGGCACCGACCCAAACGACGCGTTAGACCCAAATTATTTTATGATCAAAGGCACGTCCCACGGAAGCAGCATCTTCTCCCCTTTCCACACCTATGCAGGTAGGGGGCGCCACTCGCCGATATGGGGCTCTGCATCTGGCTCACCGTCCTCGGCGATGCCTGATAAGCCAGGTCAGGAGTCAGACAGAGAGCTCCGAATCGGCCTTATCTTTAATCTAGGGAACGGTTCAGCTTCTCCTGCTGGGCACCCAACAAAATAAACACTTATTGACGTAAGGACAGTACTTTAAAGCAGATATCAGATAACATGGTCCATCAATCCACAAACCACAAAATTACATAGTTAATACTGCCCCAGTGGAGTCGGCGACCGTATCTGAAAGTAAGACTCAGCAGAATGCAGAGCGAGAGACATCCAGGCACCAAATAATTGAACGTTTGCTTCAACTGAAAGTCCAAGACCTTTCAGTGGGGTTAAGACTGCAACAACAATGAAGTCAAATCCCAATAATGATGCACATCTGGGAGGGCTGCGTCTCCTTCGATTTGCTCAGATATCCGACATCCCCAGACAACTACGCTCTCAATACACTGATATTGTAATTTTCAGCTCTTTGTGAAAATAGTTTAATTGCTATGAAGTTAATGACCTCTATCAGTTTTGTAACATGATCAGATCAGCAAGGATACTCATATCACTGCTGGGGGGGGGGGGGGTTATATAAACAGGACACTCAAGGGTACAGGGGCTGGGGCATTGCTGTTGTACCCTTGAGAAAACTACTACAAGCAAAATGGTTTAAGAAACAAACCTGCACAGATTCCATAAGACATTGTAAGGTAACACTGAACTGCTTTTGAAAATAATGAGGAACACAAGTAATTATTTAGAGTTTGGTCAATACTAAATGAAAGTAGGGTCTGAAAATAACATCACCTTTAAACTGACAATACCATTTTTTCAGAAATGAACGTGACGGAAAGCGACGCATTCCAAGGAATGGCGGCATGTCACAAGTGCTGGAGAGGCAGGAATGCTGCAAATGCGGGGATAACGATCGGATACAGGAGCGTGAACAAGTCTGGGCAGATGCGAGAGGAAGCGTCTGTCAGCACGACGCGCGGTGCGGCCGACTTGGGCTTCGCCATGGGGGCTCCTCTTTAACCATGTAATTGACGTGCGGAGTAGGACAAGTGGAAAGGAAAAAGTGGGTGGGGAACAGCTCCATCGTGGAATAACATTCCCGGGAAAAGAGCTGGACTGTCATCTCGGGGAAGCCCACGCTATTACCACACAGGCAGCTGAACGCTACACAATGCTTCCAGGTCCAAAAGCCAGGACCTACACAGAAGGTCACAGCTGGCAGTCCTGCTCGCAGCTCCGCACTGACACTACAGTGTAGCACACAGACAAAGTCAAGTCAAAGTCTCTTTTATTGTCAGCTTGAGATTTATGACGCTTGGGCAATAGTTTGGGGAGAGATATCGCTCTTGTTGGTCGCAGTGCAAATGAAACGGCAATAAACGGAACATAAATACTAGAAATATAAACATAAAATGGTACCACTTTACAGTAAGAGAACCCTTATGAAGGGTTTGTGAATGCTTTATAATCTGGTTATTAATTGTAAATGATTAATAGATTATATAATATATAATAATAATAATAATAATTATAAACCAGTAATAATGCAGGTTTCTTTTCATTACTGCGTTACTATCATTTATAAGTGGCGAAAGGGAGCCTTACTGAAAAGTGCTGCCCTTAAAATATACACATGTTCAGGGTTGCCAACTTTGGTCAGCTGGCTGGCATTAGATTTTCAATTCATCAGACACATTTACACATATGTAACAGTTTTGTTACCTTATAAATAGTCCGTAGCTAATTTTAGGTTTAGAATGGAACAATACAGATTTGCCGTAAGATTTCTTGCGTGAGAGTCTGAAAGCGTGAGTGTCACCCCAGATGCATGAGACCTAGCGACCCTGTATTTTCACACATGGACATTAAGGAAGAGATGAAAGAAATGTAGGTGACCACCTGATTGGTGGGAAAAGACTGTGTGAATATGGGTTGGAATCTGATGAGTAGAACGTGACTGGTGAGTCCGGAGGTTTTAGTCCTTTCAACAGACCAAGTCTCCAACCGGGAGGGACCAGAGCGTTTGAGTGACGCTCCATAGCGGCGGCGATGGAAGTAGCGCTGTGGGGGGTACAGAGCCCCATACTGGGCTGTTTTATTCAGTAGCTCTGCGTGGAGCAGCCCCCGGCGTGGGGGTGGGCCCAACTCTGACAGACACTCCGTGAAAGGCCCTCTGTGTACGGAGAGGAGACTGGAAGAGGGGCAGAGACTCCAGAGATGGATTCCCATGGATAGTCTGCAGCGCGGAGGTCGGGGCCTTGGAATTCAGGGACCCGGATCAAATTATGGTCAAACGAATTAGAAAATCCACTCTGATAGATTAACTATATTAGTCCCTGTTTGTCTTTTGTGAGGTTTACTGTATACGAGTGAGCCAGTTGCAGTCCAGGATGGACCGTGGAAGCTTGGTTTGTCTTCAGCTGTGGCCTGAATGCAAAAGGGAGAGAAACACGTCCAGAAAAGCGCATGGCGACACAAAACGAAACGCTGTATTCATCTATCTCAGCTGTGAGCCAGAGTGTTGCTGCACTTCAAGGGGGTCTTCCAGGCGGAGAAGCAAGCGAGAGTCAGCGAGGGAGGGGGGCGGTCACGTAACTGGAAGATAAAAAACAAAACAAAACACGTTACCCATCTGCACAGCTTCTGCCAGGGTGACTAGAACATTCTGGAGTCTATTAACTGCTGCCTCTCCGGGGATCGTGCAGCGGAGGAGCTGCTGGAGTTCGCCGCGTAAACACGCCGCTGAGTGTTCAGTGCGGCCGGTGTTCAGGCTCTGCTAAGTGCACTCTCTGCCGACTCCTCTTCGCCGACATGTTCAGGCTCCTGTTTAACATCTGTCTGTGTTTTCAGGAACTACTGCAGATTTTTCAAAATCAAAGGCTTTTGGAAAAAAGAGAGAATAATAATAAAATAAAAAGAGTAGGGCTGCTGTATATTTGAGATTCTTTCTATGGGGCTGTTCTCAGTTTAATCTAAGTTTCTTTTTCTTGCTTTTGTGCAAGTTGAAAAACACATCTTATCGGGAATCTGGGCCCTCTGTGAGCTGCCTGGCTGTACATCCCTCTGATAAGGCCCCCCCCCCTCCCGGCTGGGGCAGGTAACCCCCGGGTCCAGCTGATCCGCACAAACACTCGTTAATGGGTCGGCTTCACAGAGGGGGGTGCATGGGTGTTTTGGTTTCCACCAAACGTGTTTTTCCATTCCTGCAATGCAGGTTCTCTCAGTGCGCTGACATTTATCTCCTTAGATCTGGGGAAGGCAGCAAAGCCTGACAGTGCACCCCCCGTGATGTGTGTCCATGGGGGGGGGGGCGTGCTTCCAGTTAACTGGAAGATGTTGACAATGACAAGCTTGTTGGGGCACACTCCCCACGCCCGCCTCCCCCTCGACATTTCCCCTGACGTTACTTTTCTGCACCTCCCGATCTTCTCTGACAGATGTCGCATTTAAGCTCGTCTGCAGATCTGAGTGAAAGCCTGAACAGATGCCAGGCTGAGTGGATCCTCGGTCGCAGATGTCTTGCTGTTCGCTCCTCGGGCCTTTGCTGCTGCGGCTTTAGCTGATCAGGTCCAACTGGAAACGGCTTTGAAATATCTAAGGTATGGCAAACGGAGAAAGGGAAACTCAAATCTGTTCACAGAGCAGTCTTTGGGGTGGCCCAGCTATTCAAAGCAAAGTCTGAAGTTTGAAATCCACTAATTATGGCTGTTCTTCACCAAACAACAACCCTCAATATATGCCAGACATCTAAAGTTCTGTTAAGTTACAGTGTCAGCTAAATGTACAGCACAGAAAAAAAAAAAGAAAAAAAATCGATGGTACAGAAATCAGCTGAAATACAGAAGCTCTAAATTTTGGTCTTTTGTATGAAATATGAGTATTTCTGACAATTTGTTTTAAATCATTTTGTTCAGAAATCCTACATTTTTGGTGCATGTAATACGTTCCCTCATTTCATCCAAGTCTTTCTACTGGACACGCAAACGTACATGTGTGTACATGTTCCCTGACAGACACACGCACGGTGCCAAATGAAATGAAAAGACTGACCCAGTGGCAGGCAGTGCATTCTGGGCCAGAGGCGCACACCTGCTGGCAGAGGATGGAGGACATGTGCAGCGTGGCGTGAAGCGGCCGTCAGCTTCCCTGCTCGCAGCCGTAGATAAGAGCCATGACTTACTGAGCCGGTTTGTCCTGACGAGACGCGCAGGCGCCACTGCCGGTGGCTGCAGACTGACAATCTCTCCCACCACGGCGCGTCCGACAACCCATCTATCAGACTTCTCCAGTGAAACATCGGGAGGATCCGTCTCTTCCCTGCATGGCAGAGTTACAGCGTTTCTCTCTATCTGCTGGCTGACATGGCTGCTTGCCCCTTCAGATTTCCCTTTGCCTGTCACTCCCCGAACACTAAGGCCTTGCTCCTCGCCTCGCACCCCCTTTACCGGCCAGGGGTCACGCTGTGTCTCTGGTCTGCAGGCTGGCCCAGGGAACTGTGCTGTCTTCCATTCCAAACTTAAACTACACATCACCACCCCCTACTATACGGTACGCTTTCCTGATTTGCCAACATCTGGATGCCTGCCTGTTCTACCTACAGAAACCTTGGAATGACAGACCTGTCTCTCCTCAGGCCCACAGGTGTGGAAAGAGCTTCTACAATTGACCCAGGCCTACAGAATGTACTCCACAAGAAAAGATCATTAGCCCACAAACACTGGAAGCTTCTGGGTTGTCTTCTAGTGTTTAAATATCAGCACTATGTTCTGAAGATTCCTGTAGATGGCATGTAAGCCTTGAGAACCTTGTATTATATTATATATTGCAAACCAAGTCTGTATTTTTGGTAGTACTTTTACTTTTACTATGTAAGGGGTGTTTATCTTGTTAAGCAAGCTGTTTTGAAATATGTCATGAACAAAACATTAATAAATAAAATGACCTAGCATTGCGACCTTCGCAAATTATGGGTAAATAATTAAAGTTTAAATCACTGGGCAATGAATCGGTACCCAGATAAACCTTCACTGGCAAAGAGCATTTGACCCTCTTTATATTATATTGTGTTTATAACTCTCAAACCACCCCGATTTATGGAAACTGGGAATGTAGCTGAAGGTGAAGGTGGTTTGCATTAGACAGGAGTCAGGAGACTGTGCTCATGCATCGTGTCTGTTTTGTTTCCAGAGAATTTTTTAACGCCGAAACACGAGGCAAATTTGAGCGGCTGATGGAGTTTGGATGCGAACTGAGTGCGAGAGAAACTTCCAGACAATGGCAGCCGTCCCTGCTCTGTTAATAACTCAGTGGTGTTACTTTCATTCTGGCGTGAGATCTGATTGGCTGCAGTCGAGCAGTGTGTGAGACGTTGAACTTGGCCTGCGAAGCAGACTGAAGTGGAGGCTTTTCCAGCCTGTTGTCTGTCTGGTCACCATGGGAATGCTGCCCCCTGTTGGCAGACATGTGCGTACTCTTATACCATAGGTGTGAACGACTGAAGGGGTCAGCTCTTCTCGACAGTAACCTTAGAAAATTCCCTTGAAGCCACACCCTTCCCCAGATAATTTCCTTCCATTATGACGCGTACAAAGTAAAAATTCATAAACGATGGCTGGACTAATTAACAAATCAATTAGCATCTAACTTAGCTGAAAAAATATTTTTTAAATAGTAAATTATGGATTTAAATAGTCCTTTGTGTTCAATATGGTTAAGCATTCATATCAAATGGTCTATACAGAGTTGCGTGATAAAAACACAGTAGTACAGAATGCCACGATGTTCAGGTTGCAATAACACATAAAACAAACACATACATCTGCCATAATAACATATTAATAAACTGTATGTGTGTTGAACTGGCATTGTGATGGACACACATACATACTCGCACACACACACACATACACACACATTTGTATTCATATCTTTGTGGGGACCAGCCATTCATTTCTATGGGAAAACCCATAATTCCAACTATAACACCCTTAACTCGTACCCGGCCCTAACCTTAACCATAAGTAACCAAACAAAATAAATGGTCCCCACAAAGTAAAGAAAAACAGGTTTTTAATATTAAAATAATGTAATATAATATATGTATATTATGTAATAATATGTAATATAAAACTAATCCACACACACATACACACACACACACACACACACACACATATATTTATATATAAGCCACTTGAGGGCAGTGAGTGAACAGCTTATATGATATATAGTTTGAAATCTCTGAAGTACTTTGTAACTTTTTTGGTTTAAATAAATGATGAGAAGGATGGGATGTCAGACACACGGACAAACAAACTGAGGGAATCGGTGTCTCTCTCTCCCTGTGTCTCTCTCTCCCTGTGTCTCTCTCTCTCTGTGTCTCTCTCTCCCTGCGTCTCTCTCTCCCTGTGTGTCTCTCTCCCTGTGTGTCTCTCTCCCTGCGTCTCTCTCTCCCTGCATGTCTCTCTCCCTCTCCCTCTCTCTCCCTGTATCTCTCTCTCCCTGCGTCTCTCTCCCTGTGTGTCTCTCTCCCTGCGTCTCTCTCTCCCTGTGTGTCTCTCTCCCTCCGTCACTCTCTCCCTCCGTCTCTCTCTCCCTGTGTCTCTCTCTCCCTGCGGTTGGACTCTTCAAATCTCCGACTGTGCAGGCCTGTTTTAAGAGGGCTGGCCTGACGAAGCTGGGGTCCCTCAGGGTTGGTGGCTCCTGGAGGACAGTGGACTGCGGGCTGTGACTGGGGTTCAGTCTGCCCGACTTCTTTGGAAAGCTCTGGAAGACATTGTTGGTGCGCTACCAGAGGCAGCTAGGATGGTGCTTGAGTCAGGAGGGGGCAGTGGTCCCTTTTCTTTTCTCCCCTGATCAGGGTCTCTCCTGCTGTAGAGGGTCATCGGGAGGAGGTGGGGTTGCTGCTTTCTCTCATGGCTCTTCAGCAGGTGGCTCTTCGGGATCTGTCCAAGAAAGCTCTGTACCAAGCCTGTGTTAAAGTGCTGCATTTTAGGGCGCTGAGTGGGCTGGCGGTTTCCAGGTGGTTAGGTTTGTTGGGGTCTGGATCTTCCCCACAAGGACGTTGGAGGTCCCTGTACAAGCCCCCCATTGAGAAGCGCACGGCGGATTGTCAGTGGCGGATTGTGCATGGAGCAGTGGCTACAAACAGACACGTGTCGCACATTGATTCCGCAGTTGGGAGGGATTGCCCTTTTTGTTCTGTGGAGGAAACGATGGAGCATCTGTTTCTGAGGAGCAATCGGCTTTATGATTTGTTTGAGGTCCTGGAGGAGTGGTGTGTCAGTTTTGGGGAGTTTTTTTCTGTTCAGCTCTACATTTATGGGCCAAACTACTGTAGTTCCCAGAAGGCTAAGGCTAAGGCGTGTCTGCTGAACTTCGTGCTGGGTCAGGCTAAGATGTGTATCTGGCTGACCCGGAGGAACAGAATGAAGGGGGCAGGATCGACGAATCCTGCTCTCATGATGAAGGGCTTGGTGGCAGCACGCGTAAGAATTGAACATGCTTTTCTCGGGGGGGCTCACAACCTTGTGACTTTTTCGGAGGTGTGGGGTTATGGTGGGGTTCTCTGTGGCTTGACCCATGATGGGGACTTAATCTTGAAGTTTTAATATTATTTTGAAGGTGTCGATTATTTCATTGACCCGTTGTATGGTTTTTTTTGGGCCCATTGTATTGTTTTTCTTTTTTCCTTTTTTTGTTTTTTTGTTTGTTGCCCTGGTTTTTTTTCTCTTGGTTTTTTTTGGTTGATTGTTTGCTTTGTTTTCCGTGTGTCTGCTTTTGTGATAACGACCCATCTTGCGATTTGAAGTCGTTTTTTTTCTGTGGTTGACTGATTTAATAAAGGCTGGTGCAAAGTAAAAAAAAGTCTCTCTCTCCCTGTGTCTCTCTCTCCCTGCGTCTCTCTCTATCTCTCTCCCTGTGTCTTTCTCTCCCTGTGTGTCTCTCTCTCCCTCTGTCTCTCTCTCCCTCCGTCTCTCTCTCCCTGTGTCTCTCTCTCCCTGCGTCTCTCTCTCCCTGCATCTCTCTCTATCTCTCTCCCTGTGTCTCTCTCTCCCTGCGTCTCTCTCTATCTCTCTACCTGTGTATCTCTCTACCTGTGTGTCTCTCTCCCTGTGTCTCTCTCTCCCTGCGTCTCTCGCTCCTGCAGGCCTGTCGCTTCTCCTCCCCGCTCTGAGGACACTGAGACTCCGTCACGCCGCACGGCCCCTACATGTCGGCTGCTGAGCCCTCCGCAGGCTCACCCGGACCCCAGCTGTGCTGAAAGAACCAGCGGCTTCGGCTTTATAATGGTAATAACCAGCCCTCCCGTTTGGCCTGGATCCACCTCCTTACACAAGGAGGATGATAAGGTGGCTTGAAGCCAGACTGAGCTCCGCCAATTACATTCTTCCTGCTAAAAGCATGACAGCATCTCTGCGTGAAACTTTCAGGGGGTCCGGAATGAAACGCCAGTCAAAGTGTGAGGAGCTAACGGGGGGCAGATGGGAGCCGTTTAATACCGACAATGTGAGGTAATGCGGCCCCTATGTGTGTTCAGTTACCTGCTGGAGGAGGTGGCCGAAATCCTCACCTGAATGTGGGAGAGAAGAGCAGCACGTCAGACCAAGCTGTCTCTCTGTCGTCAGCCATTACGCTGCTGTCCGTGAGTGTGGGCCAGCACCTCTAAGGCGTCATACACAGCTAGCTGAGAGAATGAGTGCTTTACATTCAGCTTATATTTTCTGATGCACAGATATACTCATACAAACACCGCAATGTGTAGCTTAGCCCACACCTGCAGGGTTGCGGGTTCGATTCCTACCCCCTCTCTGTGTGGAATTTGTATATTCTTGTGTCACACAGGTATCCTCCCGCAATCCAATAACACACAGCTAGTTATGTGTGTGTGTGTGTGTGTGTGAGAGAGTGTGTGTGCGTGTGTGTGTATGTGTGTGCTTTGATGAATTACAAGGGCATAGATTTGCGTATGGACAGTAGGGACTAGAGGTGTACATCGATGTCATTATCTATATCTATATCTATATCTATATCTGTATCTGTATCAACCGAGAAAATGATCTGTTGCTGTATCTGGATAGAAGACTGGAAGTCTGTGTGGTTCATACTGGAAGTTAAAATTGTAAAATTGTATTTTCTAATCTAATATTCGCTTCCAATCGTTGGGCCTTAACTAAACTTTTTGAACTGTCTGAACCCCCCTGCACCTTAACCAAGCGAGACATTGATCAATCAGAAACTGTGAAAATATCACTCATTTGAATGGAATAACCTTGAATTCCAGCGATATGGCGTTTGTGTTTCTTGATGTTAATGCTGCTGTAGTTTGCCAGGGAAATGTGAGTTACTAATCTACAACATAACAGCAATAACAGATAAGCATAATTTTTTGTTCATTATTTCAACCTTTTTAATGGAAATAATTAACAGATACAGCTAAAAATGATGAGCGATGTATGGGTTTAGCGGTTCAGGTTCGTACAGGGGTTTGAAAGAAATCTGCACACAACAAAGCCCCGCCCCCCCATGTGAGTTTCCCAGAGTGACGTCCAGCCAGGAAAGGTGATCTGCCAGCCTGATCCCTCTTGTGTGTCAGCTTGGTGGGTCGACTGCAGAATACAGCAGCATCTTTTAAATAATTGGTAGTAAATGAAATGACTAGTCAGTGAAATCAAAGTCCTGTGTTTCAAACAGAATTGCGAGTTTATATCTGGTGTCTCTCCACAATGATGTGAATCGATTGGAAGAAACATAGACATGTCTGTGATGGAGCTGACTTTTTCCAAATAATAGCACAAAACTTTGGGCAGAAAAAAAAATCTGCTTACAATGCATTATCAGAGCATTGCATTGGCATCCGGGTGCATCCCTAGTAGAGACATTTACTACCAATATTGTGGGAGCACCGTGTTTAGAGGGTCATGAAACCAAACGATCATGAAACCAAAACCAAGGCCCCTGCTGGACCGGAACCCAGCCCAAGGTGCCCTGTGCATCCTGGGATAGAGCCCAGACTGGAACCCTGCACTGGATTAGCAGTTACGGACAAAGGATTGATGGCTGCATAGGGTGTAAATCGGCGGAAGGTGAAAAAAAGACGCTCCCAAAACATTTATTGACTCCCTCTGATGTTTATTTCCACCACTTGCTGCTTTGATAAATGAGTGCAATTCTGTGAGGTCCTTTGCTAATGCAGGTTCAGTCAAGGCTGAGTACTCATATGTGACCGGTATCTGCATTCAGGGGCTGACGGTTTAGCCGACACCAGACAAGATTACTCTAGCTGTGTAGAACTGCATAAAGACTCTCATTTCAGCCATTATTCAGCTGCAAAGAAGATTCCTCACGCTGTTAATGTTAACCCTCCAATTAAAATGATAGATTCCTTGGCGCCATTAATGAGGCATAGCTTATCATGTAGAATTATACCCTCCTGTTTTCTGTGCAAAGCCTGCAGTATGGAGCACAGTGCTGATCTCCCGCGGAATTCAGCGCAGCTGTAGGGAAAATGTATTAAGTATATATTAAATCGGAGTATGCACAGAATAATTTATTTTGAAGTCTCTTTAAGTCGGCTGAATGCACAGGGATGATTTATGATTTTTTCATAAGCTCAGGTTGGATATTTCTCTAGGTAACGAGTGTGCTCAAAACTAGCATGCATAAATCACAGTTACCTCCAAGCCAGATGCGTGGCTCACATGGATATTTTAACCCATCCTGTCAGAAAATTAATGACCACTTTCCCCCACCTGTGCTGCGTCAGCAAGCGGCTTGGGAGACAGGTACCGTGACAGAGAGCTGTCATGGAACCTCAACTTGGTTTGGCTTGGGCTCAGTCCCAACAAGATTCTGCATTTTTCTTGTCAGCTTTGATTGTTCCGTTTGTTTGAGCTCCGACTGAAAGGCAGGGTCGTGCACTTCACTATAGTTAAAGGAATAAAATAAGTTTATTCTTCAATTTCAATTAGAAAAATGCAGGAACTATACATTGTGTTTCTGCGACCTTTTTAAAATTTCAATAGTTTGTTATTTGCACGGTTATGAATATGAAGACCTCTTTTGTGAGTCTTGTGCCACAGAAGTGTAAACAAAGCTAAGATATAATGGATTTTTATATGGTATATGCCTGTCTGGTCTGCCTTCAAATAAAACCACAGGGCTTCTATAAAAGAATTCAAATCCACTGGCTGAAAGAGGGAAGCGGATGTGGTTTCCCGTTTCCGTAAGGACATCGGGGGTGATCTTGGGGCTGCAGCCATTGCATTTATGCTCCCATTCATTTGTTTATTTTGTAAGCTTCATTTGCTTCTTCTCAGGGTGATTTGCATGAACATGTTCCTCTGTGAAACAGGAAGCCAAGGCCACGGAATAATTCAGCAAGGCTGAACATAAGCAAGAGGAATTTTAATACAGATTAAGTTTATTTTGATTTTATTTCTAAGAAGCTTTCTCCATTCCTCTGCTTATCCTGTCAGGGTCACCTGGAGTCTATCCCAGCAGGCACAGTGGGACACCCTGAATGGAGTACCAGTCCATCACACACACACACACACACACACACACACACAAGCAAGCAGGTTTGTAATTATATCTTTATCTTTGTGGGGATTCTCCATTCATTTCTATGGGGAAAACTCTATTCACAACATGGAGACCTTAACCTCTACCCAGCCCTAACCTTAACCATAAGTAACCAAACAAAATAATGAAATATGCAATGAAAATGTAATTTTTTCATTGCATTCACAGATCTTTGTGGGTACCTGAAAAAGCGTCCCCACAACATGAAAAAACAGGTTTTTTATTACTAGTAAATAGAAGTAATATAATTACTAATATATAATATAATATCAACCTAATCCATACAGACATACACACACACAAACACACACACACATACATGTTTCATATCTTTGTGGGGACTGTTCATTCATTTCTATGGGAAAAATCCTAATTCCATCAATGTGATTGCAGTCACAGATTTTTATAAAATTGAATTTTCCCTTTTGGAGACCAAAAAATGGTCCCCACAATGTCAAAACAACTTTTTTAAAATCACATTGTGGGGTCATCTGGTCTCCATAATGTAATATACTGTACACATAACACCCCCCCCCCAACACACAGGATGATTTAAAGACGTGTTGGCCTAACTGCATGTCTTTGGACTGTAAGAGGTATGTGGAGGAAACCCATTCAACACGGGGAGAACATACAACATGGGGAGAACATACAACATGGGGAGAACATACAACTTGAGGAGAACATACAACACGGGGAGAACATACAACATGGGGAGAACATACAACATGGGAAGACTGTGCACAGGGAGCAGAGGCAGGATCTGAAGGCCCAGCTTCAGAGGTGGGAAACAGAAGTACAGCCCACTGAGCCACCAAGTCACACTAAGAAGCTTTTGCAGACTCAATAAAACAGACAATAGACATCTACGTTTTCGATTTTATTTTTTCTTAAGAGAATCCTTTTCTCGGTGAAATTGAGGATAACGACATAGTTTACGGCAAATATTACTTGTTTTACACACTCATCTTTATCCACAGTGATAAACAGTACATTATATATTTTATTTTGAGTACATATTTGTCGGGTAATGTAGCACATTAAAGGGTGCACACTGTAAACTTTCAGCCACTCAGCGTAGTGGGTTTATTGTAATCTTTATTACTGACAAGCCTAGAGTGCAGCCCTGTCACGGGATTGAATTGGTATCTCGCAAGAACAGAAGCGCGGTGCGGTGCAGAATTTTAAGTGGGTAAGACGCACCGCGGAGATTATCACAGCACCTTCAGGACGGGCCCGTGGGCGTCTCTGACGGGCGAAAGGCGCCAGATCCAGAACAAGAACAGCAGATTATTCCAGATAAAGCAGTGCTGCAATCGATATTTCCCGTCCATCTCAGCTAGGCATAACCAAGCATTCATACGGTGGTTTGAGGAACAGCACCACTCAATGAACAGCATGTACGTTATTTCTCCCTGCCTCTCTGAAACATATGGTGCTTATAATACCATCCAATGAGAAGGGAATCCTCTGTCTTCATGGATAAGATTCCAACTCTGGTACACCAGTCTGGGTCATGAATCTAGAATGCTTCTGTTCATTCATCTACTGATTAATTTGCAGCTGCGCATATCTGGAGTCCGAGTCGCTCCTGCAGAATCCTAATGAGCCATCTGAGTGAGCTTTAGCTCTGGGGCTCCTCTGACATTTTGGAGACAGTTTCTCAGTCAAGGATGGAAATATTAAACTCTTTATTACTTCACTGCTCTTCTAGTGGACTTTTCAGTCCACAGAGATGTGTAAACCTTGTAAGACTCATTCGTACAGCTGGATGAACCAGTTTTATTCGATTATGCCTGGTTTGGGAGTTGAACCCCCAGCGTATAAAATTCTGTTTCTGAGCCAGTATTCTCCTCCAGTCCCCCGAGTCACACTGTATATCTATGAGTTTATTTAACTTCAATCCCATTGTTAACCCTAAGCCTAACCCTAACCATAACCCTAAGCCTAACCCTTATAAACAAGGCACGTCCTCTGAGTCGCTCCAGTAACATTTCGAGCCGGATGCATGCATATCCGAATGTCTGAATATCTTGCAGGCTTTGTCTCCATCTTCTTCACACCACTTTTCCAGGTGAGGCCAGCACACTGAGCACGACAGACCACACCTCTCTCGTCGACGCCATGGACTCTGCCTCCATCCCAGATGTTCCCAAGCTGGCTGAGGGATGCTGGATCTGCCCTAGGGGTCTCTGTCCTTCAGCATGTGTACAGAACATCTTGGCTGGGGTAGCCCAAAATGCCCGAAACCCCTCAGCTCTCGATCTGAAGGAATGGCAGCTCTATTTTGAGGTCCCTTGGGACCTTCGACCCCCCTCACCTTGTCACGGAGACTGAGCCCGGTAGCCCTGTGGACAGACCTCATTTTGGCCGCTCGTACTCACGACCTTGTTCTCTCAGTCATTAGCTGCAGCTGCCGGCGATGAGGACAGGAACGTGGGTGTACCAGTAAGCAACCAGCTTTGCCCTCACCACCTTCACGGAAACGTCCGGCGTGCTCCAAACCACAGCCTCTGAAGTGACCGTGTCGTGACCCTCGGGGTCGTGCTCCTACCATCGTTCAGGAGTTATGTCACCGCGGGCGGCCTCTGGCTCACACAAAGCGCAGACTTACACAGAGAACATCCCAGATACATAGCTCACAGATGTACTAAGATGCCAAAAAGATGCCACGCACCTGAAAATATATTTAAACATTATCTTTTCATTTTCTTGCCATGTTCTTTGGTATATATTACTGGTATATTTTTAGCTTAACCGTCTTTTGCTGTATGACTTCTTCAGTGGTCTGGGAAGGTACATTTTGACATAAAATTTGACTAACATAAGGGTTTGTGGAACAGATTACTTACGTCATTGGAGGATTTCCTGTATAAATTCCATGAACCCCGACATTGTGAGAAGGGCGAGTCAGAGGGATAAGCGCTTCTGACTGAATCTGTATCTCACTGGTGGTTAAGCACTTTAGTAATAATCTTTATTATTGTTGTTGTTATTATCGTCATTACAGCTGTTTGGACCGGCCACTGGAAGCTGGTATTTCCCTTACGGCTTCTGATGTACCAAGCATAGGCTGCATGGCTCATTAACACTCATCCATATTCAAGGTCACGCACAGATGTTAGACACAGGCAGTGCAGCGTAATTCCTATTTATTGGGAGTGGTGGGTCACAGCACCTCCCCCAGGCATTTTAAAACACATTTCAGATTCCCTCCCCACTGCCGAGAGACAGTAATTCATAAGAGGGTTATCCCCCATCGTCAGGGAACAAGATTACTGTCAAACTTTCTTTCGTTTCAGATTAAAATTGTCCATTCGCTCATTTCTCTATTTTCCTTGATAAGGGGATTATCACTGATTGTGACATCCTCCTGTTTTGTGCGACGACAGTTTCATATGTTTTTGCCTTTCGGGGGGCTGGCAGTGGAAAGCACCGGGGATATCTTCATCGGTCTCTCGGATCCGAAGCTGAGCCCCCCATCCATTGCTGTGGCAGCCTGTGGCTGCAGAGTGAAATGGAACAGCTGATCAAGCCCCCCCGTCCTCACCCCGCCCGCCACTCCTGTACCACTGACCCAGAGTCCCTGGCTAGCACTCCTGGCACGCCCCGTCCAAAACTTTCATCTCCTGACAGTAGACAGCCAGCCACCGCAGATGTTAATTTTCACGAGCGATAAATCATTCATAATGACTGGGGCCTGCTGTCATTTGGGCTAGCTGATCTTTTATGAGATGATCTTTTACATAAACTCCTCCTGGATTGCGGCCTGGCTCATTAGTGCCAGAAACAGGGTGTTTGGCGAACCGTCGCTGTTCCTATTGGCTGGAATGCAGATATGGCTGGCCACTCATGTGCCTGATAGACGGCGGAGCGCCGAGCCGCCTGGCGTGTTTGCCTGCCGTGGCAGGGACCTTCGCAGGTTTCCACTTGATTAAACTGCTCAATAGTCGCTTTAATTTAAAACCAAAAAAAGGTAATGAGAAAATAAAATGCGTAGATGCAATGTAATTGAGTTTGCTGATCATCCAGAAATCAAAGTGAGTTTGATTAGTAGGACCTAATCATCCTCTAATGACCAGATTAAAAACAATCGCTGCTGTCCGCCCGGAAGGACTGATTTCTGAGCTCTGACCAGCAGAGGGCAGTCTGGTGATCCTGTTCAAAAAACAGTAATAATAAGAATAGTAAAATCCTGTCAGCTTGTGTCACTTTTAAATTGCTTTGCGCATTATATTTGCCTGCAATAAAAACAGCAAATTTCATATTAAGTGTGTTTTTTTAAGCTGGGAAAGCCTAAAAGTTCACAGAATCATGTAAACATTTTTATCGCTGCATGATGAAAAAAATGTGCCAAAATATCTAACATCCATACAGAGACGGCTCTCCTGACATCCATTAGTCTTTAAGAAATGTGCTGCTTATAAATTATGGACAAAATAAATTGGTAGGACTCTTAGTTTTGATCCCGAAAAAGGCATCAGTGAGCAGCCAAACGCAGGCATCATGTCGAATTTATAATGAGTTTAATACTGTCTGCGCTGGTATGAAACAGCCCTTAATGCTGCGGAGGGAAGATTGGAGTGCAGTCTGCAGAAACAGCTCTGCTCTGTAATGGTATGTGGCACATTCAGTTCAGATGGCACTTTCAGCTCTTCCTTCTGCAAGGAAGTTGAGACTTCAGCAGTTTTGAAACTGACTCCCGCACAGTTAAACATTGTCCCTGCCCGTGATTCAGGTAATCCAAAGGACAGAGATGCAATGCTGATATTTGCCATCACTCTGTAAACAAGGTTTTACTTGATCTAGAAAGTAAATTTGTTGATGTTGTTGGTGTCAGATGAATTACTGACTAATGACCGTTTATACTCACAGCAAGCAGCCAAATATCGCATATCTCTGTGTATAACAACCAAGCATACATCCCTCAGTCCCTGACAGGTCGGGCTCTGACGGGCCAACAAAGAAGGATGTTTTATCGACAGCCCAACCCTGGGTCCTTCATCCAGTCTCGCTCAAACCATCAAACCACACTCAACCTTCCAGCACCTTCCGTACAGACATTCCAGGAAAAGGAAAGGCTTGATTATGCAGAACAAAAAGTCACAGTATTTCACAGTATTTCTCATTTATGTTCCTCCAATAAACCATGACAGGCTTTAATTATCGGCTGAACCAAGGAAGCCATCCCAAAATAATGACTCCAGTGTCCTCCTGTCATTTCAGTCCGGCTTCTTCTAGGCCTCGCTGTATTACTTCCCCTGCAATACAAGCAAGACTGACGTCCTCTGACAAGTGAAATGAATTCTGTGGCCCAGCGTGATCCCATCACAAACTGCAGCATACAGGCAGTACAGATGAACTAGCTGCTGCTTTAGATATATGATATGTGCTTCCATGTGATTTTCCAGGTGAAACTCATTAATGGGAATCCGGAAACTCACTAATAAATGCCGTGTTATACATTCATACGCCGGGGATTTTTTTGGGGGGGGTTTGTGGCTGCACCCGTTTTACACCCAGGCTGGTGGAGTTGTTCTTCACAGAAAAACATTGAGGCATACAAGTCTGACAGTTCACGTAACTCAGTGGAACTCATAGTAACATGACTGTGTTTCAGCCTTTTACTGTATAATTAGATCTCAAAAACAACAAACTGGAAATGTGAATCAATACTGAACATCTCATGGAGTTTACTAAGTTTAATTATTCATATTTCTATGTGTTTGAAAAGCAGCAGGAGCACTCATCTTTAAACGATACTGTATGTTGTGCCTTTACTTGCGTCTGACATTGAACACGCAGCACCTGAGCCTGCACTGAACATCCTCCCTGAAGGGCTGAGCGTTTCCCGGCTCTGGAGTTTGCCTCGTAATCCTGTGGGTTCTCTCCCAGACCCTCCTGTTTTACCCCATACCTCTTCATTATCAGACAGCAAACTTCGTACGATCTATCTGAGGCTAGCCTGGGGGGTAGAAATGCTACCTCACACCTCCTGCGGTGGGGATTCGAACACCGCCCCCCACCCGCCTGGATTTTGCACGCTCTCCCAGTGCAGTGTGGGTCCCCTCCTGCCATCCAGAGACGTGCAGTTAGGCTAATTGGTTTCTGTAACTCGGCATGTGCCCTGTGATGGACAGGCTGCCCCGCAGCCTTGCTGCCTGGGATGGACTCCAGAGCTCCCCCTGTGATCGCGACCATGACCAGGGTAAGCGGTTAGAAGATGGATGGACGTGTTATTTGTTTATCTGCTCTCCAGAACTGCTTATCCAAAGCTGAGTCATGGTCCACTTTGCTCCCGGAAAGCAGAGGATACGTGAGACGCTGGACTGGCCGCCGGCCGCACTCTACGTACGGCGTGTTCATTGTGTGATGAGCTCTAACGAAAAGGTCAGATTAGAGAAAAAATCCTGGGGATATTTACTGTATAGGGGGCAGTAAAAATAAGATATGCATCTTTTATATTCATTTTTACTTTGCTCAGAAATATATAAACTACGTCGGATCTTATGTAGGATTTGCAGACTCCTGTGAATCTAGAGTTATTGATAAAATCATTATGAACATTTATGAACCACTTATGAAGATGTTATAAAATGTGCCCTTTATGTAAAATATTACCTAATTCCAGGACACAGAGTGAAAAGTTTTTAGATTAATGGTGCTGCTTAATGCCATAAATGGAAATACAATGCCGTGTTTGGTAAAACTTAATCTTTCATTGCAGCCATCAGCAACTTGAGTTTACATATTTAAATATACATCAACTGTAACTATGCGTTTTCAAAATTTTTAAAGTCTTTTCTCATGACATATTATAGAATTATGACAATGTGGTACATGAAATGATAACAGGGTTTAGAGACAAAAGAGAAGATAAGGTACAGGGCATTTAACCAAAAAAAAAGTATAGGAGTGCATGATCACCTTTTTACGCGATAATCAAACGGGTGTGATGTCTGATCAGGACAAGGGTGATTTTGTATTTGCACATTAATAGCTGGTAATTAAGAGGAATGCATTTTAAATAAGTTTTAAGTGTTATATTTACACAGTGCCCCTGAGGGCAAAAGCTGCATTTTGTACATACCGTGATAATCATGGACCTCGACAGAGTTAGAATGTTCCAGTTTCCTCTGCTGCTCGATAGACCACATCAGGCCGCCTGCTCGCTGACACATTCAAAGGCTTACGTTAAAATATTAATGTTTTCAAAATTTCATAATTTTCTTTGAACAAAAAAATATAGGAAGGCATGCTGGCTTTCGCTGGCATAAAGTGAATCTTCTTCAGTGACTGCATTTTGAACAAAGGAAAGGAAGAAGATGTTTGCGTATGGAGAATGCAAGCAGGCAGATGTAATATTGTGGTTGATTTAGACAGTTGTCTAATTTAATACAGTACCTGGTGAGATATAGCTAGCAGGTAATCGCTTTTTTAAATGACCATGGTAAAATTCGTTTTAATTATTCATTAATTATTTACTTATTATTATTCAGTAGCATAAAGATATAAATGCTAAATTACTCATGCTGCTCATTAACATTTAACATTTTGCTTCAGTGACAGAAACAACGTGGCATTAAATTATGCGAACAAGAAACACAGGTTTATAACACCAATAGATTGTATCGCATTAACATGTGACCTTTACACCTCTATCAGCAGTCACATGACTATTAATCACATGACAAAGCGAGTTGGTAGCTGGCAGCGTCAGGAATTTCACTGCCTCGCTGGGCTGTTCAGACCTTTATCCAAGGTTCAATGCAATATGACTCATGGAGGGCTGCCCCTTGCTGACTGCACACACCACCCAGGAGACATCATCTATCCTTACACACTTTTTTATATACTCATTAATTAATAATCAATGTAGAAAACATTTCAATAATTCATTATCATAAATCATTTCACATAATTTGTATGACAGCGATATTGCATAGTGAAATCATTGATTTGCCATTTCAACAAAGATCAATACATAAATTGTTGGACATTAAATAGTCAAATTTATTTGTGTAAGGGCAGACGCCATGGCTTTCTGAATGAAATCCCACTCAGCTAAGACCCTGTCAGGACACAGTGCTAGACTCACCCTCTTCATAAGTAATGTCTGAAGACTGCCTTTCCCCGACATTTAAGCTTAATAAAATGCACATCTATAGTGCATTAGAATGCATTTAAAGCAGCAGTGAAAAACAGCAAAAACAATTGAAGGCAACAATGGGATTAAGCACATTGAAATCCCCGAGTGCGCATCTGATTGGTGTGTGCGTTCAGCTCCGTTTAAATCCAACACCAAATGTCAACAGCGTCATCGCTAAAATGACTGAGAAGTGCTCTGGTGCATTTTGGCAAATAGGTTATTTTTTTTTCACTGTTAAAGTGTCCCTTTTTTCAAAGGCATCAATAAGAATCTCAAGCAAACCTTTGAGTGTTACGTGATACAGCTCTAACCGCGATACATCTCCAGACTGTGACACGAATAGGTCCACCTGATGGCATCTTCATGACCTCAGTTTTGGCCTCCGTGCATCTGAATGGGCTGATTGTGCAGCTGCTGGCCGTATATTCCATACCGTCGTGAGTTCGAGGCTGACTGCGAGGCCACCCTCACCCACCTTTTTTGAGGTCGTTCTATGGCTCAGTGGGCTAAGCCTCTGTGCCCCAGCCTTGGCAGAATCGTCACGTGTCTGTGGGCCCTTGAGCAAAGCCCTTAACCCCCAGCTCCATGGCTGTCATAGATGGCTGCCCTTCACTGTGATTCCCAAACCTGTTCTTGTGTGTGTTTCATGGAGAGCAGGGCGGGGTAGATGAAAAGACAGATTCCCCACAGGGATCAATAAAGTAGCCTTCGATTCTATTCTCTCCCACGTGACTCATCCGCTAATTGCTGTTTATTCTGGTCTTTAATCCGACGCTGACGTCAGCCTGCATTTCCGGCGTGACGGCCGTGTCTCTGACTGCGGCCCCTGCAAGCAGGAGCATCTTACCCCAGCAAACGGGCCCCATTTTTCAAAGAAAGAGCAAAAAGGCTTCAAGTTCTGAAGCTCACATATTATTACCATTTTGACATTTACTTCTGAAGAGGAGACATCAGAGATAAAATACTTATATACAGAAAATAAAATATGTCACCATACTAATTACGTACAACAGATACCTTTTCGGACTATAATAGACAGTTTTGAAGGGCATCTCCTACCATTTGCAACCTCTTAGCACATGTCCTATACCTCTGACATCTCTGCAGTCTTTGCTTTATATTTATCTGGCTCTCAGTCTGCGGTATGCTGGGGCACTGCATGCATTGGCCCTCTCTGAGTCAGGATCTGCTAAATCCACCGTGATATCAACTGCGGTATGCTGCAGCACTGCGTGCAGTGGCTCTCTCTGAGTCAGGATCTGCCAAATCCACTGTGATGTCATCTGCCGTACGCTGGGGCACTGCGTGCAGTGACCTTCTCTGAGTCAGGATCTTCTAAATCCACCGTGATGTCATCTGCGGTACGCTGCGGGACTGCGTGCAGTGGATCTCTTCAAGTCAGGATCTGGTAAATCCACTGTGATGTCCCTTTCCCTCTTGCTGGTGCAGATGGGCTTCTGTACCATCATAGACCCTTTAATGGAGTTTACACAGGCAGTAAAGAATGAACCCCAGCTGCAATTTCTGCTTTAACTGGTCATTTTTGCAGCAATATTCTGGGTAATACTACGGGATACAAATAATGAGGTATTAAGCAATTACTCATGTATTAATTAACCACAGACTAAGTGTTAGTTACATACTGATCTCATGTTAATTCATCATTAATGAATTGTGAGGCATGTTTTATCTATATATATTACACTATATTTTTTTCTATATCTGTTAATTCTGTGAATCTCTGCAAACTACTGAAGGAACAGGTAATGAATAGCAAGTGAAATACCTCATCACTCTCATGTTTGTTCATCATTAATGAATCGTGAAGCATCGTTTATCTCTGGCAGCTACCTTATTAGGTCACACTTCACTTGAAGGGACACATAATGTGGTAGTTCACCAGGGGTGGGCAGTATTATCCACAAAGGGCCGGTGTGTATGCAGGTTTTTGGGGTAACCTTTAGGTCAGCTCTTCAAACCCAGGTGTGAGGACTCTTCATCCAATCAGTCCTCTAATTAGTAATATAATTTATGAACTGCAGTGAAAACCTGCAAACACACCGGCCCTTTCTGAACAAGATTGGCCACCCCTGAAGTACACTTTTATTTAATACATTAATTAATAAGTAACTAAGTGTTACTTATGTACTGATCCCATGATTATTCATCACTTAAATCAACAAAGATTGTTCATGTATTCTATTCAGGAACTATATTAGTTAACAGCTAACTAATTATAAGTAATAATGATCTATTATAGTTCCTGCATGGAATACATCAACTGTCTTAATTAATGACGAGCTAACACTTAGTTAATCATTAATCAATGCATGAAGTAAAAACTATTACAATATTTGTGTCCCCTCAAGTGAAGTATTACCATATTCTGAATTAAAAACAAATCAGTGATTGCAGCCGGTTAATCTGAACTAGAGTTAAACTAACCATATCTCACATATCACTTCCTGGGATAGGATCAGCAGCTATGTTTTTTACACAATGACTGAACTGAAAGGGTGTTTAACATTTTATTTTGCTTAAGTTATGTGCATGACAGTTACTATGCACCTGAAAGGGCAGTCGACAGATTCATCTGAGTCCTTTTTATGAAGCTTGTCAATCCTCCTGCTCTTAATCCTAAATCAAGTAATCCCAGTATTTATTCTTATAAAATAGAATACTGAAGGAGTCATTAATACTCTAAAAACAACTGAATATTCAATAGATAAATAGTTACTGAAATGCTATAGCACACTTTAAGTGTGATGTTGTCAGTTGGCAGTTTTATCCCTTTTGTGTTATTCATACAGGTCTGTGCATATTTTCCAGTATCATACCGGCCGAGATATTTTCAGCATAGCATTTTTTTAGGCTTAAAGGGGTGCAATTTTATTGTAATATGTAAAACCTTGGACTGTCATTTCTCGCATCTTTAACCGCCACTCACGCCCTACAAGAATGCCATCAAAGAGGTCACAGTGTCCCTTGGAAACGTAGGTCAGAACGAACTAAATTTTAATGCAATTTCATTTTAATGAAAGTAACTAATCGCTGGGCTTAATTCCCTCTCTGCCCAAAACAAGCAACAATCAATCCTGTTGTTGGATGTTGGCCAGCAGACACTCAGTCCTAGTACCACTGCAACACCTGCAGCTCAATTAGTTAGATAAATTACTTACTGCTCAAAGGTTAAAGACCAAATGCACATGGGTCACATCACTGAATGGATAGTCATGTTTAAGACTGTTGTCATAATAACTTATCAGAGTACTAATGTTGTCTGCCAATAAATGTGATTGGTCAAATTACTGTAACCACATGAGCGGAACAAATGTCACCGAGTCGTTTTTCATTCCAGTTGTATCACTGGTATACTGAACACTTGAGAGTTTTTTGATGTTTCTATTAATTATAGTGATTAATGGGAGCCTATACTGATTTCACGTTGGATGGAATTCTCTACCCATTTTGCTGAATTCTTTAAATACCTTCTCAAAACCAGAAGGTCCCTTTACTAATTAACAGCCCGGTGTGAACTAGCATCAGAGATAATCACTGGATGTTTGCCGGTCCAATCACAGCACAGAGAAGTAGACACACAAGAGCACAGGCAGCTGGACTCACAGAAGGCTGTGCGCCAATAAAGGAAGCTGCTTCTGACAATCATCCCTCCGAAGAAATAGATGACAGGGCGTGAACTTCCTGGCTGAGACTGAAGGCACTTAACCTGACAGTGGTTGGGAGGAACATGTGTGACCACACTCATGGATCGAAAGATCTCTACCGCTACTTCGAATAATGCTACTGTCACTAATGCTACTGATACTAGCAGTACTGTTACTAATACTACTGATACTAGTAGTACTGTTACTAATACTACTGATACTAGTAGCACTGTCACTAATACTACTGATACTAGTAGTACTGTCACTAATACTACTGATACTAGTAGTACTGTCACTAATACTACTGATACTAGTAGTACTGTTACTAATACTACTTTTAAATGAGAAGTATAGCAATATTACTAGTAACAATAATACTAGTAATTGAATAATATAATAAAATGAAAATAATAATAGCACATGGCAAAAATAAATAAATAAATAAATAAATAATAATAATTGGGTGTGTCCCCCTGCAAGAGTATCCCTGTCATTAAGATCTTGTTGTTTAAATTAGTCCTGTAGTATCTTCTGTGTCGTTAGCCTTCAAGCATCAGGAAAAATATATTTCATTAATCCCCAACCACAAGCCTCTCCGTCCCCAAGAATCTTGCAACATAAGTGCAGTGAATTTGTTAGAGATCTGCAAGCATCATCAATACAGTATAAATGTACTTAACAGTCACATTATTGTAGTCAAGCTGGTATTTATGAGCTGACCGTGTGCTTCCCGCTATACTCTCACTATACTCTATATGCAGTAAGCACACCTTTGAAAAACTACTTTAATTTGTATAAGAGCAGAAGGCATTGCATGCGAGTGAGTCTTTGAGCAGCTTCATGAAGAATTATACTTGTATTTTGTAAAACACAGCCCTGCATTCACTTCTAGTGTTAGGAAGAAATGTATCCAGATGAAATAGAAAGAGGTCAATGCATTATTTCATTATTTCCGAAGCATATGAACCAATTTTAACATGCAATTATAAGGAAAATGACAAATTTCCACAGTGTTGTGCGCTGTTTTAACTACTCTGTGAATTTAAATGCTTGTGCATTAGCGGGGTGAGGATACTTTACAGTACAGAGCCGTCCTTGATAAACGGAAGGCGAAAAATGAAATTATAATATTTATTAAATTGAGGGTAGCATGTGTATCTGTGATGTATAAACTGTGTCACTGGGGATACACATTATCTCTGAAAATACACATTTTGACCTAAATTGTGTACCCTAAGCATTTTACTGTGGTGGTCCTCAATTGGGGACGGCCTCATCTTATTAACACATTGAACGTATTTGATCTGATCACAGTGGATGTTTCTCACACAGAACCACCCTGCTCTGTCTTTATGCTTATCCCTAATTCAGTCCACTTACAAACATTCAAGATCATTCTGGTCGGATGCCTTTATTTAATAGACACTTTTATCCAAAGGGATTTTTTTCGGAAAGCAGGAATCAGAGCAACTGGGGTTCCAACAGCGAAGCCGTTCTGCTGACCCTAGGATTCAAGCCAGCAACCTTCTGGTCACAAATATAGGATTCTAATCCAGTGAGCCACACACATAGCAGGTAGCAGAGCATAGACACATATGAAAAACAGGGAGCTGAAGAACTTGTATACAGAATGGACACATGCAAACGCACACAGCAGCTGGCATGATGGGGGAGAATCACACAAAAGGTTGAATATTATACAAGATGGCATATTGGCTTGGTGAGAACTGGCATCTAGGCTGTCCCCCCCCCCCCCACCCCCACCCTGTGCTGCATGTTTCCTGGAATAGCCTGCCGATTCACAGTGAGCCTGCACTGGATGGGTTTGCGGGTGCAGAGATGCCCGGTAGGGACCCTGTTGGACATCAGCAAAAGCTCTGACAGGATTTATCAGTAGGACACCAATATTCATTTAGCAGGGAGAAAGTGTGTCGGATTTTCCAAAATGATTAAAAACATCACCATCTTAAATAGCCTTAATATCTGTTATTCCTTATTGGGATAAGAAGGGACTGATGAGAAAATGGTTTTTTTGCTTTACACCAGATCTCAGATGCTGTTGAGTCGCACATGTTTTTACAGCTTGGGAGTGATGACATTTCTTGCCAGTGAAGCGGAGATTAGAGGAGCAGACTGGGAGAGGAAAGGTTGCTGGGATTTAGCCCATGAAGGGTATTAGCGTATTTGTTTACTGGCCATTGAATCCAGAAGTTGGGAGGACAGAGAGCAGCACCGACCTTGAGTTTCCATTAGCTTTCTTAGCCTTTTCCTGTCATTTCGGTACAATGCGCAGACTGTTTCATCTGTGAAAGTGCCCCAACACTTGAATTTGCAGATTTAATGCATAATTGAAAATGATTATTTTTGATGGTATTTTAATTCTGACAGGAACTAAATGACACTGGGCTTAGCAGCATTTACTCACGGCTTTCCGGAATCATCTACGATTATCTTCAAAGACTGGGAAGAAGGGGACTTGATGTTGGTAAGACCAGGTAAAGCTGGATTTCCAGGAGTTTGAAGTCAGTGATCCACCTTTACGGGGATCCCTGAGCATCTAACACATTTATTCCCAGTTTGGCCCAGATTACCGTTACAAATAATGATTCATATGATTGGTAGAAAGCATATTCCATTTTATCTGTATGATATGACTCAGACAAATGGCAATTCTACCATTTTCTAGCCACAAGGAAAAAAAAATGTTACCGCTGTCTTAAAAATGTTTTCTGAATACATTGCCTTTTAAAACTTTTTCTAAAAGTTGTGAATATTTTCTGTAAATATTTTCTCAGTTCATATATTCATTTATGAGGAGGAGACTTAGATGGGAAAAAACTGAGTAACAAATAAATGACATTGTTACATGCTGTCTTGAATCTGCATTTTTCCATCGTTTTGACCCTCAGCTGGCATGTATACCATGGCAGGTTAATCCCCTGCAGTGCGCCCATGCTTCTCCTCTGTCGCTCCGTGCTCCTGCCCCCCGCCAGCCACACCTCCGGCGAGGAGGTCTCTGCCCACTGGGTTAGGGGTAGCTGAAGGGGATCTCTGTTCGGAGGCCGGGGCCGAGTCACATGCTCACATCCAGGTACGTTCAGTGCACTTTCCGTGTGTTTTTTCCGCCCTTTTTTGTGAAGACCACAGGATTAACTAGATTGCTTTTCATAAAATGTCAAAGGTACATATTTCAGTGACACGCATGGAAATGTCAGCCAAAACCACAGGGAAATATATATAATCAATCCTTTTAAAAAAAGAGGAGGAGGGGGAATTTGTAAAAAATAGACGCAGACGACTCAAAATTACAGAAAAGGTCAAACAGTAAGTTGTCTCTGGCTTGCTAGGTTAGTATACGCTAAATATTACTGTGCTTTTGCTACTGTAAGTGAAATATCAACATAACACAGAGGCAGGTAGAGGCACCCGCCCCCCCCGTAATAGAGAGGGTGCATCACCAGACAGCGTGAAAGCCCCATTCTGACATTATATATCACCAGAAATGTTTTAATCTGCCCTCTATCCTGTATTAACCGCCAAAAAAAGGAAGGATTTGGAATACAGGCCCTGCCGCAGGAAGTCCGCAGCGCCTACAGCAGCTCCGTACGCATCCCCTGGGCGGGGGGGTGGATTCTGCTTTAGTACGCAAGGCCCCCCCACTGCACTCTTCAGCTCCAAATTTACAGAGGAGTCAGAGACACACTGAGTTTACAATGTGTTGTGAGAACTCAGGAAGAAATGTGGGGGGGGGGGGCTGTGTGTAAAAATGCGATGGGGAAGCCACACCTCCCGTTTGGGCGGTGTGCCACATCAACGGCGCTTCACACGTCTCCGAGTGACAGAGGGGCCCTAAATATAGCCGCTCATCTGAGGACGAGCGCGAGGGTCTGGGCCGCAATCATTTCAGTTATTTTCTTCCTAGATTGAACATCTGTTCACTAATTTCACAGGAATCGGGAAGGCTGATTATTTATGAGCTGACTGAGGAATAACGACTCAGATAAAGAAAAACGGCATAGCTAGGAATTCACCTTGAAAAGGCACATTTTGGAGGCAACCTCTGAAAAGAAAGATAAGCGTGAGTACGAAAGGAAAGAAAGGACTGACAGCGGCTCATAGAAAAAGTCAGCGTCTCTCGGAGCGCTTTCCCCGTAATTGTTACCTTGCACTGTAACATAAGGCGACATTTCTTGCAGTGAAACAAAGGGAGGTTGATTGTTCCATAACTACGATGCTCACAGCTACAGTGCCTGTATCAGAAATGGCTGGAACTCCTCAATAACATTTGCCTAGATGGCATGCTCCTGTCACTGCCCCTCTTTCTGTCTGTCACTCCACGCTTCCTCCATCGGAGGGGGGCATCATTATTTGGTGACAAGGTGTAAAAGAGTCCTCAGAGAGTGGAAATGACAGCCTGAAACCTCTCTTTCCAACACAAGGCCCAACATCCCCTGCACCTGTCACAGTATACGAGTATAAATGGAGCCACTCGGTCTATGAACACAAACCACTGCTCTGATTTTTTTTTTTTTTAAAGCCAGTTATCATATTATATACTGCAGTAAATAAGCCCTTAGCGCTATTTTGCCAAACAAATATGTCTCAGTGTATTTGACACAGTGATTCTACATTATACCAATGGGGAACTTTCTGCATCTCAGAAATCTGTAACATCAACACTGATGAAAAGGAAGATATGATCGCTTTTAAGTGCGTTGGCGGTGTTATGCCGAAAAAGGCATCCCTGCCTTATAATGCATGCCGGTGTTCCGACGAGTTGAGGTTTTAGGGGGTTTTTTGGGGTCAGGGGTTTTTTTAGGGGTTAGGGTTTTAGGGGTGTTTTGGGGGTTAGGGTTTTAGGGGGGTTTTGGGGGTTAGGGTTTTAGAGGTTTTTGGGGTTTTT
>JAOYFF010000128.1:16725301-16738122 GCA_025773925.1 Cryptomyrus ogoouensis
CTATGGTGAATGTTTGAAGGCGGGGGGGCGGGGGGGGGGTTGGGGGGGGGGGGGCTGTACCCCGATAATATTTATTTGGCTTCAGTCATCACCCAGTAGATTGACCTTTGTATGTTTATTGTTAAGTTGTGTCCCCATTGGCTTTCTCAGTGGGCTCTCAGTCAGTCACGATGATGGTGAGTGTAGGTGTGTCGTTTTGAGATCATTAGGCAGGTCGTGACAGAGTATGCAGGTAGGGGCTGCATGGTCTTTAGACTGTTTGATGTTACGGAGAGTTTCCAGGATTATCTCCAATTATGAGCTGAGTAGATAATTAATGATCTTCACAGTGTTTGTTGGGGTGGACAGCTCCTCAGTGAGGTGAGAGCGGACCATGCTAATTTTATGTTCTTGGCTGAGAAAACAATGGTTTTGCATTTTAGTTTTCTAATCTGATGTTCCTTTAAGGTGTGGATATATAAGGGGATGAAAGATATTGCAGGTATATGCCAGGTGTTTGAGATCCACCGAAACTCACAGCTGACCGTGAAGCATCACAGGTGAAGCAGGAAATTATCAAAACAACAATGTTCAAATTCTATGGTAAAAACTATAACAGCGAAACATACAACTATCTCCTCAATTATGAATCGGCCAGAATATTAAAAACAACAAGGAAAATGGAGTGAGGTGTGTATTTGTTTCCGCACATATGTGTGAGTCGGGGACAACAGCGGATGCTGGAGCGCCGTGAAGAGGGCAGGTGGTCGGACTCAGCCAGGAGGCTCCTCATCAGCCGGCTGTCTAGACGCGGCCCCCCCTGGGTCACGGTGGGCGTGAGCCCGTCTCCCGAAGAGGCTCCGGTGACAGCGAGGCTGTGCTCTCTCTGCGCTTCGGGCGGAGATCCCTCTAAAACGCAGCAAGCGTTTTAAATGTGATGTTTTTTAACTGCCAGCGTTTTAATTCTGTAAGTGAGATATGGTGTTTGCTGTGTGTATGAAGCCAGGAGAGCCAGCTTCCACAGAGTGATGATAAGAAAGAAACCTTAGTGATAACTTTAGTGATCCCAGGGGGAAATTCTTGTGCATACAGCAGCAAGGTAAATATAGTTCATAGACAGTACACGTCGTTCAGACAAGTAAACACAGTGCAGACAATTTTTCAAAAAGTACACAAACAGAACATCCTGAAAGGAACGTTGAGAAATTAATAAATATAAATAAATGAACAGGATCCTTATCCATATGTTGCCTCGTACGGGGGCAAAGTGCTGCTGTTTCTGTGGTGTTGCTTTCTATGGAACGCCAAAAGGGTCACAAAACACCCCAACTTACGCGTTGTCTTAAGCCTATACGCAAAAAATGCATCAAACCCACATATTTTATGCTTTACGTATGTGGAAATGACGTGTTTTCAAGGCTCTTTTAGCAATCAAAAACGATAGGCATAAAAACGCATCAATGAGATGGCGATTACGCGTCAACACGACAAGCAAAAAAACGTGTCAAGAAGATGTCGATCGTGTGGCAAAAGGACACGCAAAAAACGTCTCAATCGCACACGCAAAAAACGGCTCAAACATGTGTATTTTATGCGTTAAGTATATGGAAATTACATGACGTCAAGGCGCTTTCAGCATGTCAAGAACGACAGGTGTAAAAAAAAATGTGTCAATAAGGAGCTTACGACAACGTGTAAGTTGAGGCGTTCATGACCCTTTTGGCATTCGAAAGGTTTCCGCAGGATAATTCACCTCTACGTGAGCAGCCCAAGGTCCTGTACTATCTGTATAAATGTGCGCTATCTGCATACATGTGTGCTTTCCGCATACACTTATGCTATTCGCATACACTTATGCTATCTGCATACATGTGCGCTATCCACATACATGTGCCATCGGCATGCATGTGCGCTATCCGCATACACTTATGCTATCCGCATATATGTGCGCTATCCGCATACACTTATGCTATCCGCATACATGTGCGCTATCTGCATACACTTATGCTATCCGCATACATGTGCGCTATCCGCATACACTTATGCTATCCGCATACATGTGCGCTATCCGCATACGTGTGCCATCGGCATGCATGTGCAGAAGCTGCATGCTTGTGCGCTGTCGCTAGCTGGCTGAGAGCTGTATCACAATCATAGGCCTCTCGCAAACACACTTTACTGCCCTAAGCTGGAACGAGATTAAAGACAGGAAGTAAAAAAAACGATACTCTTCAGAAATGTAAAACTAAGTAGATTTGTGTATCAGAAATACTACTTTTAAATTACCTCCATCAATAGGAGATGCTTTCTGAAGGACACACGTACGTTTGATATGCGGAAGTGCTAACTGGGAATCAAGGCGCTGAAGACACCCTGAAAATGCGGAATAGGTGGATTTTGCGAGATACACTAAAAGGGAGCTGGAGTAAGATCAATGTGAATCTTATTGTGTTGTAAAACAAAAGGAATATTTGGGGCAGAGGGAAAAACACAAGCCCACCCCCGGTTATTAATGCGAATGATGGCAGCGATTGACGGTTTGCTGTACCTGAAACCGGCTTCGCGCTCTGCAAGGTGACTCAGCAGCTACGCTGTCCTGGGTAATACACTGGGACGAGCTTGGTGGAATAAGTTTGATAAGCAAATGCGCTTTAATAACAGAAGTGCTATTAATGTGTGGATGGGTCCGCCCGAGCGCCTGCAAGCACCAAGGTCACAGCTGATTACTCCTTCAGCGAGCAGGAGGAGGGACTGGCTGCGGAAGCCCCTGGGGACTGGGTGTACGTTACAAAGCCTCTCCAAACTGGCCTTGAACCAGTTTTCCAGTTTGACCTACACTTCCGTGACATGCATCCAGCCATGGAGCAGGAGCACTCGCACCGCCTTCCGTTTTGCCTACTTGTATCTGTTTCAGAGGATAATTTACGTGCACGGGGACGTGAGGCGGCCATGATATACACTGACGCCATTCTAGACACCGGCAGGAAGGTTTTAGGACAGAAATGGGGCAGTGTTATCCCGAAGGGGAGGGATTTTTTTTTGCAGTTCCTTCAATGTTAGTATATTCGTCCACACATTTTAAAAATAAATAATAAATTTCTTTAGCTCCTGTTTTCCGTCACTCATCCATCCGGCCTCCATCCGAGGAGCTGCATTTCGGCCACACCTGCCCGACGTCGTGTTTCTGAGAATCTGCCACAGCCTGCTTTGGGATCGGGCCCCTCTGCACCCTCACAGAGCAAGTCCATCACGTGGTTTAAATATGCCACATTTTAATTTCATTTATTACAGCCAACTCATTTATTAGGAATATTATACATTTTTCATATGTATATTATTTTGACCTTTCGAGAATGTTTATTTATTTAAAACCCTGAAAGACTTGTGGGTGAATTTGAGGCACTCATGCTCATCACTACATGTATGGTCTAATATAACTTACCTTAATTTAGTTGTAATTCACAGTCATGTGGCTGTAATCAAGAAATATGGTCCTGGAAAATTACACTAGAGATAAAGAACCATTTGCTATGAAGTGTACAGTTCACACACAGACACATTTATGCAGAGACAAAAGGATACACAGAGTTACTCTGCAGTCCCAGCTGTCTACAGCTTAGTGAAAGTGAGAGTTCTGGTCACTTTTGGACTCTAATGTCAGTTGGGTGGCAGACAGGAAAAGGCAGACAGGGACAAAGGCCCTGTTAGGGTTCAGGGTGCTTTGGTCAGGCGGGGGTGACGGTGCTGTCGTGGTCCCGGACGATTTGCTGCCTGGTAGGAGGGAACGGACTTTTTACATCCCAGTTTACTGTGATGGGGGCCAGTAAAGAGCGAGCCAGCATGGAGGTGACACGTGCAAGGCCAGGCCAGCTGTGACATGGATGTCACATCGGCCCCCTTCTGGACAAGCTGAAGCGGAGCGGTCACCCAGCAGGAGGGGCGAGGCCAGCCGGGATGGACCTACGGTGTTCTGGCGAGGAGCAAGTGGCACCTGAACAGCTGACAGAACACTGGGCCATTTATGAATGTTACTGATTAAGATAAATTGGGGTCTTATCATTTAATTCAGTGATTTCAATGGCGTACCAAACATTTTCTAACACCGATGCTTTGCAAGCAAGAAAAAATATACATAAACAGAAAAGAAATGTACTGTGAAAGATTAAAATATTGGGAAGAAAATGAGCATGTTCCTTTAAGAAGCGGCTACCAGATTGCAGGGGGTCTGGCTACGCCGGAGCTGCACTGGAGAATAGTGTCAGCTGTGTCTGCTTCTGATGGGAGGGTCCAGCCAAGCTGCTGGAGGCAAGTCAGCCAGGCTGGCCTCACACCTGCACCAAGGGCTCTTTTCTGCCTCGAAAAGACACTCCGGCTTTAGTCTGCCTTAGTATGCGCTGGCGAATGGATGCTGGAATGTGATTGGACAGAGGTACTGACTGACTGGCCCTGGGAGGAATCAGGTGACAGAGAGATCAGCTGGGCAGGCTTTCTGTAGTCCGGTGTAGCAACCTGTGGCCTGTACTACGAAGCGGGGTTACTGGCTTATCGGGGTAACTTGTTGGATTTAAGGTAGTCTGGGCAAAATATAAGTGAACGAATATGAAGTCCATTTAAACCATGGTACCTTAAAGCCAGTAACCCCGCTTCGTAGTACAGGCCACTGGTATAATAAGTAAATGATAAACCACTGCAAGGTGTACAGTTATTATGAATTTGGTGCTGGGGCTGGTTATTTTCGTATAACTGCACACCTGGAAGTCCTTTATCCCGTCTATACCACGGCGAATCAACAAAAAACAATAACAGAAAAAAATAGTTGCTGTTAATTTTTCGGAAGTAAATGATTTCAATTCCCATTTAATAATGTTCCAATGTGCTCTAAAAATATATGTCTGGTCAGGCTACTCACTGGAGTCTGTTACGTTACCTTATAAAAATTAAAAGTTACAGGGGTTTTTACAGGGTAAATTATGCTGATAAGAATGATGGCTTATTTATGGATAAAATGTCATACTGGATTATATATTAACATGTTAAATAAATTATTAAAATGCCTTAATATATAACTGATATTAGGCTGCCAGAACTACATGTGCAGTTGCACGAAAATATTCAACACCTGCATGACATCTCTGGACCAATAAGAAAATTGCATTTACCTAAGTGATGGTATGAACCGGCTTATATGTGTGTATATATGTGTTTGGTGGAGGTATTGCCTGAACATGGTGTGTCCTTCTAAATCACTCTTTTGCTGGCCTGATTTTAAGATGGGCTTGAAGGAGCAGCTCTGGGACCTCCATCCATCTGCCAGCCTCTCATCCAGCACAGGGTCACAGGGGAGACTGGAGGCTTTGGGAACACCCTGCCCAGGATGCCAGTCCATCGCTGGGCACACAGTCTCACACAGACACAGACACACACACACATACGGATACACACAGACACACACACAGACACGAAAACGGATGCACACAGACACACACACAGACACACACATAAACACACACACACAGTCTCACACAGACACAGACACACACACGGATACACACAGGTTTTTATGAATCAGGTTTTTATTACATTGTGGGGGTCATTTGGTCCCCCACAAAGTAAGATAACCCTAATCCCCCCCACCCACACACACACTATTTAGAAATACAAAAATAAGTGCAATTCAGCCACCAACCCTGAGGAAGGAGCCCACAGTGTTCCCTGCTGCCATATAGATCCTGGTAATTGAATATCATGATTATTAAAATGTCAATAGCAAATATTTTATTAAGTCTGTTTTTGTAAACAGCTCCCAGTTAATGAAATTAAATGTTGCTCCTGATCCAGGAAGGTTATTCCTTTCGCACTGTTCATGTTGCTGCAGTTAGAAATGATGGGTAAACAGCTGTTTGTTTTGATCCACGGCTGTTCGTTATGTTCTCTTTGCCGGCAGATGCTTCAGTCCGGAGTGGATTACAAAGCCTGCATGACACAGCGGCCATGAATGACATCCCCAGTAAACAGCATTAATGCAAAACTGATTATGTACAACACCAGAACCGTCTGGGATGCATGAGTTTTTAATTATGTTGCTTTGGATTTTAAATTTGCTTGACAAGTGTTGGACTTTGTAGCTGAGATCAACCCGGCGCAGACAGCAATCCAATAATGCCTGTGTGCGTTAGGATCTCTGCTGCGGCATGGGAGACACGGCTTAGTCGCTGTTGGTCCTTCCTTACATCATCTTTTTACTTACTCTAGTTCCCATAACCAGAGAGGTCATAAGTAGCATATTCATGGGAATTGGTTGAGAAAAGATGACCTTTCACACGTGATTCGAAGGCAGATTCAAGGCAATCTCTGATTGGCTCATCAGATGTTTTTAATACGAGCTGTTACTGTACATTCCTCACACCGATAGTGTAAATACAGTATTATCAGTTATCATCCTGCTACCTTTATCACTTTTAAATATGGAATTAAGATTCTTAGCTGGGTGATAGAAGCCAGTCCTCTTGCCAGTAGCGCTGAAGGTGTTATCAAAATATTTACTGGACGATCTTTACCTTTTTTCAAAGTGGTGAAATACTCTTCCAACCCTGTAAAAATACAATTCTAAAACAAATGTTTTAAAACTGTACCATCACACTGTAGGCGTTTTGGAAACAGTGTTTGCTGGACTGCATGATCCCAAACTCGGTACGGTGTGCAGATACTGCTGGGGTAGTATCTGAAGCATTTTTAGTCCCTGCAAATTTTTTTTGTCCAATCATTTTATTCTAATTACTCCCCCCCCCCCCCACTGAAGGAAATATTTAGTTTTCAATACAGAAGAAGCAGCTCATATGCAGCTGTGCATCATTCATTAGGCTTATGCAGATTTTTCGGTCCTTATGTATTTTGTCTTTTTGTCGGGTGGAATAACAAACATTTATTTTTAAGGCAGAGTGATGCTTCACAAGCTGTGGTGATGTGATGTGAAAATAGTGAACTGTATCTTTTCCTGATTAGCAACATTATCAAAAAGGGGCATATGCTGTAAATATGTATAAACTGTATTTTCATTGTATGTATCGTTGGAAGTGTCTGCTGTCGGAAATGACTCACTCATTTCCAAATGTGGTTTGTTCATTTTGAGTGACAAGCAGCCTGGACAATGATAAATTAATTATATTGTCTCCGTTTCCTAAATAAAAAACAAATATGATAATAAGAATCACTTTAGAAAATAATGCTAGATAATGATGCACAATTTGAGAAACCATAACTTTATCTAGTTGTTGGAGTCTAAACATTATTTTGGTTTTTAATTGTGATGCATTAACTGGCGTATAGGTGAGTATAACGGACTTACTAATTGAGTTAACCTGGTTATTTACTCGACTGACTTTCACTAACTTTGTTCCCCCCCTATCTTTCACCACTTTAATTATTTGGAAAGTGAGTTTTGTCATCTTCGGTTGAAACGTCAAAAAAGTGCTAATTAAAAATATGGTCTCGGGGTTGTGGCTTTTGAGAAGCTGAGCTGCCCTGGGCAGCAGGGGGGGGGCAGCAACATCCACAGTTATAGGAAGTGGAGGCTGTGACAGAAATGAAGTCATTAACACCCCAACGGCCCAGCTCACCCCACACCATGCCTGACCATGATTGCTAGAGAATAATGAAGAATGTTGGCTTTTTTCTTACATCTGGTTTTATTCAAGCATTTTAGAATTGAAGCGTGTGTCGGTCGTTTTTTTCCAAGCATGCAGACACCATTGTAAGGTTAGCTACTTAAAACCAGTGGTGGGCACTGTGGTGGGGAGAACTGCATTTTCTTATTATGCACCACAGACGTGGAATAATGGAACAGCTAGCTTTGCTAATTAGCGGTCAGCGGATCAGCAGAACACTGCCCACCGCTGCCTGAATCGTATGGGGTGCTGAGATGAACGGATGCGGACGTCATTCGCTTGCATGCACATTAGCATGCAGTTCTGTAGAATTCCTGGTCATACATCCCGCGAATCCAAATCACACTTTGGTGTCTCTGCATAGAGCAGTAACAGAAGCACTGCGCGGGGCCACGTGGATGCAGGCGGGCAGGCAGGCAGGACAGTAATAAAGCCTGCAGTGTGGGGTTAATGAGACCTCCTCGCCCCCGCTTGGTGGCTTCCTTTGCGATAGCATCTCCTCTGGGCCCAAGTGCTTGTCCCACTGAGCTCGCGAGCATCATTTATCCCGCACGCCGTCTGCATTTAATGAACCCGTCGCAGTCTCGTGTCTACGAGAGGCAGCCCGACGTGCTGGAAATAGCTACTGAGCGGACAGAGAGAGAGAGAGAGAGACAGAGAGTGGGAAAGAGGAGGCACCCCGACTGCTGCCGGAAAGCGAGCCAGCAGGTCGCCGATTTTCAGTCAGTAGATTAGCAGGCAAATGGCAAGCATCCCTGATCTTTAATTCATCCTTAATTTCACCCGACATCTCTAGATGTCAGACTGTGCTGAGCTCTATTATTCTGATACTGACCATTGGAATTATAACGCAGTAACTTTGTTGTTGTTTGTGTTGAAGCCTTTTCAGTTGTCCTATAAACACATAATGTAAACCCTAACCCCTAACATTTTTTTTTCTGTTAATAAAAATGGTTAACCCTGGAATGCCAGGCCGTAATAACAACAACAATAATAATAATGACAATAACTATGTATGAGCGTGTGCCCTTTGATGGACTGGCATCCTGTCCAGGGTGTACCCCAGCTCTGTGCCCTTTGATGGACTGGCATCCTGTCCAGGGTGTACCCCAGCTCTGTGCCCTTTGATGGACTGGCATCCCGTCCAGGGTGTACCCCAGCTCTGTGCCCTGTCATGGACTGGCATCCGATGTAGGGGGTACCCCAGCTTTGTGCCCTATCCTACCTGGGACAAGTTCCAGGCTCGTCTGTGAGCCTGGCCATGATTCACGTTGGATATCTCTTCCTAGAGCATTAATACATGCTACTAGTTTTTTGCTAAAACTGGGCAATGTGCCACAGATCTTCATTATTAACTTCTCCAGCATAAGTAAGTTAATGACCAGGCTTTGTGCTCCTGCCTGACTTTCAGTTTGTAAACCGAGCACTGCTGGCTCCTGCATGATTAAACAAGCTTCATGCATTTTTAATGTCTGCTGCTGCTGTGTTAACTCTCAGCCCCTCTACGGAGGGTTACTATGAAGCTCTTCCAGTTGAAGAGGTTGGATCATGGAGATGTTAGTGCACAGCTTCAGGCCAGTGTCACGCACAATGAAAACAGCGGGACCCTGGGTTTCAACTGGACGTCACTATCAGGCTTCGTCTTTGACACTTTTCTAAAAGTGCCAGCCTCTTGCTAATATTTGATTATTTCCTTAAGGGCTAGTGCAAGATGATCTTTCCTGGAACAGAACTGTAATGCAGTGCTGTGGACTCCACGGGGTGAACAATTTCAACCCAAACCAAAGGATATCTTTCGGGGTGGGTGTGGATGTTATTCATCTTCAGGATAGTTTCTTTTCTATGTAAATGCATACAGATATTTTACTGAGTCACTTTGCTAGTTTATTTTTTCCCTCATGCAAATATAAGAAAAGGCAACCAGAATACTAATATTTTTTTCATTTCTTTCCCATCTCCAACCAAGATCACTCTTCCTCCTCCACCTTGAACAAAACAAACAATATTTTAATAAAATGTACTTGAAAGAAAGAGAATATTTTCAGCTTGTGATTCGGTTTCCTCCCATGTCCGTTTTCACCATGTCTTTTGCGATCACAGAATGCTTCCCACACTGGCTTTCTGATAATCGATAGCAGCTTCAGCTTTGCTGCACTTGTGGGGAGCAAATGGAGAATCTCTCCAGTCTTTTTCATGAACTGGACCCTGTGACCCACGGACTGCATAGGGCACGGAGACAGTCTTTTATTAAAATGGGATTTCACCTCTCTGGGTCAGAGGGACGTGAGGAGAAGGAGTCATCGTAATACAGAGGGCACACTTCGCAAAACAAAGAGTGCCATGAAGGAAGAGTAAAATTAGAATTGGGCTTGTGCGTCAGGGAATAATTCGGCAGGACAGAGACAGAGTCCCAAACGGCTTCCCAGTAGTGCAGGTTTACAGGCAGCAAAAGAACAGAACAGACCAATTTATACTGGTAGACATTAACAAGGAATGGGTGTATAACAAACAGCAACAGTCACCTGACTCTCATTCCCAAGATGAGCCCCCCCCCAACTCACCCACCATCTTGCCGATACATTAAGGGGGGGTTATTTTTAAACCACAACGCAGGCGTGTGTTGGCTGGTCCCGACTGGGCCCGCCTCACGCCACTGCCTCTGCTAACGTACGCATCACAATAATCTAACGTACGCATCACAATGATCTAACGTACGCATCACAATAATCTAACGTACGCATCACAATAATCTAACGTACGCATCACAGTGATCTAACGTACGCATCACAGTGATCTAACGTACGCATCACAGTGATCTAATGTATGCATCACAGAAATCTAACGTACGCTTGATGACTGTGCCAGCATTGATGTTTCATTATGACCCACTTCGGGGGGGAGGGGACGAGTCTGCCCCCCCCCGACCTCTATTTCGCACACAGTTTTTGGTTATTCAATCTGTGTGAAGGAAGTGATTTTTGCCATTAAAATAATGACATAAATATTCAAAAAATAGTTCCACAAAAATATGAATAAATGTCGAACGGCAGCATTGTGAAGTCAGTCAGTAGGACTCCTGGTGATGGGAATTTGCTGGAAAACAATTTTCAATCAAATTTCCTAATTAATGACTGGCGCTCATGGCTTGGTGAACAGACCTCACAGAAGTTAGCCGACCCCTCTGCAGGCACGTGAAGAGCTCTGTGGATGAGCTTTGCTCGGTCTCGCCCATTTGATGGACCACAGCCGCTCAGCTGGCCGGTTGGATGCAGCCAATCACCTCGTCTCACTTCCCCGTGCTGCAACGTCTCCGTCTCAACCTCCCTCAACTTCCCGCTGCCATCCTGACCTCCTGGGAAGATCCAGCGTGTCAACCCCCCCCACGAGGCGAGAGCAGAGCGGCTCAGCAGTCAGCCACAGACGCGTCGGGAGTCGTAGGCTAAATCTTGTGGAAGCACACGTCGGATTTGTCTGTCTGTTATAAGTTCTGCCTGTGTCACTTGCAGGAAATTAGTGAAGCGATCAGAGCTCTTGATTCATCAGAACTGCTTGCAGGTTGCTGTAGTTACATACACTAGTCCAAAGTTACACAAATTACTTGTTGCCTTACAATAGTACATTCTGTTAGGAGGTTGGTTGCACACAACCATATTGACTGAGGAATGTGCCAGAACTTGGAGCTGACATCGAGAGCAATAAAGCGTCACATACCCAGTGCTCTCTCTCTTGGATGGAGACCCCAACACACGTGCTTTACCAAGGTACGTTGGGAGATTAACAAAAGTAAAGCTTCAGCCCGCCATAAAAACAATTACAGGCTGTAGCATGAAGTACAACTACAAGTTGAAGAGTTTTGCATTCAGAGAATTCTTTCCATGCACCACTATAATGAGCTCTTACTTTTTGCACTTGTGTCCTTCCTGTGAGCTGTAATGAGTCTGGCCATTCTCCTCTGACCGCTCTCATTAACGAGGGCTTTTCACCCACAGAACTGTGGCTAACTGCATGTTTTTGTTCATCACGCCATTCTCTGTAAACTCTGCACTCTATGGTGTGTGATAATCCCTGGGGGGGGGCTGTTTCTGAGATGCTGGAACCACCACCTGTACACCACCGATCTCACCACATTCAAAAAATCTCTTACATCAGGCGTCTTAGCCGTTCTAATGCTAAGCCAAAGTGACACTCTCGTCCCTGTCTGCGTGTTGTCAGTTGCAGCTGCACTGGTTGATCGGACGGCCTGTTTGTTTTAGTGAGCAGGTTTACCTAAGAAACTGGCCATGTTCCATCCAGCTCCCAGCCCTGGAGGTGGGAGTCCATGTAAAGACACACCAAGTTTACAGCAAACGGCACAGAAATAATCAGACGCTGCACAGCTGTTGTGCCTCTAATCAGGCACGGGGAACATTGTTTCCGGTCATAATCACGGATGCATGGCAACTCATTTCAGAGTTTGGGACATAAGCGCTGAGGAAGGGTGCTTTGTATTCACCTGCTTGTGTCTCCATTCACGGTGTTCAGAGAATTATGAATTAGAATTTCTGACAATGGTTCAGTGAGCCAGTCGTGAATATCTGTGCAGAAGCATTATAACTAATTGCAAGTACTTTCCATACTTCTGAGCAGCCAGGGGAAGAGAAAAGGACATTTACAAAACAATGGCAGAGCTCGGGAAGAGCACGGCCCCCGCTAGGTGCAGAGCCCCCGCTACGTGCAGAGCAAACTTCTGTGGGCTTAATAAGGGATGTGAGGTCTGTGTGAAGTCTGACTTCTAATTTTTGTATCTGAGATGCATTACCGCTGTAATGGAAATCGCCAGAAATCAAGTGAATCTGAGACTTAATTGCTTTCTGTGTTTGTTACGTTAAAGGGGAATATAGAACAACCAAGTGAAAATCATTTAGCACCAAAGTGGTCTAAGAGTGAAAAACTACGAAGCAAGAGAATTCCATTCATGCTTTAATTGCCTACAAAATCGACCAAAATGCATTAACATGCCAGGACCACATGGGACCGGGGGCCAGCACGGGGCAGACGGCGTGGGACACCCAGGATGGGATGCCAGTCCAGCACGGGGCAGACGGCGTGGGACACCCCGGACGGGATGCCAGTCCAGCACGGGGCAGACGGCGTGGGACACCCCGGACGGGATGCCAGTCCAGCACGGGGCAGACGGCG
>JAOYFF010000128.1:16750989-16771362 GCA_025773925.1 Cryptomyrus ogoouensis
ATGGATGGATGGATGGATGGATGGATGGATAATTTACCATATGCTCGGGAGGGGCGGAGACCCGGAGAACCAGCACACACAGAGGAGAGCAGGAACTGAAGAATTCTGCTGTATCTCATATCACCAGTCATTTCTGTATCAGGTGTTACTGCAATAACTCATCACATACCGCACAGTTGCTGCTAATATTATTTTTATCATCAGTTATTATTTACCAAGTGGTTCTTTTCATGCACTTTTCTTTTTACTTTACAAGCTGAAAGAATTTGAAGTAGGTTGAGCAGGCTGGAGTCATCCTGGGGCCTCGGAGACAGACTTGCGGATGAAGCAGTAGTGCTTTGGATATTCACAAGAAGCTGAAAATCACTTGCACTCAAACTTTTACTAGCTTTATAGATTTTTAACTGCGTATAGAAAGGTGAAGAAGTAGTTTCAGTTTAAACCACCGTAATGCTAGATAAGATAAATGACATAAATAATTAGTGGGCATACAGCTTTCAGGCATGCTGAGCCTGTGGGTTACTTATTCAGGTAACCTCTGTAGAAATGCTATGCGAGATCTTAGGCCTGTAACAGCTTTGATTGTTTAACCTACCTCCACAAGCCGACAGAGGGAGCCCCCCCCCCCCCAACCCGGAGGACCCTTGTGGTCTGTGACGGTGTGCGGCTGTGGAGGGCTACTGCTCTGCCGTTAATCATCCAATCCCACACCCTGTCGGTCCCTATTGTGCTCTAAATGCACCGCTGATGATGTCCCACTGAATATCCACGAGTCCTACGGGGGTAGCTCGGCCAAAACTGAAACCCGAAGTATGAGGAATAAAGTGAGATTTTCCGCCAAAAAGGCCGAGCTGTGTGCACAGAGTTACTCTTTTCTCTAAGCTCTCTTACACTATTTGTTCCTGAGTGTCCAATTCTAATGACTCATTAGAGATAAATTCAGGCATCAGGATCATCACACACATTCATCATTTGTTGACTGAAGACCCACATTCTGAAAGCAAATGAAACGCTAACAGGCCCTGTTTCTGTGAGAATGTGAAGATGAAAAGGAAGACAAAATGACAAATCAGGAGCAAGGCCTGATTGAAAGGAGCATCACAATCGTCCAGCCCAGTGCTTCTCTACCCGATCCTTGGGGGGGCCCAGACAGTCCATGTTTTTGCCTTCTCCCAACTCCTGTTAGTAGCAAAAATGTGGACTGTCTGGAGGCTTGAGAAACACTTGGCCTAGACAAGAAATCGGGCAAAGTGACTGTGAAGAAATTCTGTGAAACAAAATATTGCCAAAATGGCTTCAGGCAGCTCGGCGCAGAGGGTGACATGCTGCACGTACCTTATGCTTACTCAGCTTATCTTGCTTATCTTGCTATTACACGTCCACTGAAACATGGATCACCGTGCGATTGACACCGTATGACAAACTGAATGGATTTCTTACCTTGCAAAAGTCTGTAGAAACAGCTAAATATTTTTTACTCCACTTTTTGAGGAATGGATGTTCAGTGTGAAAAGAAGCTATATTCAGTGGGTTTTATAATGTAATGTAATCTTTTTCCATTTGTGTAAAGTCTTTACATGGGCTGGGAGGTGATGGTGCAATTGGCTGATGTGCTCAGTGTCAGTGTCCATCACTCTCTGCTTTACATTATAACCAGATCTAAATGGGCAGTTGGATTGTGAGAAATGCCAGCGATGTGAAAGATAGTTACTTATTCAAAGAATATATATATGCTCTTGCAGCCCTTTTGAAATATGATTAAATCATATGCACTGAAACCTTCTACTGCACAAGTGACTATAGAAGATGGATGGATTATATCGTGCTTAGTCTTTAAGAGTATAATAATATACTGTACATCGCAAAACTTTGTGCTGTGGGTTTTTGAATGACTCATTCTGCCCTGCTATTATGGAAATTTGTACAGCTGCCTGAAAGCTTTGGCTGACCATGGCTCCAGGCCTCAAAGGAGGTCAGGGAGACCAGCAGAAGCTGGGATGGCCCAGGACACCAGCGGGGACGTTGCCAAGGTCCAGCTTTCTCCAGCTGTGCCGTGAGAGTTTTTACTGTGAGACCGAAAGGGAAATGCCCTCATTTTGGCCACAGGAAGACCACGAAATGGAACAAGCTGAATTAATATCCAATAAGAAAAAAAGAAAATGCATTTTTAATGAGTGTACCACTTCCTGTATTAATGATTGAGCCTGTAAGTCATATTTCCTCATAAGTAAAGACTTTACACATTATAGAAGGGCTCAGGACATATTACAGGTTATTTGAGGATCGTCGTACATACAGTGGGTGGCCCGCTGGTTCGCTGGGGAGGCCCCAGTGTGCCCAGTGTGTGGTCTCACATGTTCTGCTGTGGGCTCAGTTCCTGCTTCAGCTCTGTGTGTGTGCTCTGTGCCTGCGTTGCGTATTCTCCCTACGTGTTCTATGTGAGTTTCCTCGCACAGTCGCAGTTCCTCTCGCAAAGACACACAGTTTAAGTTAATTGATGTCTCTAAACTGTTTTGTGCTGATAGTTCCCCTGTCGCTCCCAGTGACGCTGTACCGGGTCACTGGATATGGGAGGCTCACATATAGACGGCAGGGCTTGGTAAGACTGTGATGGTTTATCAGTCCCTCACATCAAGAGAGTGGGATTGTGCTCCACTGCCGCTTACGCAACCAGGGGCTGTTTGAAAGCTCTCCTGCATTCCCACACCACCATCTCAATGGGGTTGAGTTCTTTCACTATTGCTGGCTTGTTTCAGAGTCCCAATGCCTTCCGCCGCCCGCTTGTAAGTTTACTCTTTGTTTTGGATCCCAGTCTTCTTTTGAGATCTACTTTTAGCTAAGCCTTAGTTGTGGGACAGATGGTGTCATGGTTTACTCTAAAAAATACTGGCACTGAGAAGAATTCAGAGTGGTCGCAACAATAATGAGGTGTCTACATCCCACGGTAACCAGGCAGGTCTGAATCATCACCCTGAACCACCATGCTTGACAGCTGGTATGGGATTCCTGTGCAAAAACATCGCGTTTGATTACAGCCATCGGACTCTACTTTGGTCTTGTCTGTCCAGAGTACTTCAGATAGAATGGGTTCTCACCTTTCCATAAACACCATTCCATTACCAGCCCTGACAGAGGCCTACTTTTCCCAAAATGTATCCCTGGGGATGTCGGCCTTTTAGAACATCGTATGAGTCAGGCTGGGGATGAATCTGCGGGAACAGACTCTCCAGGGTGGATTGGAAACCTTATTACACTTTTGCAAATGATCTTTCACATTGTGACAAGATGGACTTTGCATGAGCAGAAAAAATTCTTTCTTTGAGACTGACAGATATCTCTTGACCCTCTGCAGCATGTGTTTCTATAATGTTCCAAACCACAATGACTTCGCTCATACTGATTCACAAGTCACCTGCACGTGAGTTCCTGAAACAGAATATGCCAAATTTACGTTAATTCACACATCATGCATTCATTTTCCTGCTCCCTTCATGAATTTAAACAAGTTTAAGTATGAAGTGCCCTTTGGGTATTACCATACAAGCAGCACCTGCAGCTCTTTTAAAAAAAAGGGCAAAAAAGCTTAGTATGATTTGTCTGCTGATGAAGTATTACCCATACGGTACTGCACTCCTTTATAAAGCTTTGGGACATTAACCATTTATTAAAATAAATAAATAAATGAAGCACAGGATTGGCTTTTGATCAGCTTCTGAATGAAACAGGCATGTACAAAATACAGAAAATGACTCACTCCTGATTTCAGTGTAATTAAAACAAATCAGTTTCTGAAAGTCTAAAGTGGAAAACTAGGAAACGTCAAGGCTGCTTCAACTTTCGAAATTATATGGCATTAATAAAATGTAATCTGAAGTGAATCGTGCCAGACCAAGAAGTCAGTTACTATGAGCACGCGAGTCCCTCGAGCTGAGCTTGTTGAAGGCTTTGCAATCCTTGCATTAGATTGCATAAGAGACTGCCTTCAATCCAATTTAGCATCATCTTTTATCCATGTCTTAAGGAAAAAAAAACACTGCATGTTGATTGTGCAATTACACATTCTAGGAGCTTCTCTAAAACTGTGCCCAGCAGTCAATGTGTTTCATAACGGCTGAGTTCATTATGAATTTTGAGACCAGGTCTCATGATTATGGATCAATCAAGTGGTGCATCCCTGCAAAAATCCCATTTTGGGATTAGCCTTTTTTATCCACAAATACTTCCACAGTGAAACACTGGCAACAGCACATCATCATGCAAAACAAGCAAAAAGGTCTGCTATCGCTGGATAGCTGTCCAAATAAAAAAATAATGAGTTCACAAGAAGCAGCAAAAATGTACTAAATGGTCATTAAAATGTCTGGCAATTACACCAAATAATCCACACGTAGAATAAAAGTTTGCTACTTTAAACATTTTATTAGTTAGTTTTTTTGTAAAAAATCAACACAAATCCACCAAACAATGTTATGCATGCACAGCTTTAGTATACAAGACTGACAAGTAACTTTTCAATATGAAAAGATCTTTTAAATCATTTATCTCATAGAGATAACCAAAACAGTCAATTAATACAGTGGTATTAAAATCAAAGGCCAAGTGTTGTAAAAATATCAATATGTTTTTAAACTCTTTAGATTCTAGATTTACAAGAAATTAAGACTTTTATATAAAACAATTTAGTGCTGTACCATACACTCAGTGGTCATTTTATTAGGTACACCTAACTTGTACTGGGTAGAACTCACTTTATTAGGTACACCTAGCTAGTACCGGGTAGGACCCACTTTATTAGGGACACCTAGCTAGTACCGGGTAGGACCCACTTTATTAGGGACACCTACCTAGTATTGGGTAGTACCCACTTTATTAGGTACACCTAGGTAGTCCTAGGTAGGACCCCTTTTTCTGCTAGAACCACTTCAAAGGTAGATGACTTGTGATTTCAGAGAAGCCTTTCTGCACATCATTGTTGTACTGGGCTGTTATTTTGACACTTCCTTTTAGCTTAGTCTAGCCATACTGCGCCAACCTCTCTCATTAACAGGGTGTTTTCAGTCACAGAACTGCCACTAACTGGATGTTATTTTGTTCACTATTCTCTATAAACATTAGATACAGCAAAGCAGTAACATCCCAGGTGGTGCCTGTTTCTGAGAGGCTAGAACCATCGTCTGGCACCGACAATCACACCACATTCAAAAATCCCTTACATCAGGTGTCTCAGCCGTTCTAATGTTTAGCTAGACAGTAACTAAATCCCCTAGCCCTGTCTGTGTGACTATGTAATGTATTCGGTTGCAGCCACATCACTCCCTGCTTGGAGGAACGGGTTGTTTGTGTTAACGAGTAAGAGTACCTAGTAAACTGGATACTGAGTGTATTTGACATTTTTGTACATTTTTGAAGAAAAACCAATGCACTGTATGAAAACTTTCCTGATAAACTAAATTGCATTTTGAGTAATGATTAGTGATATTTTACGTATCTCAAATGATAGGCATGGACAGCTATGCTGAGTACCAGTTTAGGGATTTAATGTAACCTCATATCTAGCCATATAGATATGTGAAATCTAAGAACTCACCACAACCTTTTACCAACTGCAAGATGGATGGACAGATCAGATGTGCAATTCACATCCTGCAAAATAATATTAACAATACAATAAAATAATGAATTCTAGCTGACAAACTATATTATATGTCCATACTAGATTTGGAGCAGGGTTACTACATCAAGTTCAAGTAATTAGTCCCAAAAACTGTACAGTTCTCAAAAGGTTTCATGTGCAGGTTTCATAATTATATTCTGTGTATTCGTGCATATTGCATAATTACTTATTACATATGGCCTTGAAGCTTGGTCTTTGTTTTTTTGTAACAGATAATTCCATCTGACTGTATATGGTAATCTCCATTATACACTGGGTGTACAGTCCAGACATCGCTTTGAAAATTGCTGTTTGCAGTTCAATAACTCATAAAAATCCATAACATCACTGCAAAATAATGCTTCAGAAATGCCCATATTATAAATAAAAACTATGTTACAAGAGTCATTTCCGTTATAAAAATCCCTAAACAACACTTGACCTTTAAGAAAGTATGAATGAAAACATTAAAAATGTTCCCATTCTGATGCTTCATTATGGTAAGTATTACAAACTCATTGTCTTTTACAATTTCTGAACCCACCAAAATAATGAACAGATGCACTAATCAATTGCAGTTTCAACACGGTTAACATACGGTAAATCTTCAATAACAAGAAAACATGATTCAGAGAGAATTCGCAAATCATAAATAAAACTACTAGTTTATGGTAAATACGCTCACATTTCGCAGAAGTGTATTTCGATTTTTTTATGCGGTTTCATTCATAAAGACTAGCTAAAAGAAAGATAGAGGAAAGACAAGAGAGACAAAGGACGTATCAGAACATAATCTACCAAACACCTGCGACGGCAACGTCAATCAATCAGCCGTCAGGATTCTGACGGCTATAATAATTGGGAAGAAGGATCGATATCCCATTCGCTCTGCTGCTGAGGCCTAATCAATGAGCGTAGGCCTCAGTGAGGGAGTAGATAGGCCGCCCGACCGTAAGTGCTGTTAGGAGGTTACAGGCCTGCAGGGGCCAGCTCAGCAGTCCCGCTGGCTGAACAGGGACGCCACATCACCTTGGTTCATTTCCTTGTGCTTTCATTTGACTTTGAAAGGAAGTGCATCGTGCGAGGGCCAGCAGGGAATGCAGCCTCGGTGCGGGTGGATCAGACAGCCGGGGTTTGAGAAAGGCACCATCCCCTGGAATTAGCAGCCATTTCCACGCTGACCGACAGAAAAATTCAGGTCTACAGGTATCATTTGAGCATTATCTGAACAATGTCCCCCCGAAAGTAGGCAGCCCTGATGTAACATAAAAGACTAAATACCATCTCTAAATAGTGCTAAACATCAATCTGTATTACTCCCGATATGGTTATTCTGTCTGCTCATAATACATATTACATGTGAAACCTAATTCTCTATATTATGCAGTCCAAGCAAAATCCTACATATGTGTTCATATGTATGTGTGTAGTGTTACACGGCTGGGTCTGCAGACTTTTACTATACAGAATTTAAGATTTAGACTTCTATCTGTCCATCTTATAGATATTTAATAAACCAACCAATTGCCACTAATGTCTTCTATATAAAACTTATTGTTAATTTTCCTTAGTGTTTGTTGTATGTCTGCTAATTATATACATCTAACAAATTTACTATTAATGTGGCTGTCAAAAGAGAAGAGCTAGACCTACAATTTCTAGTGAAAAAAGGCACTAGTTTTGTTCTTAAATTGTCTCATCGTTAATGTAGCGTAACTCTAAGGAGAAGCCAAACGCATTGTCAGTCAGGTCAAGGTTAAGTTTGTGCTAGAGTAAGTCTGAATTGAAAAATAATAATGTGATGCGAAGCCAGTGGCTCGGCCTGCTGGCGGTCAGAGTTCCTCGGTGGCCTGGGATTCCGTCCTGCGTTGCGTAATCATTATTCCTACACCATACACAGCAGCACATTACACTTAGTCCAGTCCAATGTAGCATGAGACGGGTCTAGATCTTAAACGTTCTTTTTACAGAGAAAAGAAGCAGTAGTTAAAATTACATTTTAAGAGGCACAGGTGATTCTAGTGGTGTCTAGCCCTGGTCCCCGATTCAATATGTTTTTTTTTTTTTTTACCTACTATCTGTCAGAAACATACCATGAATGTTTTTTTTTTTCATTTTGGGCAAACTGACTCAATGAAATTTCAGACTAACTAAATCTACATCTTTTTCTAACACTGCTGTTTTGCTTTCGAGACAAAAAAAAAAAACAAAACAGCGTAACAATGTAACCAGATTAAAAAAAAAATGCTAATGCTGCTAAATAAGATTAAGCATTAAAGCTAAAAACAAGAAACATCGTCACCAGGCTTCGTTGGACAAAAATAGTATTTTCATCATCCAATCATCCACATCCTATGTCTGGGCTTGGATTAAGCACCTAAGAAAAACACCTAAACACATATAAAAGAAACAAACACAACATGATATGTAAATAAATTTTCCCAGATACTTTGGTATGTAAATGGGATTAAGGCATTATCATTTTCAAGGATCATTGAGGCAAACATAAACAAGCAATCTACTCATATGGACATTTTGATTTTTTTTTTTATATAACAACATTGTCTCTTGTAAGATTGTTTTGTTCAGCAACATGCACACCAAGGATAATTTGGAACATCTCTGCTTACAATACACACTATCTCCGAAACAGTACATTTCAACACCTCCCTGGAACTGAGATTTGGGTACATTGATTTACATATGCTACTGATGAAAAAATTACGAATTAAAAAATAAAAATATCAGGATGAGTTAAAAGAAGGCTATGTCTTGTCTGTGTGGTTGGCTCAGCTATCACAACGTCAGACTTAGTGTGGAGATTACTGAAGAGCAGGCCAGGATCATGGGTGCCGAACGGAGGCTTGACGCTCTGGAGCCATGCGCACCCATACCTGGAAAACACCAGAAGCACTACAGATATCTAAGAACGAAGACAGAACATCCATACATCCATACCTCAAGCTGACACGGCACTATGTACAGTCAGCCCTCGTGCATTCGAGCTTCGTGATTCGCCAATTTACAAATCCGCGAAAATTACACGTACATGTTTCCTTTACGTATTTTATTGAATTGTACCTTGCTTACAGTACGTATATGACTTCTGTCAGTAAGTTTACAGTCCCGTTCGTTTACTAATTTTACCTTACTGTGAATGCAAAAGAAAACGGCAGCCAATGCCGTGGTCTATGAATTAGTAGGGGTAACATTAGTATACTGTACTGTAAATGTGCTAGTGTGACAAATATCTGTTAGGCGATACTGTACTCTATTTTTACATGAAACATTTGTTTTTTTTAATATTAATATTAATATATAATATTAATGTATTAAGCTAACTTTTAAAGAAATTACAGTGTTTTGGGAGCATGACTGGGGTCATATTTAGGTTTTAAACTATAGAAATAAGCACGTACTGCCATTTTTAGTGACTCTACCAAACATCCGCGAATCCTTCTCGTTCGCGACGGGTTCTGGAGTCTAACCTCGCAAATGTCCCAGGTCTGACTGTACACCATCGCATGGTCAGGTTTCAGTTTTAAGCAGAAGACGGCAACACACAATGCCCTTTTTGTATGTCTCAATTATTAAATGCAAGGAATACTGACTGAATAGCTAGCAATACTGCAATGCAGATAAATATCTGGGAAGAAGACCAGCTTAAAAGGAGTTTCACTAATGGCTTGAATCAGAAGTGTTTAACTGTCATTGCACTGTGTTCAGGAAACAAGACAAACTTACTGAGTTTGTGGATGTGGATGAGGTCACTACCCAGTCCCTCTCCGCCTTCACTTAACGCTTTGACCTGAACGTAATAGTCGTCATTGCTGGGGAGCGTTAACTCCACCGTAGTTTTGTTTGTTGTGATGAAACTGGCGTTGCTCTGACGATGCCTTCTGTATGATATCTTAAAAGAAGAACGCAAACAGTCATATGACTCCTAGCTGTACAAAGTAAACATGCATAGAAATTGCATTACATAACAGGACAATTCAGGAATGTTCGGACTTAAGAACAAAGACCTCCTTGTGGCGTATAATTATTCAGCAAAAATGTCCGCATATATACATTTATGAAATTGTAAGCTTCAATTGATCAGAACGATGTTTAAATAGACAGGGGATGCTCTACATTGCCTTGTTTTGGTCTGTGGCCCAACATTCCCAGGTGCCTGAACACCTGCCCACAATACGCTTAGCAGCTGCTTTCCATTCTGGAGGAATTAAATGAATTGCAGTTATCGCAGTTAGCTGGATAGAGCTCAGAGGTGGTGCGATGCATCACTCACTTGATATCCAGTGACCTCAGACTCAGTCTCCAAGGCAATCACGGGGTCCCACTGTAAGGTGAGGTGCGAATCAAACAGGGTCCACTCGATATTCAGAGGGGGCTGTGCGGGGGCTATTAAAAAATAAAATAAAATAGAGAGCTCACTCCTTTAGGGTTTAATAGTCTAGCAAATTCAGACCTATGTGGTCTTCACCTAATACTAGTTATAACCTGGGAAATGGGTTGGTCAGGTGCTGGTCTGCAGTGCATATACCCTCCCCAGCTATGACTAAAGCACCCATGATGACTGGATGCTTTTAATCCTTTAAAAAACTGCAGAGTGGATGGACAGAGACATACTGGGTGAGCACTGCACTGGAGACTTTGTTGCAGTGAATGCATTGTAACGCAGCCATTGTTATAAGCAGAGAGACTTTATGCGTTCAGATTGCCAACGGTGAGCAAGACAAACAGTACAGTGAGCCAGCTGCTTTGGAAACACTCTATAATGTTTGTCTACAGGACAGTGTGGGTGGGAGTTATCGTACGCTTCTGCATACTGTGTCTTTGCTTTGGACATGTGTGCAGCAAACGAAAAAAGGAAAAGACAAAAGTGAATGCGGTGTTGCAAGGACATGCCAGAAGAATGAGTAGACGGATATTACAATGACCAAAATTAGCGTTCGTGCTTCCACAGCGCTATGCTTAGGACCTCGCAACCTCTTACAAGAATCCAGTATCAGCTAGTGCTAAATCATGTTTCAGTGGATGGTGACTGTAGGTCTTCTGGTAGGTCTAATCCACAGTATAGCTCTATAGGTCATAAAAGGCCTGCAACACACAGCGAGGCTGAGACCTGAAATCATAAATTTCCAACAGGCAGAGATATTGTTCCTCCCGATTCCTATCTGTATTTCCTAATGTGAGGCTCTCTCTTTTCAGGTCACTCTGTGATCATGCCAGTGGGCTATGCCTCTTTCAATAAGCCCTCCGCCATCGCAGTTAAAACAGTAGCTCGACTCGTGCACAAAAACATCGGTATGTGGTTTCTTGACAATTTACCTACTGCAAAGATATGTCCCAGTTTGTTAAAGCAGCATATTGTGAAAGGGTGTGCTACTGAGTGTACCACAAAATGACAATGCGCACTCCTCATCCCGAAAAGCGATCGTCACTAGCTTAGCCAAAGATAGACCATAACTGCAGCACATAAATGAATTTAAATTTGTTTCACTGGTTTTTAGTTAGTAGTGGTTTTACCTGTCTCTTCTGCTGAGTATGCTGCAGGTTTGCTGGTTTAATCATGGATCGATTACCGTGCCACAGTTACTGACTGTCATTTCCCGTTAAATAACTAACTTCTCAGAGACCCAGATAAACTAATCACAGGAAGCTTATTAGGATCCACAATGAAAAAAACAACACCAAAATCATAATGTATACGTGTCAACTACTACAGAAAGTGTCAATCAGATTTAATCTTGATTTTGATACTCACGTGGTTTTTTAGTGGTGACATTGACGGGCAGAGATTGAGGTCCTGTCCCCGCTGTGTTGAAAGCACTAACAGTTAAATAATACTGGATGTTTCCTCGCAGTCCACTGACATTAGCTGACGTGTAATTTCCAGATATTCGGACTTTTCCGACTGTGTCGGGCTTGGTATCATCTTCCCAGTACGTAACCTGTAACGAGGGGCGACAAAATCGATATAAATATATTGACGTTTTTAGATGTAAGGATGAGATGAAAGAGAAACCTGCACTTTCAGGAAATAAACACGTTTGGAATTCTTCTCATGTGATAAGGACCTAAGGTTTCAATCGACATGGAACTGTCGAAAAGAAGTAAGGTTGCGGAATACTAAAAAATGAGCAAAAATAATTAATGACAAGAAAAATAAAGATATGTAAATGGGAGCTAAAAAACAAAAAAAAAATGAAGAAAAAAGAAACAATATATTAATGTCCTACGAACAGAGTTACCCTAGGAGAAGAATATTGTGAGATTTTGCTGAAAAATGATTCATCAGAACATGTTCATGTTTCCATTGCTTAGGGGACCGGCTTTATAACTGACATATCACTGTACTTACGCTCAGACATTTAAAAATATTTTTTATATATTAACATGCTGCTAAGTGCCATTCAGTACAATACGACTTCTGTAGCTGCGCTTCTAATGTTTGACTTAGTTAGGCTGAAGTCCTTTTTTACGGAAACTGAGAACGCCCATACTTAATTATCTCATTATCTCAAGGTAGCAAGATATTTTATTTTGAATAATTACAGGGATAAACATAGTGTGACAACATGGGGCAGTCATGCTGTACGCAATGCTGCTCATATATGTACTGTAATTGTGTTACTTAATGTGTGCATCCGTGTATTTAATGTTAAATTTAAGTGTTATACTCGTGTAAGTGTTTTTCCGTGATGTGCATGTCATGTCCTGTCTCTGAGTTGCACTATGGTCCTGGGAAATGCCACATCATATCACTATACACAGCATGTGTACACACAGCAACAGATTACCTTAAGGTATTAAGGTAATATTAAAGTAATTATCTAAAGATAATGCTATTAAAAACAATAATTGCGAGTACAGCTGTTCTTGGATTCTGTAGATTTTCATTAGGTATTTCTGTTATTTTGTCCGTCCCCTGCAGTATGCTGTAAAATGACAATGTGTTATTAGCTGGAAAGGAAGAAGAAATTTAACAAACTGGAAGCTGAAAAGGACAGAAACTGAATGGGTACGCGCCATTCTAACAGAAACCCATGGTGTGTATCAGAAGCGAGTCTGGGATTTGTCTCCAAGAAATATGGGATGGAATCACTGAATGGATTTAGCTTTTCCACTGGCATACAGGATTTGAGCCGTAACCAAGCCGTACTGCGAAGAGAGACTAGTTACAGAGCGGTTCCAGCGAAGAGAGACTAGTTACAGGGCGGTTCCAGCGAAGAGAGACTAGTTACAGGGCAGTTCCAGCGAAGAGAGACTAGTTACAGGGTGGTTCCATCGTAGAGAGACTAGTTACAGTGCGGTTCCAGCGAAGAGAGACTAGTTACAGTGCGGTTCCAGCGAAGAGAGACTAGTTACAGGGTGGTTCCAGCGTAGAGAGACTAGTTACAGGGTGGTTCCAGCGTAGAGAGACTAGTTACAGTGCGGTTCCAGCGAAGAGAGACTAGTTACAGGGCGGTTCCAGCGAAGAGAGACTAGTTACAGGGCGGTTCCAGCGAAGAGAGACTAGTTACAGCGCGGTTCCAGCGAAGAGAGACTAGTTACAGCGCGGTTCCAGCGAAGAGAGACTAGTTACAGTGCGGTGCCAGCGAAGAGAGACTAGTTACAGCGCGGTTCCAGCTCACTTCGGTTTTCCACTGCAGATGGTTCGGCTTGGTAAAGACGTTGGGTTTGAAGAGCAACAATGACGAAATTCCGAAGAGACGCAGATATACTGTCCACAAGATGAACACCATCATTTATTACGTACTAATTTACACGAACAAGTCTGTGAGAATCCCCGTCTTATGTTAGCATTACGCTAGCGGAATTAGCATTTTGCATTGCGAATACAATCCTGTTCTATGGTACTTTAAGGATGTGGGAAATTTTTGGGAATGCAAATATACATCGCGATATATTACCAAAAATTAACAATATATAGAATTATATAACCTCTTTTCTTCAGGTAATCCATGCACAGAACAATGGTAGCTCGTACTAGTCATGCTTTCGGCCCTGCAAATAAGTTACGGCTTGGGTACAACTAGGTTCGTGGTGGCAGTGGAAAAGCGCCAAAAGAACAGGGAGGCTGAAGTGGCCGTAAACAGGGCCTAGAATTGCCTGAAGTGCCCGTAAACAGGGCCTATAATCGCCTGAAGTGCCCGTAAACAGGGCCTAGAATCACCTGAAGTGCCCGTAAATGGGGCCTAGAATTGCCTGTGGTATGTATCATTTTTTTCAGGGCTTTTCAAGAAATATTTTAACACTTTGCACATTTGGCTCATCGCAAAAAAATGTAGGTTTTAATAAAGTGTGTTTTAACAAGCCTCCTTAAAAATGAAAGGTTTTATTATTAACTATACTGTGATTCCAGAAAAATGTTGACATAATGCCTCTTTTTAATTCAGAGCACTGCCATGGAAACCACATTTTTCTGCATTTTTTTCGCTACGGGCCAGAAGTGACAGACATTGCGCAGTTGTACGTAAACTCTCATTCCAAAGCACATGAGGAGGATGCCCTTTGACAAAGAATAACAACCTGCTCAAATGAAATCAGATAATTGCCTTTTTAAAGATAAATCAGGAAGAGGCAGTCTACCTCGAATCCAAGGACTCTTTCTGGAGAGAATGGAGGGGCTGCCCAGGTGACTTCAATTTGCATGGAAGTAATACTGCGGGCTACAACCCGGCCTGGCCTTACGCTTGGCACTGCAACAACAACAAGAACAACAACAAAAACTACTTAAAAAACACAGAGGAGTGGTATCTCAGTGTGATAAGATTATGACATTGATGTAGAAAATTAACATGCCAATTAACACATCAGAATTCCTCTAATTTACTGTAACGATCAGAAAAATCCCATCAGCATTAAAAAAAATCTCTCAAAACTACATCTGCAGCATCAGAGAAGAACCACGAGTGATAAAATGCGAGATTTCAGCAAGTTATAAATCACATCTACAACTGTGTATGTGGCATTAACGTTGAGTATTTGAGGCAAGTTTTAATCAGCAGTGAACCAGCATCAGAATCAGAGTGATTTCTCAAATTATCAGAGGCAGGAGAAGAAGCTTATCTGTAGTAATGGATAACTGGCAGAATTGTGCAAATGCCCTCTGAAAGTGGGAGATAAGTCCTGTAAAGGGTTAATCAAATAAGCAAAGAAAATGATTAAAAGAGCATGTCCTCTGTGGCAAGGTGGGAGCAGCCAATGGGAGAGCAGAGCACTCCAGTCATGGTGAAAGTGTATCATTGACATTAAAATCAGAAGAGGCCCTTTAAAATAATACAACCAAAGCATTACAACAGAAAACAAGCAGCATGAACAAAATAACTACATTTTAACATTTAAAAATCCCCTCCAGCGTTTAAAAAAAAACTGCAGGGAGCTTCTTCCATAAACCTTAATCTTCAAGGAGACTGAATCTGGCAGCCTGATATTTTGTCAAGTCTGCGTGTGACTGTGAGATAGTGGGTGCCAGTGCCGAAACGAGAGAGAAGGTTGTCCCGAGCAGGCCCTAACCAGCACACCATCGCGAAAAAAACTGAATAAAAAATATCCATGAAACATCTTATTTAGCTTCTCAAACCAACAGCTGCTGCTTCTGTGACAGCACTGCATTAATTACAGCTCTACACTGAGCCCTCTGAAGTCTTTAATGTTTGTTTTTAAGTGCAATGTGAAAAAATGTCATAATAAGTGACAAAAAAGTATTTTAATGAAATAAAATGAGACCTATAAATATGCCGATGAAGCTACAAAGAGATCTATTTTTCAAATAAATACAAAAATCAAAGGGATTGTAGGAAAACACAGTGTTTCAGGAATGTATTAGAAGCATACTTCCTGGACCTGTGACCAGATATTAGCACTAAATTCAGCTCAAACATGGATGGTCTGAACTCGGATCAGTTATCGTTTGTTGCCGAAGGACCTCCCGCACTCTTCTAGCTTCCACACGTCGGTTACCTTCCTCCGCCGAATACACCGTGACGATTGGGCTGAACGGGCCCTGCCCCTTCTTGTTGTACGCTCCCACTTTAACGTCAAATGGAGAAAACGTTGGAATGGTGTCGTTGCGGAAGACATATCTGCCCACTCCGGGCGTGGATATGACGGCGCGTGTCCAGGTGACGCCGCCCTGTGGTCGGAAGGCTATGATGTATCCAAAGCCATCACCGTTCTGCATTTCCTCTGGCACCGGCTGGGAGCAGAACACAAAACTGTAGTGATATTAAAACACATAGAGACAAAAAAACACTCTTCTTTGCTTCTCGCCCGTCCATTAATTCCCCTTTAATCATTTTAAGTGGCTTGCCTTTTTTATTTAGCCGTAGATGCTAAGGCATATTAAAGGCACCTCAACACCCTGTAATATTGCTTTAGGCCAAGGCCGAAAGGGTTTCCAGGAAAACCAATTTATGTTAAATATCATTAGCAGAAAATAACAGAATTTCACTGGCTACTCTTATTAACACGTGATGCAATTGCATTTTAATTTTTTTTTTAACCATGCTATTAAATTCATAAATATCATTTCTCACTCCGTGTGGTACATTCCTGAAAAGGAAGGACTTCCTCTTTATTGATTTCAGCATTCTTCCTATCTTCACATCGATCCATGATACATCCCTTCTGGTTGTTTCTGTCCAGACTTTAAAGATGCAAGTATCATGTGTCAGCTTCTTGTCTCCCTTCATCTTAAGCACGCAGTCATTGGTTACTGTGTTATATTTTATAAAAATCCCATAATTTTGCCCGCTAGGCCCTTCACAGGTCTAATTCCTGAGCACAGGAATGTCTTCTGCGGTGCTCTGCAGTGGAATGTCTTCTGCGGTGCTCTACGGTGGAATGTCTTCTGCGGTGCTCTACAGTGGAATGTCTTCTACGGTGCTCTACAGTGGAATGTCTTCTGCGGTGCTCTACAGTGGAATGTCTTCTGCGGTGCTCTACAGTGGAATGTCTTCTACGGTGCGCTACAGTGGAATGTCTTCTACGGTGCTCTACAGTGGAATGTCTTCTACGGTGCTCTGCAGTGGAATGTCTTCTGCGGTGCTCTACAGTGGAATGTCTCCTACGGTGCTCTACAGTGGAATGTCTTCTGCGGTGCGCTACAGTGGAATGTCTTCTGCGGTGCTCTACAGTGGAATGTCTTCTGCGGTGCTCTACAGTGGAATGTCTTCTGCGGTGCTCTACAGTGGAATGTCTTCTGCGATGCTCTGCAGTGGAATGTCTTCTGCGGTGCTCTGCAGTGGAATGTCTTCTGCGGTGCGCTACAGTGGAATGTCTTCTGCGGTGCTCTACAGTGGAGACTGCCATCAATGGCTTGCTTATCAGCTCTACTTGTTTCTTCTGATCCAAGGGCTTGTTTTCAAAAATTTGATTGCCCTCTGCCTAAGATGATGACGACTGTATCGTTCTTCTGGATCTAACCTCCATCTTCAAACACTCAACCCAAATACTCGCTAAAACCATTACATCATCCTGACTGGGTGACTTCAACTCATGGCTACCTGGGTACTTGGTCTTTCTCCAGCTTTTCTAATACTTACACACTTCTGTTCTGCTTTATTAGCCTTGTATTTTTGTTTAGTAGCTTTACCTCATGCTTACTTTCCTACACAGAATCACTTAAATGGCCACCAGTCCAAACAAACCAGGTGCAAATAACTGAAAAAAACTGGCTACTTTGTCGCACTTGTGACAGGGCATGAAATTTGCAACAGCAGCTGGTATCCCACGAAAACCCAGAGGCACCCTGACCCAGTATTTAGAACCCTACTCTGTTATCCCCCCAGAAATTTTAGAAAAAATAACAATATTAATAAATGTCTATTCAGACAGTTCCAAGGACCCATGGAGGTTAAAATAGCTTAATTAAATGTTACTGATGATAGCATTCATTGACAAAGCATGGGTGATGCTCAATCTGAAGACTATTCTGTGCTTGGTAATTTTACTTAAGACTGTATTAACTGGTTGTATAAAATGTAGGACTTATTCTGTGCAGTTCTATACATGAAATAAATGTATAAATGAGCTTGTATATTTTGTTAAAATGATTCAAATATATTGCTGTTGGAATTTCTCAAACAGGCACAAACAGAAATGAATAATAAATGAAAAATAAAAAAAAATAAAAACAGAAGTGATGTAGCTTTGGCTATAAATCATGTACCATTAATAGCATGTTTATTAACATAGCATAGATACTGCTGAATTCAAAGGCTATTCTGTGTTTGGTAATTTCACTTAACACTGTATTAATAGGTTGTATAAAATTTTAGAATTGCACACAAAATAAATGTCACAATAGGAGAGACAAAGGACGTCAGGGCTGTCGTTCGGCATAACAGAAGCAGCGTTAGTATTAAACTTAAACAAACAGGGACGGAAAAAAACCAGAGGGATCAAAACGAGTGGGCGAGAGGAGAACCGGAATCGGGCGGACAGGAGGAGCGACGTCAATGATCCGACTAGTGATGAGGAGACAGACAGGTACTTAAATACATGGACTAATGAGGGACAACAAGCAACAGGTGCGGCCCATCGTGGCCACGTGAGGGAGGAGACAGGAGGGTCAGGCAGACACGGCGGCCAGGACTGGACAAACAGGACTGACCTAGCTTTGGCTGTAAATCGTGCTCCATTAAGAAATATTTCATTACCGAGAGTAATGTGTGAAAGACAGCTCACCTCCCACGTTATCACCAGTTCAGATTTAGTACCACCACCTCCACCAACATCAGAGGGCGCTGTATCGGGGACTGCATAATATCAAAAAGAAGGAAGAGCAAGATAACAGTATTTCACTAAACATTTTTGTAATATGTGCATGTTGTGTCTTCATCACCTTATTTACTGCTTAGGATATTTTCTGTGAATTATGTTGTCATGTAAACTCATCTTGGCCTTACGAAACTTAAGAGATTGATTGGAAAAGAGAAGGCAACTTAACCACTAATAAAAGGCATAAATAAAAGATGTGTGTCGCCATTAGGCAATTAAATAACAAAAAGCTTAAGGTTCATCATTCAACCTGGTACTTTTGTTTACATCCACATATACAGAGATTATACACAGCATAATAGAGTTCCAGACTATTTAAACATGCATCTATATTTATTAGATGGGGAAAAATCAATTCAGTTATGTATTGTGATTCTTTTGTGCAGCGATTCATATATCACTACACTAATTCTGAAACCGTTTTTTTAATCTTTTATAATTTATACAGTGGAAATCGCTTATAGTGGTTACGGTTATAGTGACCAGGATTATAGTGATCAACAACTTACATGGATCAAAAAGCTTGGGACAGAATCATTCCTGTACAAATTCATTTCAAACAATTTGCTTATAGTAATCAAGTAGTCCATTTACAGTGTTCATTTTGAGTTTTTTTAAACATGACAAAATATGATCGCCCTACTTTGCCTTGTGATAACCCGAGGCTAATGCAGCGTGCACAAAAAACATGGCGGGAAAAAGAAAGTTATTTTCTCTCAATGACAAATATAGACTCATCAAAGAGTTGCAGCAGCAAAACTACCATAAAAAAAACGGTTATAATGCTCATCTCCTTATAGCAATCAATTTCACCCTTACAGACGTGATCACTATAAGTGATCTGTATATGTCTGGATTCAGGGTGGATAAACGTTGTTTCTCTATAATCCTGCAGGTGGCGTGCTCAAAACTATGCCCACATTGACTGGCAGCACAGCATCCAATGCAGTAAGAGCCAATTATATTCTAACTTTGTTTAGCAATAACAGGAATGGCAGATGACATAGCAGCGATTTCTGCTGCTCCTCCACATTGCATGGAGGTACTTTCACTTTCAAAACTTAATCAGTAAAGAGGAGTTGGACATAAGTCATGTATGCAAACTTTGTCCTGCGAAAGTTAAGTATTGTTGTAATACGATGAACATACGGCACATGTTGCTAGGCATCATCCTGAGATAGACAAGGAAATGGAGAATCATAAAAACTGTGTAGTTTATGTCACGACAGCAGCAAATGTAGCTTTTTGTTAACTCCTAATTTTAAGTTAAAATTTATACTATTGTACAAAGTTGTTTCCCACTGTTTAAATGCTGCCTTTGGGTTTTGAGGAGGAAAATCATTTGGAGTACGCCATGTTTACTCATGTTCATCCAGCTGTGCAGCTACTGAATGAAGCTTTAGCAGTATGACAACTTTATTTTTTCGCAATACTTACAGAATCGCAACACATATCGAATCGCCACCTAGGTATCGCGATAATATTGTATCGGGAGGTCACTGGTGATTCCTATCCCTAATACTTATACTCCAAATGAATTAACCAATTTCTTCGTTAATGGCATGAAATCTGTGAAGGAAGTGATGTGGAGAGCACACTTACTGGTGTCCTCTGTCCTGGCTTTGATGGAGGGAGGACTGGGCTCCCCCATGCCCACATTGTTACTGGCGACCACACGAAACTCATACTCCACCCAGGCATTCAAATCCACCACGGTGGCTGTCAGCGTATTTCCATCGATCGTTTCAGGCACTGTGAATGACAGACGGTGCCACACAGACAATGCTAATCAAGGAAATATGTCAATGACAACATATGTGAAGTTTATTGGGCAGGTCGTTACTGTAGATAAGAAATCATTCTTAATGACTAGCGTATCTATCTATCTATCTATCTATCTATCTATCTATCTATCTATCTATCTATCT
>JAOYFF010000128.1:16778242-16789785 GCA_025773925.1 Cryptomyrus ogoouensis
GTAGCGTGTGTGTTTGTTATTATTAAAGTAGCGTGTGTGTTTGTTATTATCAAAGTAGCGTGTGTGTTTGTTATTATGAATCATCGCATTTAGCCTGAATTTTTTATATATAGGCTTTATGGAAGTCCGTTCGGGTTGTCCGTAAGTCAGACATTCTAACCCCGCTGGTATCTTAAAGGCAGAATGTGTTAGTAAATAATAATAATAATAATAATAATAATAATAATAATAAAAAAGCACAAACAAATAAAGAAATACTGTAAATATTGTTGTTGTTAATATATGCAGATTTTTGAGGCTTTACACCTTATTTCCTTCCCTGAATAAACTTGCAGGCTGCATAATTTAGTAAGCAAACATTAAAACCATCTCAAGCAGGTATGAATAAGGTTTGGAAGGTATTTTCGTGTGCAGGATGCTTATCTGATTTGCCCACAAGTCCACTGTAACCTACATTGAAGCGTTTGGGGTGGGGGTCCCCTGGGACGCCGCTCCCATTAATAGAAAGCAGATATGAAAGGATGAAAGGTAAGGATATGAAAGGGATACGCATGAGGGTCTCAGAGCAGAGCTACGACCTTGTGGGATGAAACAGCAGCTCAGCAAACGGCCGATTCGGCATCAGAGCGGCGTGATCACACTGCCTCCGCTCCGCGTTAAAGACAGTGCAGGATTTACTGCCTTTTCATGATTAGGATTCAAACAGTCACTTCATTCTAAATCAGTGCAAAAGGACAGGACACTTTCACATGCTCGCTAGATTAACGGCCAAAATAACAATTACTGCAGCATACCATTAACACATCTTGGCAATTTTTCTTTTAAAATTGTTCTACCATAACTGCACAGCCATTACTTGCCATATAATTCATAGATATTCAAACTTTTTATAGCACGATAGGTAGGAGTAGGAGGACAGTACAAAAAAAAAGAGTATTAAACAAGGAAAAAATGTATAGAATATGCAGGATGGTGGATAGATGCATCTGATTCTTGTACATCCATCCATCCATCCATTCCTCCATCCATCCATCCATCCATCCATCCGTCTTCTAATGTCAGGATCATTGGCAATTTTTAAATACAGTATAATGTAACATTATGATCCATTATTCTTATTAAACATATTTCATGACTAACTTGCATGCTTTCCTGTATCAGGCATTTAATGCTAAATGAAGTAGCCTCTCTTAGCAGTGCTTGGGTGATTGTGACTAAAACCACACTTGGCAAATGAGCCAATGAACAGCTAACATCAACAAGTGCTGCAATGGGACGCACCAGTAACTAGCAGTCTTCCCGTAGTGCTCGCAGTTCCAAACTGGTTTCGCGCTATACAAGTGTAGCTGCCGCCGTCCCGCCGGGTCACGTTTGAGATCCTTAATGTTCCGTTAGGATACAGTGAAATCCTGGGAAAGACAAGAGTGGGTCTGGACTCAGTCGAACCTTTGGCATTCCTACTTACCGGAGGCACTACATTTGTGCTAGAAAATATCTGAACATGCCCAGTAATCAAGTGTGTTTAAATCAAACAAAAATTAATTTGGACCTGAATGTAAAATACTGTGTGTCACAATTATTTTTTATGAGCTTGCAAGATTCTTATTAAGATATTTGGTATATATAGCGCCTTATATTTTCTCTACATGTTATTGGTGCAATACCTTTGCAACAGCCTTTTCCTTTCCTGAAGCTCACCAACAGCGTATTGTATATTCTGAGTATGTCCTGCAGATGTTGTATTTTAAAAGCTTTCATTGATTGTGAATAATTCCTCAGAACACCACTGCTTAAAAAACAGAATGGCCTGCCGTGCTCCTTGTCTGATTTAGGCAGGGGGATATCTTACTCTGTGCATTTTTAAACTCAAGGCTTTAATGGGATTCCATTCTTAAATTTAGCTTCCAGCAAATCAGTGGTATCTCCAAATGCGGGGCCAAGAAGGAACCAAAGATGGGGGGGGGGGGGGTTATCGGTAAGACAGTCGGCTAAAAGACTTTCACTCTCCCTCCAGGAATTATATTTTTAGATATTCAGAGTAAATGGACTGAGATGATATAAAAAGACTTACAAATATTATATCCCAACATAAAACAGTAAGACTGTTTCAGAATTTCAGTTCAAACATATTGTAATTGTATATATGACAAGTAGCATGACTTAAAATAGAAACTAAAATTAAATATATTTATGATTCATATATTTTCCATGTCGCCATATTGGCTACTGCTGAATTCAGCGTGTTAATTACTGATCTTTTTCATCTATTATTATTATATGATTGTTTACATTTCAGTGAAATGCAACAGACAAATCTTATTAATTGCTTTTAATGTAAAAGACCCTAATTTTTGTATTACTTAAGACTTTTCTTCAAAAACACGCACAGGCGCACATTGGTTAATGGTTCGTTATACTTCCCATTAAAAGCGCTCAGTCTGTTTTTGTCACTGATATTAAACATGGTTAAACTTCCCATAAGCACTGGGATAACTGCATGGTATCAATCATCATATCGTAAATTACCTCTCGTTGGGGTGCAGGACCTCATTCCCCTTCTTCCAGAGTTTAATAGCTTGGGGAGAAGCTTGGGGCTTGCACTCCAGAACGACCTCACTTCCGGTGCGTGCCTTCAGCACCGCCCTCAGTGTGTCGCGGGAAAAGCTGGGCGCCGAAGCTGCAGAAGGGGGAGGGGGAGGCGAGGCCGTGAGCCGCGTCAGTGAGACTTCAAGGAGGCAGCGTGTCACCGAGGCTGACTTGGGGCAGACCCCCAGCGAGGCGCACGCCGTTCCGGGGCGTCCCTCGCTTCAGGAAGCAGGAGTGCGGCTGTGGCGGCCCGCTCCTGCACCGCATCACATCACCGTCCTCATTAAGCTTTTTCGAAGTTATTTATGGGTCGCCTTTTATCTTTGGTTCACAATGGAAATAGGCAGGCCTCTGCCAGGCAGAAGCCTCTGTTTAGGATCTTGACAAGAGAGGCTTCCTCTCTTTCATCTGACAGGCAAACAGAGTCTTTGCAAATTGTCAACATCTCATCTGCCGGCTGCCTGCGCATCATTTGCAATGCATTAGATCCAAAAATCAATCAGTGCGACAAGAAAAATTAATTTTCTCCACTTTGTACCCATTGAAATTGCACTGAATTGAAGTTAATAACAGGAATTCGGGAGAGAAGCCTTCAGACTTTCCCTAAGCGGGAGCCTGACAGAGCCTCCTCACAAAAGCAGTTCCCACACCATCGCAGAACAGCGAGCTGTTGAGTTAAAGTTCAGGGAGGTGCCTCAGAATTTCAATAATTTATTAGTGAGACAATAGCAAGTAGGAAATAGACCTGTGAGGAGATAACATTACCTAAGACCATCAATTCAGCACTGGAGTAAATAGTTCCATGTTTGTTTTCAGCGATGCACTGATACATCCCAGCGTCTGACAGGTCCAAAGAGGAGATAGACAAAACTCCATTTTCAATCATCAGCCTTCCCTGAGACCGAGAGACAGAGATGCAGGCCTGCGTTAGTGAAGCTGAAATTATCTGAGGGGCATAACATGATAACCATATAAGCTGTAACAGTAAGGAACAAAGGGAGAATACCTGCTGAAATCAGAATATTAAACTTGTTGGCACATTTTTGGATTTAGCATGAACTAAGCAGAATGTGGTGACAGCGGAAGCAGAATCTGATTCTAGAGCTGGTCAGTGGCATTTCACGTTCATTTCTTCAGGGTTAAGGTGGCCGGCGGTGCGTTCGTTACCTCGGAGGCGAGGATCTTCCCGTTCTTCAGCCAGCTGTAAGAGGGCTTTGGCTTCCCACTGGCCTTGCACTCCCAGTAGAGGCCGGTCCCTACGGAGACGGCCGTGTCCTGCATCGTCTGGATCCAGTGGGGCTTTGCTGCGGGAAAAGCACAAAAGGCGGCTCTGACCGGGTGCCCTGGTGAGCAAACTCAGCCACGGACCAGCGGCACCATCGTGTTTAGGCCGCTTGGGGTTTGAGTGCTTCTACTGGGCAGAAATTCAATCTCTGGGCCAGTTAAAGGACTTCCCCCTTTCAAAGGACACAGCCATTTTGTCCTGGGGCAACCTGCCGTCTCCTTATGAGAGCGTACATCTGTCTTAAACAGCAATGGGAGCATTATAATGCCACTTTGTTTTGCAACAAAACACACTATAAATCACAGGCCTTTGCTGCTCCCCTCTGAGGCTGCGGCAGCCCTATTTCGAGGGCACTTGCCCGGAAGTAGCTCAGCATCGCTGTCATCTGTTAACACATGTGGCGCTCTTCACGGCAGCACGATGTCAACTTCCATTAGGGAAGAGCTTTATTCATATAGTCATGTGACCAGGGGAAGCGGAACAGTTACTATACACCATTACTTCACGTGCGTGCATGCTCAGACGCTTGTGCACGCACACATATATTCAGAAGAGCAAATGTCAACTCATAAATCAGGGACTTATTGCATCATATATCATTTGTCAGTTCTCTTTAAGTTCTACCCCCATGGTGACAGATGGTTCCCTTTGACTGCCAGCACAGACGCCCGAGGCACCTACAGTGGAATGTCAGGCGGCCACGCGCCGTATTCTTTCCCCGGCTGTTTTCGGCCATGCACTCGTACGTCCCGGCGTCTTCCTGCTGGAAGCTGGGAATCTCTAGGACAGCACCAGAGTTCTTCACATTCACCTTACTGGGAAATGGGACCCCATTCATTCTCCTCCAGGTGATTTCAGGGACTGGGCTAGACAGACAGACAGACAGACAGGCAGACAAACCACAGGCAGGCAGACAGACAAACAGGCAGACAGACGGACAGAAAGATAAGTAAACACTTCAAGGAGATATGTACCCTATAAAACCTATTAGGAAGTGTGTCATTAATAAAACTTTCCTGTTGTGGAACACAATATTACCCAGCCTGCCACAATAACAGTCAAGCATGAAGGTTGCATCTGATTTTTAGTTCTTTCCCAAACTATCGCTTTATAGTAAGGCATCGTGCTTTACTGATATCACTCCACAGACCTACTTCACAGAGCTTCCTGTTCATAATCCCAACCCCAGTCAAAATCCTGAGTGAAAAACCCAAGATGGCAATGGGACTTCCGACTGAAATATCGACAAATGATTCTTCCAGTTGCTATTGATCAGAAGCTGGCATGAAACTAGTAGGATGCATCAACAACCTACACACGGTCATCAGCAGACTGAGAAAATGGCGTTTCTTTCATACAAGTGGATGAAGGAACTACTGTACTTGAAGCATATGAAATGCCCCGTCAGCCCAAGGTTGAGGAACTGGAGGGGAAAAAACACACTCACTGTCGGTAAACACAGTGCGTGTAACTTACTTTCCCAGAGCAAAGCACTCCAGCTTAACCACAGAGTCTTTTGCTGCAGGAATGGCATCAGGAAAATGAACTTCAATTTTTGGTTCATATTCACCCATCGCTCCTACAATGAAAAGAACACGAGACACACGGGGGATAAACAGAGACGCAAAAATAAACGTGACAAACACAGAGCCGACGGTATGATTTAAGATTTAAGGAGGCAAAACAGAACAACAACAATAATAAAACTAATAATAATAATACGAAGAAGAATCCTGTGACTCTTTATTGGACACCTTAAAATCATACAGACAAATGCACCCATAATTTATAAACCAGGTGTTGTTGTTACTTCATTAGAGAATCATATCTGGGTAACTTTCAGACTCTCAGTAAATATTTAAATAAACTGGAAGAATATATTGGTGTTGCTCCTCGCGAGCCCATGACAAAGGCCTTCAAGAGGACTGCCATGAAAGATCGAGTGTGTGCTGCATCTTCTGTGCACATTAAAGGAAGCAGTACTTCACAGACGATGTAGGACACGTGTAATATTTTTTTACTCCATGGATTCTTGTCAAGAGGACATGCTGTGATCTTGAGGACGTGTGACTAAAAATGACCTCACCGTCTGTCCTCAAGGTCAGTAGGGTAGGAGAGCTTAAGACTTTCCCCTTGGTGATGGAGTTGGTCACCACGCAGGTGTAGTTGCCCACGTCTGATGGTTCCACCTTAGCAATGTAGAGGTTCCCCGTCTCCTGAGATACAAACCGCCGGCTGTCTTGTTGTATGAAGTTTGGGTATTCATTAAACACCCAAGAGAAACTAAGCTCTGAGACAGAAAAGGAAGAAATAAAACACTAGTTTATTACATAAGTTGAAATTAACAGTTTAGTGCACGGTACATATAATAGTAATATTATTAGAACGGTAACAGTAAACGGTTACGATTAAAGGAAAAAGTGAACATCGCAAACTGACACACTACAGACTCTCCACTGTGAACCTGTAATGAATTTATTTTGTAACACTGACTTTTTTCTGTGCATACAATATATTTTGTAGCACCTTCATAATGGATTCATTATGCCTTCAGAGAACATTCAGTGCAGCACCTAAGTATACATTAGCATCCTAACATCCCTTAACAGCTTTAATATACATTAATGACACACATTATATGATTATAATGTTTGTTGTTGACGTACATTCAAGCTGTATGCTTACTTTCTGCTTATAAATGTTCTATGAATGCATTATAAAGACATTATGAAGGTGCAGTTAATGTAAAGCCTTACATATTCATATAAGAATGTACAGCCCATGCATAATAAGAATTTTGAATGTCAGTATTTCCTTTTCACAGGGTATTTTCAGGGAGGAAGGAAGGGCTCGGTGGACATGACTGATAACTCTGGTGGGAGGTGAATGGATTACAATGGCCTGCCTTTGCCTAGGACACGGTCTGGCCCACATCCAGGGGGCGCTGAGGATTCCCTGTTTGTTACACTAAGTTCCACGCATCCGTCACTCACGTGGAGAGCCCCAGTGCAGCATTCTGGGGAAAAGGGGCATCACTGAGGAGAGCTATTCTAACAGAGACTGGTGTCCCTGAAGCTATGTGGTGGGCAAAGTGACTCTTGTTCTCTCACAGGCCATGTAAGTGTGAAAAGTAACCCTTAACATCCTGGGATTCAGGCCACTGACGCTGAAAGCAGTTCAGTCTCATTATTCTGCTAAAGGCTGAATCTCCTTCCTCAGCAGATATGACCATAAATGGTGTTAAAGAAATGTACAACCTCATAATGTGGGCTGGGCTGATGGCCATTAAGATACCACATTACACGCCAGAGAATACACCCTTATTAAATCAAAATAATACTAGAAAAAATATATAATACATTCCAGGGCATATAAAACAATCTATTGGAATTCCTTTGACACAGCCTGAAATAACCTTAAGGTAATACAGAACATGCATGCAGTAGTATTTCCGGAAGCGTTAGCAATGAGTTTTGTATTCAGTGAGTGACAGAAACGACGTCCTGGAGATCTGATAGAGCGTAAGCTGCAGGAGAGCTTACAGTCTCTGAGTAGAAGGCTGTCAGCACACATTTCACGCTGGCGGCTATGATGTGATTCACACCAACTGTCATATTCGGGGTGGTTATAATCGCATCCGAGCACATCAGCAACCCACTGGGTGGATCGACTGGCTGTGGGACAGAGCACTTCCTCCTAGTGTCTAATACATGGCAGGTGAGCATTATTTAAATATGTAAATACATAAGATAACAAAGAGAATAGCAAGAGCACATCTCCTGTGTCTATGTATATGGAATCTACAGACAAAAATGCACACAGATATAAATAATAATTCTTCCACCAGCATATTAGTATTTTTTTGTTCGGGTTTGTGTTTTAAATGCCAAATGCCTACGTTAAATTTGAGTTGGGATTACTGTGCAAACGATTAGTTAATCTTGGCTGAAATTGCACCCTGCTGAATTTGGATTGGCTTGGAATTGGGTCGAGACTTCAATCTGAGGATAACCCCCTTTCATTATCCAACAGGTTTAGCTCTAATTGAATGAATGGGATCAAATGAAAAAACACATTAGTCCCTATGGTGTGATTTTATATATTTTTCATTTCAGACTTCAGATCAAATGAAGCAATAGAACTATGCTTCTGTCAAATAAATGAATGAATTAGTTAATGAATGAACAAATTAACAAACAACATATGTCTTTAATCGCAATTCTGTATCAAAAGGAGGAAAATTAAGAAATATCACATTTTAATTCACAAGAACGTTTCTGGCTCAATTCGGTTTAGTCAACTCTGCTTTCACCATCTTTGGGCAAAAAGCACAGTTTAGTAGCTGTTGCTGTGACAACGTATTCGAGCAAGCTGATTGGTCACTGCTGAAACCACTAGCAGCACTGCCAGTAGGGTGACTTTGTTGTGGCTGCATATAACTGACATTTTTTATTTATTCTGGAAGCCATCTGGTATAATATGCTTTGTAGCAGATTACGTTTCGTTTAATAAATCAGTGCATTTCAGTTTGTTCTCGCATAACTGAAAGCCTTTAAGCAATCAGCAGACAAACTGGTTAGCTAAGGTAAGAAAACTCCCAGTCATCATTGGCACTGGAAATAAAATCATACCACGGTACGGCAAATTTTGGAAAGACAGGCACACACACATATGCATATACATACGCCACTTCTTTGATAATTATAAAAAAAGCAAAATATAAAACAACAACATTTTGTGTCATTTTTAACACATTTTCCTGCATTTCTGTACCATCATTTTGGGACAAAGAAGCATGAAATCACTAGACAAAGGGTAAAATCTATCTGTGGAGGACAGATTCATACAGGGTGTGAGAGACATCTTCATGGGCGTAATTTCCAGGGGGGTAGGGGGGTCATGACCCCCCCAATAATCAGATCCAGCCAATATAACCCCCCCAATAATCATGTTTCCCCCGTAATGGGTGGAGACCTCGACCCCCCCAATGTTCCAGCCAAAGTTACGCCCTTGGACATCTTACCATCTCAGTCACTTATCAGCTCAGCCCCTCGCCCCCACCTGAACAGGCATTTTGTTAGCCCCTACCTCCAGAATGCATTGGGGGGCCGCACAGCAACACCATGCCTTGTCCCTCGCGCACTGAGACGGCACTTCTCAGCTGGGCTTTGAAATTCTCTAAGTCTACAAATGAAAATGATAAAAAAAAAACTGATTCAGGAAGAGTTGCATGCTGCAATGATGTGTATAGGGCAGTATACGGGTTTATGACTGCAAGTAAGGCACGTTCATTAATGTTCACTAACCTAGTGAATAACGTGCTATTTGCCATAGTGGCTTCGCCTTCATTTTACTGTTTTTAAAGATTATGTATCTCAGAACAGAAGCGTCTCATCCACATATTCAGACATGTAAATTTACCCATAAATCTTATAAAGATTGCTCAGGAAATCACAGCATTACCATGACATCCTGCAAAATTCTGCATAAACTACAATATTTTTTTTTTCAAATCCACTTTGTAGTGGTTACTTCTTAGTATCAGCACCTACTTAAAGTAATTATTTTCTCACAGTATTTCAAGCATCAAAGTAAATGAGTGATTAATGACAGAAGTTACTGGAATCTTTAAATGCCGCTGAACAAAAATAACTTTATGATGTAATGAATCTTCTGTACCGTAAGACAAAACAGCATATGATTAACTTAGACCGAGATGTGGAAGTTTGGAGAAGACAGATGTGAGTCAGAGTTGAAGCAGAGCACATCATTAACAACAGTTTTCACTGCCAGAAATAACAGCCAATATCAAATGCAGTTTAATCCTGCACTTTAAAGAATTAGTTTCCATGTCAATGGGCGTAATTCAATCCATTTATGTAAATTAGCACACGCTGGCATGCCACGCTTGTACCTGGCCCAGAATACTGCTCCTCATCCCATGATAGACGCTAACGCCAACATCTCCTCACGGAAAACCCAGCATCGCATTCGAAGTGCATGAAAACCAGACACCAGTCAAATCAGGAATGTCTGTCCTGTAAGGAGGGTGTTTCTGTTATTTTATTTTAAGAAATATGCATGTGGATGATTGTACCCATATCCCTGTTTATTCTCTAAAAAAAAACCCATCCAGTTAGGTGAACTGGTACCTGTAAATTGCCCATGGTATGTGCTTGTATGTGCGTGTGTTTGTGTGTGTGGTGTGGGTCATGTATATATTACATTGTGTGCACCAAATTTTGACGTTGTGGGGACCACCTATTTAGTCCCCATAAGGGGACATTCAATTTTCTAAAAAAATGTCACATGAATAAGAAGCAAAATGACTACTAGCTTTCCAGCATAAGCTGAAGTATCTGGGAAAACAAAATATATTAAAATATACTTTTATCTTTCAGGAGCTGTTTTAAAAGTCATGAAACAATACTGACTCTGGCTTCATAGCTGGCTTTTGGCGTGCAACATTGTTCCTGCCATTGTTAAATGTCAATACATTATGATATTATCTGTCTATCTGAGTGCATGGATTAACACGCTCGTGTATCCCATCATGCTATCCCGCTGTCCCATTTCTTCCTTATCTCACAATATTATTATCATTGCTCAGCAGACACGATTTTTATAAAGCACCAGGCAGAGTTTACAATTATGCCTATTTATATATTTGGGATGTTTTACTCAAGCAATCCAGGTTAAGTACTTTGCACAAGAATAAAACACCAAGTCCCCTCCTGGGACAGTTCAGAGCAGATCGCATGATTTTGGGTCGTACCAAAACCCAGATCTTTACGCAAAGATTCATTTCCGTAATAATTGTGCCAAATTTAGCAGAGCCGGCCAAAAACACACAAGAAAATAAAAACTATTTAAAATATTTAAAATTGCAATCATCTTTTCTCAATTTTTAAACAGCACAGTATTACATAAACCCACTAACTGTGTGACAGAGGCTCTCTCATACTTCAGTGTCAGCTTATCAATTCATCAGGTCAATTTCACATTTATTTATTTGACAGCTGAGTTCAGTTCAGTGTTAAATGTTCATCCTTCACTTACTGCAAGAAATAGCTGGTTGTGATACTTGGATGTTTTAATCATGAGGTTTTGGAAGTTAAATTGATGTTAACGGATGATTTACAATGATATCAAACAAGACTAATTCTGCATTAAAATTTTAAACAAGTGAAACATGTATGTTTCAAGATTATACTTGCATCTTAATCTGACATATGTTTTTATATTTTCCATGAAACAGAGGGTGAAGCTCATTTCGTGTGAAATATCAGTACATCTTTTTCAATTTTCTGAATTGTGCCTAATTTTGACAACTGAAGGCGGGTCTTCCTGGTATAGATACCATCCATCCATTTACAAAAGATGAGCCATATGTGCATGCAGTGAAAATAACACATACTGAGGATTTTATAATCATGGCTCTATCTTTTGTATGTGTGTGTGTGTATACATATAAAACATGCGCTTTATATGTATATGTATGTATATATATACAGTGGTACCTCAGTTCTCAAACTAATTAGAACTCGAATTTCTTAAAAGTCGAACCAACCAGTTCGAAAAAAAAATTACCTAGTACTCAATCTGAATCTCAGAAGTCAAACCGTGAACGCCGACCTAAGATAACTTGTACGCGCGGGGAAATGAGTCACGC
>JAOYFF010000128.1:16797698-16808232 GCA_025773925.1 Cryptomyrus ogoouensis
CCTGTGCTCGCGAGTTTCACTTTAGCGCTCGCGAGTGGCATATTTACGCGTATGAGTTTTGACTTTGCGCTCGCGAGTGGCATATTTACGTGTGTGAGTTTTGACTTTGCGCTCGTGAGTGGCATATTTACGCGTGCGAGTTTTGACTCTAATGTGACGCCATAGGGAAGTGGTGATTGAATGCATATTGTGTCAAAGCATTGCAAACGTATACATAGTTTAGCTCACATGGTCCAATGGTATGGTGCATGTGTTAAGTGCTGTGAAAAAGTGGACATGGTATTGAGACGCGCGTTAAAATGATTGGGAAAGACTGTAATTATGTCTGTCAAAGTGTGTCAGCTTAGCCTTTTCAAAACCTCTCCTAAGATCACCAGTGTTTGCGGCAACTGTGTATACACGTAACATACACCCGTGTGTTTCTGACTTGACCACCACCCCACATTGTTTAGAAAATAAATACGTCACCAAGTTATTTCACTAATCAAATTTCTGATTCTGATTCTGAAATTAATTAATAAACTGAGCTGGTGGAGAAATTTGAAGAAATGTAATGTCTGAGGCGCCCCTGAGGAGAGGTTTGGGGACCAAAGTGGTGTTCATCTAGTCATTCAGCAAGATATCAGTAATTTTTTGAAGAACAGAAGAAATCCCTGCTCATTTTTAATGTTACTGTTAATTTGCATATGTTCTTAGGTTAAATTGTGGTTTTTTCTGAGCAAATATGCATGTACTACCCAGATAAATAGCCTGAAAGATTCTCTTTGACTGTCTAATACTTTCACATAGAGGCATAAATAATAACATTAAAATCAAACACATAAACGGATATAATATTAATATTAAACAAAAATGCCTATTCAGGTCATTGTATCCCTGGAGAATGCATCCAAAACAACGCATCCTAAAAATACAAGCAATTTTCAGATTGACTGAACATTTTAATTGAATCTTTCACAGCGGAGACTGTGCTGGAGCTGTTTAATTTGCCCTGGCCCATCGCTAACATAACACTCACCGTCAGAAATCCGTTCAGGCTTAAATGACACCATGTTTGTCCTCCTGTTTATGTAACACGATGGATGCAGCTTTTAAGATTTGATTAAGTAAGTGACATTCAGATATTCATGACAGGAAACACCCTAAACGCATGGGTACTGGGGCACTGCAGAATCTGCAAGTGTTTGTATCCTTTGGTGGAAAGTTCTGGAAAACTGAACCAAGAGAGCAGAGCTACACGATGCAGTATATCACCATGCGGCTCCTTAACTGTTAAATATTTATTTTGTTTTTTTTTTTTCTGCAATACAAAATTACAGATGTGAAGAAACATTGAAATGAAAGCAGACATATGGGGCTGGCATATTCCACGGCACACAGTGACAATTTTACTTAACTGTTCTTAAATCACTGTGGTGTGTCATATTTTCAGCTTTGCATAACTGAATGCTTGTCAGTGATCGAGGTGTAAAAATATTTCAAGGGGGATGGCAAAGCTCGCGGGGATCCCCTGACGATACAATTTGCTGAGTGGGGGAATTACACTATGTTGTAACCCTCATATAGTCTGGAGATTTACTTTTAAGTGAGTGAAATTACACAGAACAATTTAGAGGAGTGGAGAGGGGGATGATATATTTTCAGAAGGGGATGGTTTTTGTCATTTTTTCCAGTGGGGGTTGACATCCATGTGCATCCCAGGACACCTCGAACCCTGATGTTATTGCACTTAACATGCGTTGCCAAAAATGTTTGCTAAATACACCAGTACAAAATGGACGGCAAATCCATAATCATGTTACACCCATGAATAATACTCCAATAAGTACACTGAACAGCATCTGCAGCAACATCAGTCTACAGAGTGACTGTAATAGCATTCAGTTCAAATCGCTGTAATGCACTACAGCAATGATAGGATAATGTAAGAGTTTAATTCTACTGTTTTGTAGTGGTTGAGAAGAGGGTCTGTTTTGTCTGAGACTGAATGTGGATGGAGCGTGAGCGAGAGATGGGGGGAGGGGGGGCTGCAGCGAGCAGGAACGTATGAAGGCAGCAGCTTGTGTGTTTAGCACTAGGCCTGAAGCATGTCTTTTATCTTCTTTTAACAAACGAGAATAAAATATTCAAGTGAGATTTCCTGCCTCGAATCAGTTCACTTTACACTTTTGAAGCCACAAGCAAATCCGGAAAATATAGTAAGATGAAACCAGCAGACCATAATTATCCTTCTTAAGTACAGTTCTACCGAATACTCTCATTATTTAAACTTCATCTGAATGTCCCATTTTTCTCGTTGTAGTGTTTGTTGAGTTAGATAAACCTGCTGTACTATTACACAATACAACATCTTTATGACAATGAAGCAAATGACAGTTAAATCACTTAAAAATGGCCGTAATGAACATATTTGAAGATGTTCCCTAATATTCAAGGGCTTGATATTATTAAGAACTGCCCATATTTTGCTGCACAGGCTAGCATATAAAAAAGTAATGACAAGAGTACAGTCCAACGCAACAGGCCATTTCAAATTGCTTTGTTTAATACTGTATATGTACTACATACCTGGGATTTTCTAACCGTAGTGTGCACAGGAACAGAGGTGAATTCTGGATCATCTCAGAAATTGTTAGAGTAATCTGATCCTTGGGGACCCCCAGCAGTCCACCTTTTTGCTCCCTCCCAGCTCTATGCCAGACAGTCCACATTTTTGCTCCCTCCCAGCTCTATGCCAGACAGTCCACATTTTTGCTCCCTCCCAGCTCTATGCCAGACAGTCCACATTTTTGCTCCCTCCCAGCTCCCGATAGGAGCATAAACATGAGCTGCCTGTGGGTCCCCGAAAACCGGATTGGGAAACACTATATTAGAGGAATACAAGCTGTTGTAGATTGGCTGCAGGGCAGCAGAGATTCTGAAACCTGCAACAAGCCATTTGTTGTTAGTTTAACCCAGTAAATATAAAATATAAGCAGACATCAGTATGCGGCTTCATATCATGAACCATATAATTAACAGAAACAGAAGCACCACTGTGTGTCTGATGGAAAAGACGATGAAACAATCCGTTCAGGAATTATCCAGTAGGGATCCTCATGATGTATGTATCTATGGACATAAACTACACAAAGCCTACCTAGGTCAGAACTGGGGGCATTTTCAGCCCTTTTGACCAGGTGATTGGAAGCACCTCCCTTTTGAGGTTCTAAGTGCCTTTTCCATAATGCTAAATTTACCAAAGGGGGTCCCTCAAGTACCCGCTCCTCGAAGAGTACTAGCTAGCAACTTAATGTTAATCTTCAATCTGTATGAAAATTTATGTGACGTGTTAAGCATCTGATACAGAGCGAGGGGTAACCAACCCGTCTTATAATTGTGAATAAGGTTTGTGTTGGAAGCCTATGTCACTTATGTCTTTGAAGTTTATTTAAAAAATACAAACACTTCTCTGCAAACTGCAGCTGAACAAGTTAAATTCTAAACAGATATAACAGATTATAATTCATCATATTTATACTAAACAGCCCAACAAGAATTATAGTATATAAAAATCTCTGAAAAGCTAAAATCATGATACATGGGCCTTATATGTACTTACAACCCTATTATATAGTAAATGTAACTTTAAACTTTTTCAGTATGACATGCCATTACAATTACCTTATAATTTCAGTATCTTACAGTATTTTCTGGCAATGTATCAAATACCTTAGATTTTTTTAATTTAGTAAAATGCATTTTTGTATAAATTGTTAAGTGGCTTTAAAGTTATGAAATACTCATAAATGATACTAAATCCATTTGCAAGGTGTAGCTGGCTGTGAAAGACGGTGCATCCTAATGGGCTCCCTCTCAGACACAGAGCATACTTTTTATTAAAAAGAAGATTCGTGTGATGTGATGAAAAATGATGTTCTATAAAAACAACAGCATCTGATCCAATTAATCTTTTTCAATTTTTTAATGTATCCATTTCCAATCTGTTTTTATGTTTAGGTGTAATAAGTCTTTTTAAATAATTCTGTTTAAATTAGATTAAACCGGAAGTCACAATGGAACAATACATATAAAATACAGCATTACCACTGTGGTTATAAATATTTACATATCAATATGTAGCATTTTTTATGGCAAGTAACAATGAAGAGCCTTAAAAAGAAAACAGAAATATGACAACTTTTGTTGTGATATTCCTGATATGAAAATTTCTGTGACATTTTTTTTAGTACACAGCCATTACGGTCCTGAGAAAAAGTTTTTTTGAATTACAAAAGAAAATTACCTACTGTTGATAAATACCAGCTTATTTAGTATTTCAATTTTAATTCTAATTTGTTTGTTCCAGTATATAATCCCTGGGCCCTGTATACTATCCAGCAACTTTTCAGCAGAAGACCAAGTATCTCAGAGACATTAAAAACTGTACATTTGAATATGACAGTAACACTGTGTCAGAACATACATATGAACTGAATGTAACACATTTGCATATAATCAGTGGTAAAGAAATAGCAAGATTTTACCTGCCAGGCAGCCAATGACTGATAGAATCACAAGTTGTTTCCATAGTAACATCATCTTCAGTTGCCAAGGGCAAATAATGCTGTCATCCAATAGCTTGTGAATGGAATACTTTTCCTTTGAACGGGAATTTGAATCTGTGAGAAAGAATCATTACAGAAATAATTAAAATGCAACATATAAGGTGTGATATAGCAGCCATACACCTCCATATACAAATACACACATGAATTATTATTAGACTGTTCCTCTGACAAGTTTATACATAAAACACCAATAAATGGCATCGCAAGAGAAACATAATCATTACACAATAACAAATCTTAGCAACTACGCTATAAACACAAGGGCTGTCGTACAACAATAATAATAATAGTCTTCTCTGTTGAAATGGCTATTATTATTGTTATTATTATTATCATTATTATTGTTGTTGCTGCCGTTTCTCTCTTCTCAGTCATCATCACCATCAACAATAACATTAATATATAAGGTGCATTCTGCAAAGATACCGATGTTTCCTAAGCCTACAGCCAATCATGTTTTCTTGCAAAAACCGAGTAAACATGAGAAAAATTCTACATTCAGTAACATTTTCACCCAACACATACAATGTGTGTCATTTGTTATCTTCGTTCTGTTACATTACTCTGTAATAAACAGTAATTTCAATGAAACAGTTGCAGTAACAGTTCTAATAGATTACTTTGTGACTCCTAATAGACCCTTATAAACTTTTTACAGAGATCCACATCGTCATGATGCATTAGGTCAACGCAGAAGCCTAATTCAACTACTGATGTAGCTTTGGTGTACCGTCAATGAACAGAACACTGTAAAAGGTAATAATAACCAAACAGAATACTAATGAACCAATGAATAACACACTGGCTTCCTTTCTGTATTTTCTATTTCATTTTTAAAACCCATTTAATTATTTAAAATCAAACATTAACCTTTTACTCTTGACCTCCAAATAAAAGGCCAGTATTGGCCTCCTAATAACAGACAGTAACAACCCTACAGAAAACAGACATTAATACCACATTGTTACTGGTAGTTTTGTAATCTGTTTAAATGCTGAGATTCCATATAAACTTACTGTACACTGAGATTTGTATAGACATGAGATAAAGGAAAAAGAAAATCCATATTCCAATGGAGAACCTGAAGACTACACTCGACCCCTGAGGAAGAGCTTCCTTTCCACCCTGTGGTTTGCTTTGGGAAACTTTGACTGTATGTTTGGCTTCTTAGGTATAAGGCCTGCGTATCATTTTCCTTCTTCAAAGCACACAAGAGAGGAGGCAGGCATCGCATCTGCTGCCTTGCGGAATCTATGGATTTTTTCATTAATGTTCTGGTATGTTTCTTCAATATAACTTCCAAAACTGAACAGATACACTCACCAAATACATAGCAAAAAGACTTATATGTTCCTCCTTGGCCTCTTTGATGTAGCCTTTTGGTAACACTTGATCTGGATGGCCCGCCTACAGAGGGCATGCAGAGTATTTGTAACATTTCAACAACTTATTAGTTGAGATTCAACAATTAATATAACATTGGACGTGTGAGTAGTGGAATTCAATCAAATTATTCTACAGATATGTAGGTATGTTCATGAATCATTACATACACTCTGTACACTGTGTATTCTGCTAATCATCTATAGACAGTGAACCAGCTGAATCGTTGAATCTGAACTACGTTGCAGAAATGCTACAAATATTCTGTAGGCAGACTCTTCCCAATAAAGTGTTACCAGCCTTCGTATAGTTCTCTTTACTGATGGTGAGTCTACCGGGCGAATAAGTATACATGTATTGGTGCAATTCTTGCTTGCATATGAGTTGTAATATGAGAATTTCGATGCCTACTGTCCTGTGACATGTCTAAAATGCAGGAGTATCCAATTCATTCAATGAAGAGAATGTACGAATTGTTACACTACGATGCAAAGTACAATTGCTCCTAAACGTGCACCATTCATGCAGTGATCACATTCACTGGGTCCCACTATCTCTATTCAAGAGAGAAAAGAAATCAAATTAAATTGCAAGGTATCTCTTGACAGCTTAGCGACTGAGATACGATTTTCATAACTATACATATTGTCAGTAGACTGTTGGGTTTTACTGACTGATATGATACGATCTGCCTGGTTCAGGGCTTAAATATTTCACAAGAGCACTTTCAGCCACCTGAATTCTGCCATTCAGCTCTTCCATGGGCTTAACTCTTAGCGTGGTATCACACAAGGTGCCCTGGATTATGCAGAAGGTGTCATCTTAGGAAACAAGTACAAATGGCCACATTAAAAGAATGAGTGAGGCGCCTTTCATTGACCTCAGACGCTACCTTCCTCCTATTAATAGGACCTGGCTGTCAACCTAAATCTACTTTGCTGAGCAGTGCTCAGTCTTTCGGTCAAATACACAAACAAATAAATTAACAGGAAGAATAAATCTGGTTGCTCAATAACTGACAAATCAAAGTTAAAGTGGGTCATTTTATGGGAAGATGTAATGAGCGTAGAAATTTCATAGTGACAGATATGGCAATGCTAACCAGGTTCATGTCTACATTGGAAGCTGGTCACTCTGTCATAACTCTACATTGTCAGTAATGTCACATGGTGGACGCACTTTAGTGCTTTAAGTTTTACACTGCAGTATTACGGCGCTGCATCTATTATACAAATAATGTAAAGTTAGAGTAAACATGTTTCCTTCTGATAAACTGTTATATGTTATTGTTACCCTGAGGGGTGCACCTGGCCAATCTGCAGGGTGTGAGACATTCAGTGTAGCAGTGATTGATAGAGTCGATAGCAGTGCAGGAAAAACAGGACACAAGTGTTGCAGCGAGGTTTTAAACTAAATACTGCTTTGGTAAATATTCTTACATTAATATAACTATGGTTCGCTTATATAACTAAGGTAAATATTCATCACTGGCAAAATGACTTTATACAAATGACCATGCGTACATTTTAAAATATACATTTTGATTAACTACAGCAATAATGTCACCGACTAACATTTTTATGGCAATGTATTTCATTAAACAATCTGAACCATTAAAAGAGTTATATTAATTTAAAGATAAAACTCTTATTTCATTATTTGTTTTATCATTCATTATTATTTAGTTGTGGTCTTTGGGGTAAATCACGCTGCTTTAAGAAGCCTTCGCTGCAAAGTAAGATGGTCATCTTTCACTGAATTTGCATACATACTGACACATCTATATTTTATACAGGGATTTTTGCAGACTGGTTAGTCATTGTTCCAAAATGACAGATGGGATACCGTGGAAAGAAATTCATATTCTAATAAAATAACAACTGTTACTTCTGTATATTAATAAGTAAAAACATCCATCCTTATTCCTTCTTCCGCGTTTTTCCTGACCAGCCTCTATTTCCTAAAATCAAGTGAAGAACATAGAGGACTATATTCTCCTAGCATCCAGGTTTACAGTGGCATGAAATATCACGCTTCCAGAACCACAGTGCAACATATGAACCCAAAGTGGAATGGAGTGGGTTCTCACAACATTTTAAGTCAAAAACAGGCCAGCAAGAAAGGGGGGGGGGGGGTGGATGCGAGGGTTTTATGTACACAGCGCAATGTTTATGCAAATAATACATAATACAGCAGCTTAAAGCAGGTCAGCGAATCAAATACCAATACACTGATTAATGATCATAAGTTAAAAAGGCCAGTATTAGTTGGGGGGTGGGAAGGGGTGTTTACTCTCAGGAATGGGTAGGGGGATGAGTTGGGGAGCAAGTGTCTTGACAGCCTCGGGGAAGAAGCTGTTCCTGAACCTGGCAGAAGAGGCTCAGATGCTCCTTCACCTTCTGCCAGATGGGAGCGGCGCAGAGAGTCCGTGGCAGAGGCAGCAGCCGGCCTTGCGGGTCCAACGCTGACTGTCATGTTCTCATTTAACCTCTGCTGCCGCCCAGACCGCTTCCTACGCGCTGGCCAGACAGGTGACTCGTCAATCATCCTTTTTGCTCTATAATTGGCTTGTCGTTCTGAAAGACTACCATTAAAGAATCTGAATCCCACCACAAAAGCCACCCCTTGAAACTGAGACACCGACCAATGACTGTTGTGATCCGGTGTAAGGTGGTGCCAGGGGAGAAAGAGAGGAGTCGGCTCCAGGCGTACGGGACCGCTGGAGCCAGGCGGTCAGGGCCATGAGCCGTCCCAACCAGACGCGGCTATCACATGCCAGATATTCCTGTGCAGCGGTTAAAACCAAGTCAAACAGTACAGGAGAGAGTCGATGCAGGGGAAGGTTTCAGGAAACCTCACGCTCTGTGTTCTGGTGTTTATAGTCAGCAGAAGGGGGGGGGGGACATCAGACAGAGGCTGCTTGTGGTGTACACCCCCTGGGACAGACAGCTTGAGTATAGGAAAACGCGGCGGGGCAGAACTGACCAGAGAAGGTAAAGTTCCCCTTTGAAAGGAGTCTGGCTTTCTGGTACTTGCTAGCGGTTTTTCCCCATAACGTTCGGTTTCTCAGCACTTTCCTGTGTTTTCTGCAGTTTTCAAACCAGACAGGGCCACAGAAGACTAGAGGCGGTTTGCTTATGTATTTATTTCACCAGTGAAAAAGTGCTTATGGTGCATTAGCAGGGCTGAGGACGTTCTGGGGTCCCACTGCAATGCGAACCGCGAATCTGGCCTGTTCCAGATGTGTGAAAGGATGTCAATCCACCGGCACAGTAATACAGCTGGTTGGATGCCGCTGGCTAAATGGAAGCCCCAGAAAATGAGATGACCTGCAATCAGAGGTTGTAATTAAGAGTGCAATAAGATTTCAAGAAGTTCGAGCTAAGAGACAAACTGCCGAACGGTGAACACTGCCTCACACTGCCTCACACTGTCTCACACTGCCTCACACTGCCTCACACTGCCTCACACAAGCCTGCAGAACACAAGTGCCACTCTGTCGCATTTGGGGCGCAGTCGGGCCACAAAAGGGCTAAACTTGAGAAGGAATTTAATACTTCAAAACCATCCATCCATTTATTTTCAATAATACAGCTGGGTTGGCGGGGGAGGGGGAGGGGGGGGCCGCTCCCGAATCCATCCCAGGAAGCACCGGCCAGCAGTCAAGTTCAGCTCTGGACAGGCTGCCAGTCCATCACAGGGCTCTTACACACAAAGCCTGACACACTAAAGGCGAACCACGTGCTTCTGGACTGTGCAGGGAAACCAGAGCAGGCCAGTGAAAGGCAGAGAGATCAGAGAGACTCACAGACAGGCACACGGCGTGATGGCCAGATCAGCCTCCCATGCAAGGGGGTCACAGGCAATAAGAAGTTTGCTTTCATCTATCATTCATGGGTGCTGTGTTTCCAGGGCGCCCCTGACAATGTACTAAGTGAGCATGTATCAGTCCCAGGGTGAAGCCAGTAACCCATAAAGCTGAGAGACGGCCCCCTGTTACGGGCGGCCCAGACCTCCCGTGACGTGAGTCATTATTCATTAGCTTTTTTTTTAAATTGCAGACAGACTGATGTCTGGTGTCTGAATAAGTTGTACAGGGACATGCGGCCAATGTAAAGAAACCAGAATTACACAAATTGTGATTTTCTTCTAGAAATTAAATACAGACATTGTGTTCCATGTCACACTATTAATCTGGAGTCACTTTTTTTGCTCATAAAGCTGCCACTTTCTGCTGTTCATTGTCCTCACCTTTTCTACAGGATACGCTCCTGTAAAACCACGTCGCAAGCTGCGCATGGGAAAGCGGCGCCATGGAGCGTCGTGCCGGCCTGGCCGCCTGTCCAACCGACCGCCTGTCCAACCGGCCTCCTGTCCAACCGACCTCCTGTCCAGCCGGCCTCCTGTCCAACCGACCGCCTGTCCAACCGGCCTCCTGTCCAACCGGCCTCCTGTCCAACCGACCTCCTGTCCAGCCGGCCTCCTGTCCAACCGACCGCCTGTCCAACCGACCGCCTGTCCAACCACCCGCCTGTCCAACC
>JAOYFF010000128.1:16808332-16820631 GCA_025773925.1 Cryptomyrus ogoouensis
CCAACCACCCGCCTGTCCAACCGACCGCCTGTCCAGCCGGCCTCCTGTCCAGCCGGCCTCCTGTCCAGCCGGCCGCCTGTCCAGCCGGCCGCCTGTCCAACCGACCGCCTGTCCAGCCGGCCTCCTGTCCAACCGGCCGCCTGTCCAACCGACCGCCTGTCCAACCACCCGCCTGTCCAGCCGGCCTCCTGTCCAGCCGGCCTCCTGTCCAGCCGGCCGCCTGTCCAGCCGGCCTCCTGTCCAGCCGGCCGCCTGTCCAACGGGCCCCCTGTCCAACCGGCCGCCTGTCCAACCAGCTCTGCCCGCTTGGCCTTTGAAGTGAATGATATACGCAGACTTATTCCTGCCAAATCTAACGAGGCATTGAAGCCTCGCCTCCACAGTAATCTGGCCTAATGGAAGCCCTTGGCTTAAGAGAAAGCCCAGTAAATGAGATGACTGCCTGACTGCCGGGGCATTTGTTTGGCACATAGTGGGCATTTTACTCCCTTGAGCTCCATGTGATTGGTTAAGGAGCTAACTGTGTCTGGAAACAAGAAATGTGTGTATTGAAGATGCTTGAAGAGGCATTTGAATATCAATTTTAACATTAAACATTGTACAAATTACAAAAATTCTACAGTGTTAATAATTGAAATACCTTCATCCACTCATCTTCCACTCTCCTGTTCTGGTCAGAGTCACAGTGGGAGCAATAGCCAATCCCAGGCAGCAGAGGACCCTAAGGGTGGTGTGCCCAGGCCGAGTCCTCAGTTACACACACACACACCATTTGTATTCATGTTTGTGGGGACCGTTTACTCATTTCTATGGTCATAACCCTAATCCCAACAATGATGACCCTAACCCCTACCCAGCCCTAACCTTCACCATAAGTAACCAAATAAAATACAAGACTTTTTACATTTTTTGTTTTTTGGTTACAGTCACACATTTTTATAAAATTGAGTTTCCCCTTTTCAGGGACTGAAAAAAAAGTTGTTTTTTATCACAGTCTGTGGACATTTGGTCCCCACAATGTAATATGTACATAACCCACACACGCACACACCCTACCAACTTCACCATAATGCTACTCTAAAGTAGCAGTCGAATACACTGAATTACAGAATAAAAAACTGATAAAGATCCCTATTAAGTGCCACACTGCTCACATTTAATATCCGCAAAGAAAACAATAACCTCAGCTCAGAAAAGCCTCGTGGTAGTGTTCACCTTCCCTAATCTTCTCTTCTCATTCATCATCATCAAATAATAGGCATGGATCTTTCCCCTCATCATTTATTTTTTAAAATTAGAAAAGTTTGCACTTTGGTCTAAATTGATGTCCCACTTAAACATTTGGGAACAAATTGACCGAAATATTCTGCCCAATTCCCAAGAATAAAAGCCATAATTTGTCTTATTTGCATTATGCGTTAAAATTAACCTAATTTAGTGGTCAGATCTATCGGGCGAAGATTTAAATTGGACATCTGACTATTAGATGCCTAATATGGCTTCAAAATATAAGTTTATGGGATTCAGTGATAATTTTAATGGACTTGATACAGACAGGTCCAGGAACTTCACTGCAGAAGCCACTGCATTTTCTGTACTTTTACTGCTAGGATATGGCATATAAATTATATTTATCTTAAATTATATTTCTCAAAAATGTTTCAGAATTACTTAGTGTTATCCTTCAAAATGCACTTACTTTAGCTACTATACTAAAGCACAATGACAAGATAATACATTTCCGGTACATCGAAAGGAAAAAGAACAATTCAAAAGAATCCTCAGTGGCTCAACTGTTTATGGAAAATTTCAGAGGTAGAAATCTTCTAATCTTCTAAAGTTCTAATTCTAATTCTTCATAGTATGTTCAGATCCAGTCCCAACTCTGGCTGTTCTCTCTGTGCTAGTCTGTGTTTCCTCACATAATCCCAGGGCAAGGTCAATTACTGCCGTTAACTGGCCTAGTATGTGAGTGCTTTGTGAAGGGCTACTAGCCGCTCACGCTGGCAGTCCCCTTGTGCATTATAGTCATGGCAGTCTGCCAGACGTGTTGTTTTTTTTCTGCGGGCCATACCAAGGTCGTCGGTTAACCTTCTTAGACATAGGCTAATTCATCAGTCTTTATGAGATGTCTGAATGATAGACGTCCTTAAAGATTTTAACACTACAGCGGTGATACAAACTCAACTTGCATTCTATACGAGAGGTATTATCAATGAAATGAGCTCCGGTTGGTTAAGAGAACATCTCACTGAGGAGTTTATGCTAGTCTTACATACATTCACTTGTTTACCAAGGAGCTCTTTGTTGACGGTAATATTAAAATCATCTATACATCCTGTATACCCACTATGTAGAGACGCACCGATTGTATCAGCTAACTTTCGGTATCAGACAATACAGAAAAAAATTGGCCATTGGTTATTGATTAAAAATGAGCCGATATTTACCGCTGATAATTACCTTTAAAAGGGTGACCCATGTTGCTTTGCACACCTGCATACTAAACAGTCAGAAAAATGTCTGCTGAGTGGAATTATTTTAATGTCATTAGAAATGCATTTTGCAAACTCTGCTCTGCTAAAATTTCACGAGGAAGATCTATTATGAAACATTTCGAAACAACAAACCTGACTGCTGACCTTAAGGCAAGACACAGAAGAGCATGAGAAGTTTCTGGAAAAAAAATCTATTCCGACAGAGAATGCTGCAATTCTGCTGAAAGACGCTTGTCCATCAGTAATGCCTGCATTTGACAGCAAAAGAAAATTCAGTGCAGACAGTACAAAATTACTAGGAAAATTATCGCACTTGATAATCAATCCTTCTCTGTTATAAATGTTATAAATATGTAAGAATACAGTTGTAAAATATAGTGCTCTGTGACTGTTGTTGTATGCCACAGTTTTATTATGAAGAAATAAATACCTTTTCATATTTCTGGAATATACTTTATTTGTTTTTTTATTTATTTGGGTGGAGTGTCACTTATTTAAGCAGAACCTCCCAAACACGGCACCGGTGTTGGCGTCAGTTTATTAAATAATCGGTTTCGGCCAAAAATATCCTCATGGGTGCATCACTAATCCTGTGCAGAGTGGCGGGGGGTCCGGAGCCCATCCCAGGAACTACAGGCACAAAGCCGGGAACAACCCAGGATGGGGCGCCAACCCATCGCAGGGCACAAGGCAGGGAACAACCCAGGATGGGGCGCCAACCCATCGCAGGGCACAAGGCAGGGAACAACCCAGGATGGGGCGCCAACCCATCGCAGGGCACAAGGCAGGGAACAACCCAGGATGGGGCGCCAACCCATCGCAGGGCAGATACACCATTCATGCAATCATTCACAACTGTGGACTATCTGGCAACTCCAATCCACCTTACCATGTTTTTGGACACCCTACAGCATTACGGAGAGAACTCTACAAACACCGCCGCTGAAGACTGCCACCACGACGCCCCTAATACTAAAACCACACCAGCAATTTAAAAAGATTACTGTCGCTGTTATTTGTCCATTTTCCATATAAGCTTTTCCAGTTCATGGTAACGGCAAGCCTTACGCCTCTCGAACGAGGCAGACAGCACAGCGCGTACAGAAGCCTGTCCACTGCAGGGAAAAAACGGGTCCTAGGAGGAGAACAGGGGAGGAGACCGGCAGGCTGGCAGAACACGGGGAGAAATCAAGGGGCCAAGATGCCACAGCGCTGCCCGAATTTCACACGTGGCGTCTGTCCACTGCCTCCAGCTCAGGCTAGCCACTGTGTTTCTGACTGAAGTGTGTTTATTGGTAGGTGATATTAAAGATTATCCTTTGGTCTAGGAACTTACTTCAATTCATTCAGCCTTACAACAACTGTAGTCTATGGCCCAAAAATCCGAGAGTGATATTTCAAAGGGCTTGCATTTCTTTTGAGTAGTCCGGCGTGTTGCCAGGTTCCTGCATGTGATTGGTCCGTTCAGGCGTGTGGGAATGGGGTTATGGATGTGATAGGTTGGTTTTTGTGTAAAAGTCGGTATGTTTTCGGAGCTCTGGAGAGTATAGTGAAGTTCAGGTCACTTCCGGGTATTTAATAAAACCCCCAGTAATGATTCATTAAAATCCCGCATCATCCACACCACGTCGGTCTACTTGGCAAGCCCATAATAATCGTGCAAACAAACAAACAAATAAAGAAATTAGGATCCACATTTAATTTAAGGGTTTATTTCACTGAGTTTTACAAAATGGAAAATTTTCTATATTTTCCCAAGATAGATTTTAAAGTCAAATAGAATCATGAGTTTGTTTCTTATTTTTGTAATACAAGTAATTTTATTACCCTGATGTATAAAAATTCTCAGTGTGGAAGTTGAAATGTGGTCCCTACAGACTACTTTGAAATCCTATCTATTCAGATTGTGTACATCTTGAAATTAAATTAACTTAGAGATACTTTACAGTCCTCGATACAAATGAAACAATTAGCTTTCTGGCATTTATATTTAGACGTTATTTCCAAACAAGGATTTTTACTACATCGCTCTTATGTATCAAAGTACTAGAACCATTAGACACACCAACAGTGGTTCCCATTAAAATATGAGGGAAATACTGAGAATCATTACATAACAACAGCATGTTTATGTATATGAACATAATAATTTGTAAAAGGAAGATCTTACCACTTATTGTGATGATAAATCACCTGGAAGTATGAACCCTATTCAATGCAGATGTCATCAGAAACGAATCTATGTTAAATATGGCAATAATCTGCACTTAAGACCGGTGGAAGGCCGTGGATTGGCCGAAACTAAAACGCACCTCAATGTCAGACAGGCAATTGGGCAGCAGTTAGAAATAAAAAATCTAATGCTAATAGGAAATAAGGTTAAATATCAAAAATGATGCATTGTTTATTAAATACAGATCTTCAAATCAAAAAAACTACCAGCTTCTCAGATTTGTTGGGTGCTATCTGAAACGAGTTTTTTCACATACAAGCTATTTTTTTTTTTTTTTTTGTTAAAACATGTGTAAATTTAGCTCATAGCTTAATTTTACTTATGTCTTCTGCAGTTGCTTCTGCCCCAACCCTGCCATAGAGATACTGAGATTATCCTGACGGACATCCTGGGCACAGACTGAACTCTATCGTAAAATAAAGAATTTTATACTTGGGGTTAACCAGCAAGAGTCAGACAGCTAGCGGGACAGCCTGATCGCGGCGCTCTCGCAGCCTGGCGTCAGCCGCTGTTTCATTAACGATTTTAGAAAGATTAATTTGCTCTCTACTTCCTCATGCAAATCCTGATGCAAATCCCACGGCGCGAGTGGACAAACTTATCGACGCGGCTTACGTGAGGCCGCCACGCGCCACAGAGGGATTCTGGCTGCTCCATTAGCGGAATCCGCACTGCCACCTAAGAGCCGTGTGAGTCACGATGTGCTGACTGTAGCTGGGATAACCACCATCGCTGCCATCGTCTGAGCTCACAGAGAGGCACGACTCACGGTCGGCCGAAACAAAGGGCAGTGCAGACAGTGCCACTGGCTTTCCACAGCGGTATGGGAGCAAAAATGTGTGATTTGCTTGGGATAAAGGTGTCTCCTATATAAATAAGTGTCAAAGAAAAGTAATTACTGCCTCCCAGTGAAAAAAAAACAGATGAGGGTATTTGTAGGTTTGACAGGAGCCTCTCCGCGAGCTCACCCCTAACCCGCATCACCGACACACACCTCATGGTTTGGGGTGATAAAGGAACTCAGAACAGGCCGTTGTGCAGCTTCAGCAGCAGCCCTGAGAAGAGGTGACTCTCTCAGCCGTCTCCTATAAGCTGTCAGCACTGGCCACCAGCGCAGACCCTTATGAGCTCATCTGCGAAGTGGGTGAACCACACCCATTTATCCCATTTATACATAAATATGCATAATAGTTTAATCTTCACCAGTGAATGGTGTCATTGTATCTGAAACTGTGCTACCCCCCCCCCCCCAAAAAAAAAGGGAATTGATCTCTTAATGTCCGCTTAACTACAAAGATCTAAATAAAAGGCTGACAGACGTGTGTGTGTGTGTGGGGGGGGGAGGGGGGTTGTTCGAGCTGTGAGTTCATTTAATCTTACTTACAATGCAGGAGGATTTGTAACAGGTAGTTTACTGTACGTTTTCCTGATTCAATTACAGCAAAGCTTTGTAAAGACCCTGACTTTTGGGTTTTTCACTCTCTTCTAAAAGAAGATAAATTTAGTTAAGACAGCTGGATAGAAGAATGGAGCTGATATTAGCGGCGATTCTTTTGGCCCGAATTTCCTGTGAATGAAACAAATTTAAAAACTTCTCTCTTACTGGTATTGAATCCCACATAATCAGAATAATTATATTAACAAAAGTGCATTGCAATTTTCTGTCTCTAGCAGATGCATATATACAGACATACCAGGAAGATCAGTGATTAAAGCCGATTGAAACGATGCTTTTTAACTTGCAGCATACAGATGTGGACTTCACAGTGATTCATATTATCCAATTTTCATAAAATCTGATCGTGTGCAATGTAAATAACATACAGTACATATCAAACCACTAAAATCACAGTCGGAATCACATATGCCACAATAAAACATTTTATCTGCAATAAAACATATTATCTTAGACTCTTAATTAATTAGAGAAATGTCAGTTCAAATCAAATTAATTTGAAAAGTGTGGCAGAGAACATGGTAATATACCTCAAGGAACGACTATAAAAGATAAAAAGATAAAATTTGTTAAATCTTCATGAAAACATGAAGAACAAACAAAACTACTTGGCATTTTATTATGGTTTGTGTAAGTTTCACAAGTGATTAGATAAAAGCTATTTTATTTGCATAAGCAAAAAAACAAAGTAAAATTAAATGAAAACAAGACCAACACAGAAAAATACAGAGACTCTAAAACAAATGATTTAATCTTACATTAGGATAATGTATTTAATTCATTCATTAATTCAAAGAATACAGTCGGCTTCCAGGTGTGCGACTAAAATAATCTGATATAATGTATACCCTACATTTTCTATTTATTGTTAAAGTAATATTTTATTTAGACAACGATTGCAAAAAATATATACTTTGGGCAGAATTCTGCATTAAAATTTGAGAATTCAAATAGGAATATTTATTAGAGTCCTTAATTCATAATTTATTCTGGTGTCTTTAAGTTAGAGGATAATGCATTATATTGTCCTTAACACAGGAACAAAGAAAAACAGTGAACATCGATTGTCTTTTATATATGTATTTTTAATGTAACACTTAACACTGTAACATTTAAAATAAGGCCTGTATAGGGAATTTGAATCTTCTGAATACCCTCTACGTGTAAATTTGGCTAGTAAAACATTTATCTAATTACACTGCACTTTGCAGATGTACAGTAAGACCTTGTTTTGATCGATACATTATATTCAAGAAAAGTCAATAATATAAAATAAAGATGGAGAATGTTCCTATAGTGTTTTACAAGCTGGCTTCAGAAATGATAAATTTATTCAGTTGTGCGCTCACTGGCTATAGCACTGGATCTGGGATTCTCCATGGCCTGCGTGATATGTGCTTTGAAGTAAGGCATTTTATAGATGGGCTTCATAAACAGCAAAATGCTGCGACAATGTTCACAGAAAACAGAGGTGTGAATTTACTCTTTGCAGTTACACCTATATCCCATAACCGTGTCTGTTGTTTATTGTGCATCTCACTGGACTGGTTCATGTGATGCAGCCTTACAGCTGATTTCCATGTCATACTACAGCACTGCTTCCTGGAGTATGATGCCGGCCCAGTGCTTGTATCCAAGGTGGCAAAATCACCAGTTTCCAACTGCAGCACAAACTAAAGAATAAAAGCTGGAAAAATATGTTGAGCAGGACCAAGTCTAAAAAAAATCCCGTAGAAATGTGCATGTTGAAAGAAGATCGATCATAAAAAAATGTAGTGTGGAATGCGACTGTGTTATTCTACTGCCAATGCTACTGCGATTAATCTTGTTATTCTTCTTATAAATAGCAACATCTCCAAAGGCATGCTTTAATGCACTGTTTCTCAACTGGTGGGTCGCAACCCAAAAGAGGGTCACGGGACCATTTTCACTGGGTCATGGAATGTGTGACTTGTGTATTTATATATATTTTGACTGGCATGGACTGGCATTTCTCATACAGCATTACTGTTACTGTATTTTTTGTGAAATAAATTTGGTTCAAATTTTTTTTTTAATTTGGGTCGTGATCCCTTAAGGACCACGGAAAAAATCATGGTTCTGATGCTAAACCAATTAGAACCACCACTCGAATGGATAATTACAAAACCAAATTGTAATTGGAATATATCTGCAGTCAACATTTACAATAAATATTACAATAGCCCAGGATATCTGACACAACAACTACTGTAGACAAGCTGTGCTATGCTTGTCGTTAAATGCAAAATAGATATGAACTACAAAGGTATCTTGAAACAGTTATTCTACATATGTAAATAGACCATGTCATAAACAATGCATTATTCTACATCTGCAACCATGAAATATCATTCCTCATACTTCTATGTTTTATGTAAATGTAATTATTGAGAAGTTCCTGACTGTTGCTTTGAGAACTGCTTCCATCAAAGCAAATGGCAGTTCAGAGTAGCATGAATATGATTGATCAATGTGTCTTAGCATGCATGCATAAATAACATTTTATAACATCAGAAACTGGCAACACTTCCATAACAGCACCAGAAATCACAAGAGAATACCATGTTGTCACGAATCACACACCCATGAGAACAGACAAAATAATCTGTCCTGATGGAACAGCCAATCACTCACATGAGTGAATTATACTCACTCACTGTTAACAGGGGCTACTCTGATTGGAACTTGATCGAAAAAGGACAACAGTGAACTCTAAAACCATTAAAACTTTCTATTTCCAAATCATGTTGTAATAAGTCAAAATACATAATCATAGTTTTTGTTTTTATAAACTGGAATGTAAAAACGCACATTAGGATTAATTTTTTATTGTATATATAATATGTGAAAAGTTTTTGTCGAACACATCACACTTCCTACACACTCATAGCTTTTAATATTAATTTGATCCACCCTAAGAAAAATGAAAGGCAGCAAGTTTCTGGTCTGGCACTATACCTAGAAATAATCCAATGAACATGAGTGTAATGAGGACTTGAATCCATCAGAAGGCCATGACTGATGTCACCCTAGCTAGAAAGACACACCTCGGACGTTTTAGCACTCCAGGGACCCTTCAGACGCTACCGTGAGGGACCAAGGACACCTATCGCATAGCAAGACAGCAGTCAGGCACCTGAACCACTGTGTCATCTCTGCACCGTCCTCCGTACAGCAAAAGGAATGAATTATCAGTTATCAGACGGAAGACTCTGGATATGAAGAGCCCTTCTGCTGTCTGTGAGCCACATCAAACATCCAGAGGTATGGTGCCACGAAACAGCAGAACAGAGCCCAACATCGCTATCTGGCTACGTGCCATTTTAAAGTCAACTTAAGGAAGCAAGGGGACCGCAAGATGTTACCTGACGCCTTCAAAGTGAGTCATTTTTAGGAAGGTGCAATTACGGTACAGTGTTCCAATACAACTAAATAACAACCGTAGGTAATAAACATGACTTTGCTTCTCAGGTTTAGCTGTGACTGCTAGCCAAACATGCACTGAACAAACAAATAAATAAACATTTTCCATGTGTTATTCTCAGTCTGATTTAGCAAACACCATACAGATTTGTATGTCTCAGAAAGGCTGATGGATGGTAGATGACGGTAGGTGAATTTAAGTTCTGGAGGGTAATTCTAATGACAGGTTAATGGACATCGGAATTAATGAATTTAGGGAGACACCTGCATCGGCTGTGCTCAACCTAAGTGTCACATAATCTTATACATTTTTTTAAAAATCTCCTACCAGTAATACTGAATGCCGCTTTGGATGCCTAATCAACCAGATACAAGATAAACGTGCCAGATCTCAAAAGATGATGGCAACACCTTCCTATTCATGAGCACTGAGCCACGCAAAAAGCACGCACGCTTAAATGAGAAAAGTGACGCAAAATCCGGACAAAATACGCCTCCGCATAAAGCATATTTTCGTGCTACAAGTGTGTTTTATTGATTTAACTTTATTATTTTAATCGTGCATGGATACTTCTCAAAACTTAAGTGAAATATTCGCACGGCAAATGGCACACAGAAATACACGCACTTTTGTCACATTCGTTTTGGAAGAACGTTAACTAGCAATTCGATTCTTAACACATTTCGATAAAAATACCCCCTTAGCCTGCTCTTCGAAATCAGTTCATAGTTTGCGGAAGTGCAATAAGAGAATGCAGTTTTTAAATTATTTATGTTGCTGCTATAGTATTTTACAGTAGTACTAGTTGAAGTAATAGTAGTAGTAATAATAATAATAATAATAGCTTAAATAATAAGGATGATGATGAGGAGGAGGAGGAGGAGTAAGATATGTAATAATGGATTAAGTGTATTTTATTGTAAGCGTGAAAAATAGCAGTAAGCAGTTTTCGCGGATTTTCTGTTACTTACCCAGCCGGCGAAGGAAATGCGGTCTTTTTCCTCCTCATGAAACTGGAGTCCAGGCTGTGCGCAGGGCATTGATTCCTATGCTGGCATGCACGGTGCTGCGCCTTTGTGCTTCACTGTTAATGCAACCATTTCCTCAGTAAGCGAGATCAGTTATCCTGCACGGTGTGACGGTACCGCGGTAAAGGTCGGATCTCACTGGGCAGCCCGGTCCGGGAGCCTGGCGCCTCCGCTCGCAAAAAGCCGCACCGTAATCCCCAAAGCCTCTATTCGAGTCCGCAAATGTGAGCCTCAGCTCCGGTGTCTGGATAACCTGCGCTATGTATTTATACTTTCTTATATATTTTCTTCAAGCAATCTCCAGCTTTCTGGCAAAGGAATGTGATGTTTTCAGATGAGAGGTTATGCCGGGAGAATATCCCCCGCTGAACTGCGAGCGCTGTTTAAAGGGGGATCTGAAGGCGATTAACTGCGCCACACTGTGAATTCCTGAGCCTCAGCGTTTGCAGAAATACCCCCGTGCAGACCATACCCATCCACACCAAGCATTACACCTTCTCACGTCCAATGAATGCAGCTCGGATACCATAATCATATGACACGTTACAGACTCAGATCGCCGGGTCTCCACTTACAATTATAACACCTGGTTTACTTAGAAAATGAAGCTGCCATTTAAATTTTAAATACATTTATACAAGCCCCGTAACTCAGTGCAGATTTTTTTTATTTTGTTTCTCGCGTATCATCCCTCATCATATGTATATTAAAGTAATTTTATAGATTTTACACCTTTTTTTAATTTATAGATTAATTATTAATAATTATTAATTTGTGTGCTTAGGTCGTCCATACAAAGGTAGGATTCTGCTTATTGGGAATATTCACATGCATTTGTCATAAACTGGTGCGCAGTACTTAAGATTTCATTAGACCCCAAAGATCCAGCAGATTTCATTTTCTGCTCATCGGACCATTTTAGAGACTGTTCACCTCTCCGGAAGGAGATGTTTTGTGTTCCCATTTATGACAGAAATGCACCTCCACAAGCTGAATATGAAAGCTCAAAATTTCTTTGCATTTACTGGCCTTTACTTTCCCCACTAAAGGGCGAGGAAATGCATGCTATATGCAGCATAGCTCTCCTTGATGGCACTCAAGCCTGTAGACATAGTTTGATGTTCCCTGCATATGGCTTTGAGAGAACTGGTGAAGAAGGATGAAGGATTAAGCCAGACACTGATCACTACAGCCATTCTGCTCACAAAGTGCAATGATGTTTGACTTGTAATCCTATGGTAGGCAGTGAACGTAGTGAAGTTATGCACAGCCTGCTGTTGAGGTGGGTGGGCTGATCACGTCTTACACATGCAGTAACCTTTCATCGATTCGACTTCTTCACCCTGCATTCCAAATCAATCCACATCCGTCATATTTGCATGTTCATCGCCAGCTGGTCCAGCTGACAAAATCTTCTGTCGCCAACCTCCATGTCAACGTCGACCAATGCTGAGCAGAGTGACACCGTTACTGAGGAAAGCAATCATGTCTCTCACTTACTGCTATATTTAAAAACTGGTATTTTATTTTTCATTTTATGATTTGTGATCTTGTTCATTTGTGTCTGGTTAGGGTTAGGGCTTCCTCTGCTGCCCCCTGGAGGACGGGCTCCCCCTTTGGGTCTGGTTAGGGTTAGGGC
>JAOYFF010000128.1:16827424-16849010 GCA_025773925.1 Cryptomyrus ogoouensis
GTGAGGTGTGTAACCACTGTGCTCTTAGGGTGAGGTGTGTAACCACTGTGCTCCTAGGGTGAGGTGTGTAACCACTGCGCTCTTAGGGTGAGGTGTGTAACTACTGTGCTCTTAGGGTGAGGTGTGTAACCACTGTGCTCTTAGGCCCACTGGTTCTCATCAAAAAATAAATACAAACTCTTTGCAAGACAATCTTGAGCCACTGCACATTTCATATCCAATTAGCTATGCTTTAAGACGCTCTGTCCTAGCTCTCGAAGCAATACCATTGAAAATGAACACTGAATAAGTAAAGGAACACATATGCTAAAGTGAAATATCTTTGTTTTTTTGGTGTAGTAATTTATTCATTTAGTAATATAGGTTTTGCTTTTTTTCTGGCCCTTTCTCCTGTAATGTTGGCTAACAGTACCTCTGTAATCTCCCAGAGAATATTTACGAGTCTTAAGAACCTCGGTACAGGAAACGACTCTCTGCTTTGTCTGTCATTGTTTTTAAAAATTTTTTAATGCGGAAGCAATAGTAGGTGACCACTGTCGGATTTTAATATTAGATTATTACTTTGTAATTATATGATTGTCTACACAATTATTTTTTAATTTAGATTGCTGAATTTTATTTTCTGTTATGTTCTAAAACACCATTAGGATTTAATTTGACAGCCAGGGCTGCACTTCATTAATTAATTTATTTGGCAAACCATTATCTGAGGAGTGTCTTACTCATCAGTGCCACACAGTATGACTCACTTTTATTGTATCTTCATAATATACTCATCCTTAATGTTTGTTTGTCTTTTAATCTGCCAGGCCCATTATTTCCTTCGGGTGCCTTTAAATTCCATCTAGTTCATTAGCAGGGATATTTTCATGATCCAGTCACAATACCTTTTCCGCGTTTCAGCAATGCCTTAATCCACGTCTGCATACTTTAAATCCACCTCCTCTTCACAGGGGAAGTTCATTATGTCGTCTAACAACCAGAGAGCACCTGCAAAACATAAATTCTGTCATGTACACTGTAGGAGTTCTGTCGCTTCCATGGGACAGTTGGAGGCTGGCTTGAGTGCTTGAGTTCTGACGGTTTATTGCAAATAAGGGATACTTACTGCAAATCCCAGTCTGCCTCAGAAGCCAGTGGCTCCAGTACGCTGGCGTCAGCAGAGTGGGCTTCTCAGGATTTAAGTCCCCAGCTCGTTTACAAATGCACAGTAAACTGTTCTCCACTGATATTGCAGACTTGCATATTTTCATTTTTCTGGCCAAGAGACAATTTTTATTTAATCTAATTTTCTGCTTAGCGGTCGTGTGAAGTGACAGCAGGATGATGCCGCCGCCGGCGTCAGCTTTCGCGCGGCAGCGCCGTGGGAAGCGAAAGCGCTCGGGGACGTCATCCTAAGACGTTCGCTGCTGTGTTTTTACGTCAGTAATTAAGAGCAATCTCTGTCGCTGGCTTTATTTCACAGCATGTGAGCAACTATGAAAGGGACCTGTTGCACTGGCTTTTCTGATTTACTGACGATTAGGGTAAGCGCGGACATTTTGGGCATGCTCCTGCTCGGTGATGAAGACGTAGCTTCTCTTCCTCTCTGCGGGATACGTACGAGACCCAGATTCATGTCACAGAGAGTCATTATTCCCCAAAACATACGACTGTACATATTATAAGTCTTTCATGAAAATATCTTCAAAACCACTTAAGGGAATTTAAAAGGAAATTCCCGACTGGAATCCGGAATCTTTGCGATTCTGTGTCACCCCTTTGCATTTCATAATCACATTTCGGACTGAAGCGTATAAAATGGGCCAGACAAAGAGCGGGCTTGGCTGCCGGACAAACGGGGATTTGCACCTTTTAAAATAACACACTTCCACATGCTGACATTTTAATTGGTACTGATGTCCTTTTCTCTGTGGGACAGCATTTTGCAAGGTTTCCACGTTGGACAGCGGCGTTATTAAATCCCGATTGCCGGTCTTTTATGTGTGGCTGTCGACAACGAGAACCTATATCTGAGATCCGCTGTGTCCATTGGATACACACGAAGTGACCTGTTACAGTAATAGCCGCTGTGAGTAGCTCCACCTGGCAATAACAACGATTTCTCATTGCATTTAGCGCCACTGTTAAAAATAACGCAGCATAGTTGGGTAAATCGCATAGATGGCGCCCCAGGATAAATTGCCTGTCAGATTGTTTAGTATGATACCTGTCAACAATTGTCTAACAGTGTATTATATTCTCAGATGTTTTTTCATTTCCTCCCCCCACACCACAATCCACCTGCCTGTGTTTTTATTGTATTTAGTCTATTGCATTCTCTACTTTAGTTGATGTACTCATGAATTCATCCCAAGGGTGGCTAGGAATTAAAGAATCTCTGATTTCACAGAGGGCCTACGCGCCATGGTTTCTGGAGACAGAGTGCCGATTACGCACATTTTTCACATTCCCCATTCTGGCATCTACTCCTGTTGACACCTAATGCCAGTCAATTTATTTAAACACCGTAAATCTTTAATCCGCGAACACGTTGCGCGAATGTCACGTGAGGCCTCACAGAAAAGACCTACAACTGAATATGCAACGCGCTGATAAATATTTCAGCATCACGTTTCCACCGACGCCCTGTTGACTTGCCATTTGCCTCTAGCTGATCCTTGCAAGAATGAAACATGTTTTGCTTGCAATATTTATTCTTTAAAAACAGTAAAGTGCCTCACAGCGTCGCAGCAGACGAGAAGCAGTGGTGCCCCAATTTTTTACCTCCCTCTGTAGGTGGAATGAGCGCTACGACCAATAGGGGCCCCAAACCACCAGGCCCCTTTGTCACCACACCATTTCTTAACCAGACTCCATTCATGTATTATACTCATCTATACACAGCACAGTCTATCTTTCACAAATGTCAGGCAAAAGAATGAAAAGAATCCTTCTATTTATTAACTCTAATTATATGTTGTCTCAAAAGTCTTCACACTGATATTTATCAAGCAATCATACATTTTTTTTCTGGGATATCTAATGTGTATTTATGTGTTTTTTTTAATGTTTTGAAATAAACATTCGTACATCATGCACACATTTTATGGACATTAACTTGGTGATTTTTCATTAAGAAAATAATATTGTAAAGTGTGACATGGACACTATTGTTCTTGCTGGAACAAAAAACTTTTTTTAAGCAACAGAGGTCAGTATCCCATGCTCATTCATCTTAAGCTTCTCATAAGAAGGTCAAGGACATGGGGCGGAATTGACATTGAACCGCGCTTTCCACTGGCAGACGTAATTCCGCAGGTCGCAATATTGGTTGTCATGGCGTACAGGACTTTTTAGAAGCTGCAGTCCTGTCATGAAGGCAGACATTACATAATTGTGAATAAAACATGTGGTGAAGTATAGTGTTAACCAGCACCACGTCGCTTTCCATCCTCTTTGCCTATATGAGGGAATTCATCAATAGAGCAGTTGTTTGAGCTCCCGGCAGACCGGGGCCAGCTTGTAAAATTTATGAGCGGCAGTACAAACAGACAGGGGATGGATCGAAAGAGGGTCCCGGAGGCTGCAGGAAGAGGGTCGTTAGGAATAACAACACAATCAATCACGCCTCGCATGCCGTGCCGTTGCCAGCCTCATGCCGCACTGTTTTTGGAAGTGCACTCATGAACTTCTCATGTTATTATACCCTAGGAATGGTGAAACCTCAGCGGTCTCACTGAGTGTTCCGCCTTCACACGAGGATCCCAGAGGAACCTGCCGGTTCACAAAGGTGCAGTCCCAGTCTTGAAGTTGGAAAATACCATTTTATGATGTTTTACCTGCACTTTTAGGATCCTTTGTCACTTTGAAGTTTTGTTTTATAGGAATCATCTGTAGCCTTTACATTTCTAGTCTAGACAGAACTTGGGAAATGGGATGCATAACAATCATTCAGCACTTCAAACAGTCTCTTCTCTGAGGCGGTGAAATATTATTTTGACATGTGGGATACGCTTTTCGGTGTTGAGATTTAATTTCTATCGCGCGGCGTTTGTATTTTATCAGTTACACACTTTGGTTGAAAAATTAAAAATAAGAACAGTCTTTCTACTTTTTCTTTTCATGCATGTACTGAGTTCCACAGGAGTATTGCTCAGAAAACCATCCAGGGACGTGGCTCTGTGTGTTTTGCAAAGCTCGCTTTTGTGCACTTCCGACATGTGGGGCCCCTCCTTTCATGGAGCCAAAGCCAAACGGACTGAGGCTTAGCCTGCAGCATCATCCCAGTACATCCTACTCCTTATTTCCTGCCCTATTACTCACAGAACCGCGGAACAGTTCTTGGAAAGGAGTTGTAGAACTAAGACCACAATCTAGGCTAGAGAATTCAAGTGGAAAAACTTTATTCGCCCACCCACAGTCAGGCGATATGAACAGCTATTAATGAAATTAAGCATGTCTGTGACCTGAATGAGTCCATCAAAAGTAATCACACAGCTGGCTATTTTAGTTATGTTCTTGACCTCTCATTAGGAATTAATGCCTTAAACTGGGCATTGAATGTGGCGATCTAGCTGATGTTTGATTCCATCAGCAGTTGACGACTGAGATTATTCACTGGATATTTTGATCTCTTCAGACTGTTGATTATTTGCAGGACTGTCTAAATACGCACCCTCTGAAATACAGTTATGAACTCCACTAATAAACTCTGCTGTGGACACAGTCCATTTGCTTGTCGTAATTTTGTGAACCAATTATAATGTTCGATCGTGTTATGGTTGAGATACAATGTTCATCTCAGCAAACAAAAATATTTGTGTATTTTGCAGTCACACCATGTCCCTGTAATTGAGGGTTCATGAAAATGTATGAATTTTGCAGTGGATCAGGAAACAGAGACTGTGCCTAATTAGCGGAAGTGGAGATGAGAAGCTGCAGTGTAGAAACACTGGATAAAGTCAATGGAAAGTTACAAATTGCACCAAGGAGCCTTTGTGCCGACCACAGAGCTGCCTCAGCTGAGGGTAGCACCAGCGACGTCCTATAAATTGCAGAAATACAGCGGCTCACTCCAACACCCAGTCTTTGTTATAAATACCAAGTGAAAGCTGTGACCCAGCCTTCCATTTGGGTTCGATCTTGCTGGCCCATATGATTTCTGTTTACTGATCCCGACTCCCGCCTGTCCGACTTGGCAAACCTGATCCCGCTGTTCATGTCTGACCCCTGCCTTCTTTACCCCCGTCGCTCTTCTCAGCGCAGCCAACGCTCCGGCCCTCTTCCGAAGGTCTGCAAGGATTTCTCGCTCATCTGCCTACAGCTAAGCCTGGATGGCTGTCGTTTTCCCTGAGGTTTAACCAAAGGAGATGGACAGTCGCTACGGGCTGAAAGCTGGACGCCTAGGGATTGAAAAATGGTTCAAATTGAGCTTAGTATATACAGCAAGTGGCACTAGACTGCTGAAATTAGTAACGATAAAGTGCTCTCTGATCATGGCTTAGGACAGGCAGGGCAAAGTGCCAGAAATGGGCACTCAATCTGTGAGAGAATACATTGTAGCAATTCACTGTTCCATCAGCTACCTGTTAATCTGAAGAGCATGGCTTTTGGAAAGCAAACAGAGGAAGAAAGGCACCTTACCCATAGATTACAGACCTGGGATGCTATTCAGACGTGTTCCTTGCCTGTATAAATATTTCTCACTTATTCTCCTGCATTATTAAAGTAATGAAGTATAGTTTTATTCCTTCAAGTAGATTTCCTTATTGACTGTGAATGTAACATTTTAACACCGCACAGAGATTTACTGTAGCATAAAAATTGCAAATTAGGATAGCCTGTAGGCATAAATTGATAACATGCTGTAAAAATGTCTGTACGGAGATGCTCTCCAGTGAGGAAGATATAAAGCGTGGAGCGTGTAGTGCTTGTCTTCTCAAACAGTGTTCTTTCTGGACTGGCTGATTGTATGGAGAACAATAAACCCATGTAAACAGAGGAGCTCCGGCCTCCCAGGGCTGACGACAAGGGCAGTGATTAACACTCTCATTCATTCTCTTTGCATTCAGTGCCCAGACATCTCGCAACACTTTCCTGTACTTTGGTATTTGTAATGAATATATGTTGGACAAGGTAATACACTCCACAATTATAAATGTTAAATAGGCTCTTTAGTACATGTTAAGTATCTGCACTTGCCACTGCTTGTTCCTGCGATGAAATGCTTTGTATCGCTGCACATCCAACAATTCACAGGCAGCTCAATTAATTTATTTTGTACATATTTGCCAAACTAACAGAATAATACAGGATCTAACCACGGACTCAGGCTCCATACAGCACTGTTAGAGGAATCACGGCGATTTGAGACACACACACTTAAAACCTTGTGTGTTGTTGCAGGCTGGCCCTGATGTTGTACCCTTGAACAAGATGCCCTTTGTTTGATTTTTAAAAGGCTTGATTTAGAAGCTGCTTTAAACAAACAAAACAACCACTAGCTCATGTGTTCGTCTGTAATTATGCATCAGTCAATTTTCTGAGTGTGGAAGTTTCCCCCATAGATGCAGAATAGAAGATGACAAAAACAGCTCATTGCTTACTATGATTTTCTTTATGATTTTTCAATAGATATGTTGGTGTAGAAGGATGCAAAGAATCACAGGAGACTTTGTCACATTTTACACCCCCTGTTGTTTTGGCCGTTATGCTATTTTCCATAATGCTTCCCCTTTCCCCACATAAAGAATAGCCCTTTGTGTCTACCCCAGAACAAAGGTCATTTACAGTGGCTGAGGGGAAGGTCTCCATTAGCCATTCAGTGAAATGGGGCATGCATTCTCCTTAAAACACATTTTATCAACATCAATATCATAGACAAATCACCACTGAAGCCTCCATAACTCACAGCGCTTTGTGCATTCTAATAATCATTTCTGCTTTCTGTATATCCAGCGAGAGACACAGGGTTAAAAGGTAAAGCAATGTAAAGTGGATCGATACACCTTCTAGCTGACCTGAAATCAACATTTCTTGTGCAAACAAAAATCCATACCCTGCGCAGGGCAGTAAATTGAAAGGCTTTCGAGATTCATTATTGGCACTAACACCCTATAATTTTAATGTTGCTTCTCTGCGAAATTAACCAGAAAAAAATTCTGAAACAAAATGTAATGGGGAAACAAATCTAGCTACAACTGCATTTTAGTGTTTTCAAAATATAGAACAGAACAGCATGTAAAATTGATCACTTTCAGGACATACAATACGCACTTAAAATAGGAGACCGTACAAAAACGAGAATATACAGAAAATATATTGATGTCCTTATGGACTTTTAATGTTTAAATGAACAAAGGATGGACGTGTGCCCTTTACACGAACAGCAGCTCTCCGTAAGGACATGTGCTCTTTGTGTACTTTGATAATTCATAGCTATGCAAATGAGTTGTGAATGGTTTCGCTGAGGGCCAAGAAGCCCGCAGAGCGTCACTGGAAAGCCAGCTACTGCTGCGACACACACTGCAGAGAAATAGCATTTCCACTGCTCTGCTGAAAATAATCATTCTTTTTCAAAATTTCACTTGAATTTTGAATGAATTTTGAATTTTTTGGGGCACAGCCTGATAAGTGAGCAGGGTCAGGCTGCGGGTTCCGTATATAAACAGTTCAGATTCGATGTCTTGCACTCACATCTGGGATCAGCATATACAGATGGCAGGACCAGGGTCTCCTGGATGGCATGTTTATCTCTGAAGTCCAGGGTCTGACTCGTCACAGTCCCCTCAGGCAGAAATACAGCTCTTGGGGTCACTCAGTACTAACTGGGGCTCTATAGACTGTACAAGTATTAATGCAATATTTCTCCTTGGCCAGTCTTCTGCTAGCTGAGTTACGCAGGGAATTTTAATAAAACTGGAGAATTAATTAAACTACCCACTATGGTTTTGGCCATTTACAGGTCTATAAAAATGTCTGTGCTAAAATTATTAAATATTGACTTAAATTAGGCCAAGTTTTCCCTGCACCTTAATGCTTCATGATTGTGATGCTGACCGCGATGTTTTTGTCACACTGGATGAGATGGTCAATAACAATTTTGATTTCTTATGTTCATTCTTTGAGTACATGACTAAATAATATCCATAATTATGCAATATGTAGCTAACTAACCTATATAACGCCGCAGTATTATCCAAATGTTATAACCTTAGACATTTCTAGAAAATGTCTACCTGTCAAGGTGGCACCTTAAATAAAATATAAGATCATGCCAGCGATCGCACATGCATATGTGGATCAAAGCCTTTCTGAGACACTTAGGCGTACAAAGACACTTCCTCACAGTTACATCAAATTGGAGCAAGTAATGTGAACTTTCTCTCGGTGCTTTATGTGGAAGTTTTAGATGTGCTCCATTTTCCGTGCAGCTATTTCGAATGAACATTTATTCAGCCGAGTTCTCAGTTTCAGCTGGAACCTTACCTGTAATGCTAGAAGATTGCAGGGCAGACGCGTCCATGTAAATTGTTGCACACAAAAGGCAGCGTCAGTCACCCAAAGACCATTTCAGTCTGCAGAAGTAGAGAAGCATCTTCAACGTGGGAAGTGCCTTTGCTGGCTGCCAGACTACAGGGCTGGAAACAGAGGAAGCTTCGCCAAGTGGGACAAGCGCTTGATGCCGTGCAGCTCTGTATTTAATATACTTCTGCTTTTGATACAGTTTGAGAATTTAATTTTTCGTTAGCTCAGTTACATCACTGGTTTTGTCTTCTTCCAATGAACAATAAGACAAACATATAAATCACTAGTGAAAATGATTTATGGTAATTACACAAATGATATATATGTACACATTATTTGTCTTTTTCAGTATATAAATATATACTGAAACAACAATTTAACAAATTGAATTTCAAACTTTATAAACAGCATCATTCTTCATTCCATTTGTTGTTAGCTTATAGCATAAATGGATACCAGACCTTTGATTTTCTTGTGAAATACAAACCACTGTCTTGTTTTAATACCAGATGAACACATTCTGTTTTAATAGCTCATTTGGTATTTAAAAATGTGTTTTCAGCATGTGAACGCACATAAACCAAATGAAAGAGAATTCGATATACTTTGATGTTATACACAGTTTAGTTTTGTAAAAAAAAAAAAATGTTCAATAAGACATAAAAATATAAAACATCTAGTTTTTGGAATATCATGTCAAAACGAAACATGGTTAAAATGTAACAGTATAGCGTTATGGAAACAATTATTGATGTTAAAAAGATGCAATTCTATATTCTGCTGATTGTGGATTTTATTTTTTATCTTTAAATGGTTGAATTATTATAGGATAGCACCACGAACTGAATACAATATGAATATGACTTTTACGAACTGATTAAAAATTAAACGGTGCACCAATAAAAATGAAATCAAGATATTCTGCAAGCTTTTAAAAGGGATGCTAAAAACTGATTAATAGTGACTTTTTAAAGTACCGCATTTAACACGCTGCTAGCCGCTGCTAGCACATTTCATTGCCCATTTGTAATATATATTTTTTAAATGTACATAATGTAATGTGTGTAAGTCCCCTGCAAGTTCAGATGAGTAATAAATCATTCAGAACAGGGCCCCTAGTGGGAAAGCAGACAGCAGCAACTCCCCCAGCGAGTGAAGGATTCTCCCCAACATCATAAGGCATAAGACAGAGTAAGACAGTAAAAATGAGCGGGTGACCTTGCACGGATGGATAGTGTCTACTGAGACCCGTCTGTTCCAGAGTTCCCAGTGAAGCCCGTCTACGGACACCATTATCTTTTTGAACGACATCTGAGTGTGTAGCGAAATAATACTGTGAACTAAATTCTCACATTGCCGGCGCTGCGAGCTCCGGCTCTGTGCAGGAGGGCAGCAGCAGCAGCGGCACGAACGGGCGCAGATAGCGCGTGAGCTATAGCATGAGTCACGCGCTAACCTTCGTCATTCTCTATAGCGTGGTCTGCTGTGATTATGCAACACATCTTAACGCCAATGTACGTCGTTGAAAAAAATAAATAAATAGGAAAATCTGGAATGAAGATGAGTAAAATATGATATGAAATATATGATGATGGAAATACGCTGTATTCATTTCAAAGATATAATCTATTCACCTAATTTTGCATAGAGTGCTGAAATGAAAGCAAATTTAAAATGCATTTTTCTTTTCATAGACCAATATTCTAATATCATAAGTCATAGAGGTAAAGGGGGAAACATATTTGTTGATTATTCCATGGGCATAACTCAATTTTTTGGTGGTTTTAATCATCACAGATATACTTTGCAGAGTGTGAAGAATTTACTTGATAAAATGACATTTCTATTGAAAATGGACAATCATTAGTACAATTATCCATTTTCCCACTTTAATATACTTAAACATAATGACACTAGAAGCGCTAAATAAGTTTAAAGTTTACTGCCCAGTCTGCCTTTACACAGTGTCCCTGCTTCTTATACTGATTTGTTGTTTTCAAAGCAAATAAAAATGTTTGAACTGCCCAGAATCCAAGCAAGGCAAGTGATATAAGCACTACGAAATAACACTTCTAAATAACAGTGTTATTTGGAACTCCCCACTCTATATGCTGAATTACATGTTTAGCCAGGATGCAGCTTCTCAAACGGCAGCTGAAAACACTGAAGCCCTTTGTTATGCTTCATGTTATCATCAAAAAACTTTCGGGGTAGCATTAAATCAACTGTAAAATGTATCTAATAAATTAGTCACCTATTACAGCACTGAAAATATTAATTAAACATAAAAGATGAATTAAACATTACCTATTACAGGATGTTCACACTACAAATGCCTATATTATTATGTTGCTTCACAGCAGATCAGTCCCAACGCAAAATATTTCTCTTTCAGATTCTTTATGGAGCAGACAGAAAAGTGATCAATGCAATTTGCTGGCGGTGCAGGATGTACCATCTACATGTCTTATCGGAAACCAAATAATCAAATTATCAGCAGGCATCAAGCATCTTAAAGCTGGATGAAGTTGTGGTGACATCCTCAGGAACCTGAATAAGGTGCTGTTCTACCCTCAGGGTTAGATCAAAATGCATGTGAAGGAGACCCTCTGGGCCAATCTCAACACTGACTGGATGATTGGTGTAATTATTGCAGTCACTTAGTGAAAAGGACTCTTCAAACCTAATAAAAATACTGCAGCCATCTTCTGTGAGAAAAAAACTCATGATTGAAGACATTTATATGCCTGTTTTGTCACAGAAATGAAAGAGAATTAGAGGCATTTAAATCAAAGCCCTTATATTTTCAAAAAAGGACAAAAATAAGTACGGTTGTCATGGAAGCAAATCCAGAAAATAAAAATAAAACAAATCTCATTTCTTTCTAATGTGACTGACTGATCTAATTGTAAATGTATTTTTATGGCAATTATCTGTAATAGCAATGAAGCCAGTTTAAATCTGGGATGGAATGTGAACAGAAATTGAACGATTTACTAATTCCTGATAATGTATTTACTGTTTGTTATCACAACATTACCTGCTCTTCAGACAAAAATGTTACCACGTACTCTAGATCTATTTATATTTAATGATAATATTTATATGTAATGATAATATATTCATGTATATTTTGCAGTGTAAATGTGTTGTTTTTCAAAAAGAAAACTTTTGTGCTGTGTGTTTTGAAAGCATTAATGTTACATCAAGATTATTATTTAGGGAGTTTTTAGGTAGTATTGTAAATAAAACTTCATGAGCTTGCAGCTGACAAATGCATCCTCGGCAGAGTTCACTATTTTGAGTTGCTAGTGCTTTGATGCACTGAAAAAGGTTTGAAACAAATTCACTTTCCCAACCCATATAAAACAACCGAACAAAACAGATGCGGAATCAGGTCTGCTTGTTGTGTGTCGCTGTCTGCTGCATGTTTCTCCTGATTAACCCCGTAGACCCGCAGCTGGTGTTCTCACATTATACACACAGCTTATTCTGACAACCACATCGTCTGATTCTGTTGATTCTGCAGAGGAAATTGGTCACTAAAACAGGACCATCTGACTAACAGAGACTTAAACAATGTGCGGTGACAGATGGAGAACGGCTTATTTCTGACGGTCAGAAAAAATAGATCAGGGCCAGCGCTGTTTTGTCACATAAAACAACACAAACATATTGAATCAACGTGATAATGCCAACAGAGGTGCGACAGAATATAAGTCAGGAAAGATGAACTTCCGAAGAGCCGTTGCGGCTGCCATCATGACGATCCCCTAGTTCCTTCCCATAGCCCATCAGCCGTGATTTCCCACCTATACATAAAAACAGCCGTTTTAAAACAGCAATTTGGGTTAAGTGCCTTTTCTCCTGGGCGCTCGAGCAGGACTCATTCTTAGACCTTCAGGCTATGGATCGTGTCTTAACCCACGACTCGCAGAAGGAAATACTCCCTTCAGTACTGATGTCTTCATAACAGGAGTGATACCTGATCATGAGGCCAGTGGATACCTTTCTCTTTCAAGTGGGGAAAAAAGATCAGAAATCCCTTGCTGCAGATCAACATCGGCGGATGAGGAGACAGCTCATTGGCGGCTTAGAAATGATTCCCTGGCTAAAGCAGGGGGAGGCGTACGAACTGTATAAAGCTACATAATCTCGTAAATCACTCTGCATCAACAGCTACATGCTAGCGTCTCAGGACTCAGTGATGTGGAATCCAGAAATAAAATGATATACTCACATGGTTTTAAGTATGACTTTGTTATCCCCATGTTAGACTGATACCCTGGAAACAGGCTCTGTGTCCAATGAATTTACTGCCCTGTCTTTGGGGATGTGAGGATGTATAAGTATGAATTATTCATTAAAATGTGATCATTTTTCGATTGTGTATATAGGTGAAGTCATGTAAGTAATGTTATATTCATTGTCTGTCATCCCAAGTACGGTGCCCCCCGCCTCGTTCCCTGCTCTTCCTGGGACCAGCTCCACACTCACCACAGCCCGGTACTGGATCAGTAGTTATGATAGATGGGTGGTTGGACAAACTCAACGGTGAGCAAATAAAATGTGATAGCAAGGTTAAGACGATACGTGTCATCAGTCAGAGAACTGTGTATAATGCGCTTACAAAACAAGGGTATATATTTGTGCAAATGCAATCAGACATGATGTAGGACAATTTTCAGAAACTATGTTTAAGCAAAGGAGACAATATCATAAATTTAAATATATTAGGCTCCCGCTTTTATAATTACTACAGGTTACTTTGCTTCAAGAATTCTGTGAATACGGATTAATCTCAGCAAGTCAAATTAATAACAGCTAGTGGTCATGACTAACATTTGACTGTTCAGGTTTATCATTTAGTGCATTGATTATAGCTGTGAAAGTACTTCCCCGCGACATAGCTGCTCCGTATTCCAGGCCTCTAATCAATGCTGTAGGATCTCGCTCCGCAGCGGCCCGTGAAGACCCTCCGACGCACTTCCCTGCATTACAGATCTGGAGTCGTTTATTGAATCTTTCTGTAATTCATAATGCGCTTGATCTTTACAAGTCCTGAACTTGAAAGGCGTCTGTTGCCTTCACAGGAAAGTCCCAGGCCTGTGAAATGGTCTGCCAATTTCATTTTGAAAGCAAGAGGACTGAACAAAGATACAAGATACAAGATATTCAGCACTGAGTGAAAACTGATTTTAGGTCCCTGTATGGCTGAAAGAAAGACTGAATAATGTTGCAAGTTCGTGATTTTTAATGTATGCAGATAAAGCCTTATTTAATATTTACCTTGGTGACAATAGTCTCAATGTTCATTCATGTGCAACTGGACTACCGGGGAGGGGGATTTTTCTGAGGCCCCATTTCAGCTGAGGACCCTGGGCTTCAGTCCAGCTAAACCATTGCATTAAAGTGGCCCAGCGCATGTGCAAGGACTCAAGAATTCAAAAGCTCTATTGCACAAGGGCACATATTTGCTTGCAAACCTACATGCCGAGAACCTATAATGTTGAAGAGCAAAAAACAGAATAGTGAGAACAGTAATGTTCATACAGTATACATACCATACACAATATGCATGACCTAAGGTCAACAGCCATCGTACATATGGTGCAGTGGGACAGTGGTGAGCACTGTTGCTTCACACCTCTGGGACCAGAGTTTGAGTCTCTGTCGTCTGTGGAGTTTGAATGTTCTCCCTATCATTGTGTGTTTTCACAGTCCATTTTGCACTGAATTTAACATATGCTGTGATTAATTGGAGTTACCAAATTGCCTGTAGGTGTGTGAGTGTGCCCTGTGATGGGTTGGTGTCCCATAAATATGTGTGTGTATATATATATATGGACGGTTCTTATGTAACCACATATGAGTAAGAAAACAAGGTACTGTGATTGGAGTGACAGTGGTGACTGGGCTCAATGGGATCCATGATGATATGTGAACTGGAACATAATCAGGATATATCCAGCAGGGCGCTTGGTGAAGCTGCCACCCCTTCTCCTCCATGGGATCCCATTTAAATTCCACGTCAGAATTTACCGTGTGGGACTTTCCCCACGATAACATGGGTCTCCTCCCACAATCCAAAAACATGTTATTTTGGTGGATTGATGACACAGTTCTTGAGAAGTACCAGAACATGTAATTAAGCCTTTGCACAATGGATTCGAATAAACCTGGGCAGCTTTGGCTCTGCTTTGTAACATTGTGTAGTCATACATTTTGCAAGAGATTCACACAAGAATGTTTTGTTACACTATTTATTTACACTATAAATAGTATTTTTCATAAAAGTGATATTCAATGCAGAAAGTACAGAAGTCCAAGCATTTATCATTTTTCTGCTAATATTTGTCTCTTTAGACCTAATCTGAAATCGAGTTTGCAGCCGACAGCTATTAATAATGGACACTTCTATGGCTTGCTGTGCTACATAATTTGTTTCACACTATACTTAACAATACTCCGACTAAAGAAATGTAACTGGACCAGTCTGCAATTGTTTTTTTTTTTACTGCACTACCAACTTGCAATCACCAAATGCAAATTTTAACGACAATCAGTGTGAAAGACTGAAAAGCATAATATGCCTCTGTGGGGGGCGGGGGGGGGGGGGGGGCGATGTCATAGACCCACACCATGATTTCCATTCTTTCACTTTGATTTTTATTTTCATTTGCAGTCAAACAATTCATTCAAAACCTCGGCTGTTTACTGGGCATCAAGTATAAATGATTTTAACGCAGATAAACAGTTACGAGTTCCCTGGAGGTGGCAAGATGGACATGAAGACGCCTGCTGGATCCATTGGGGTTCAAGATACCTCCTGTGTGAGTCCTCAATCTCCATGCTGATCTCTTGACCCCAGAAATATCTGTTGATGAGGAACTTAAAGTTAAATTTCCTACTTATCTCGCACCAAAAAACTGCTGAAAAAGATTGCTACACAGTTTTGATGTAATCGCTACACACGTTCTGCATATTAAGGCCCCTGTATATTATCTGTTAGCTGTTATCTGACTCTTGCTATCACACACGGTTAGCCATGTTTATTTAATTGAATTAGTGCACTGCTTGCTTTGAGTATTTTACAAGAGTGTTAGCAAAATGCTACCAGTGTCCATAAGCCATTAGCATTGCTGTGTTGTTTGGTTCATGCTACAGGTTCCTAAACACAGGGAGAGGCCATTGAGAACTAGTCATCAATAAGACACTCTTTTCTGTGTTGAAGACCTCAAGTGACGGGAGGTGATCAGTCACCAATGACTGTTTAATAATTTCTTACTTGGGTTCTTTGTCAATTTGAACATAATTGCATTTTGCCTGCGTCAGCAATCTCATTGTGAATGAAAATGGTCTCTCTTTATTCAGTGATTAAGAAAAAAAGAAGGAAAAGAGATGGCTTTAGGCAAAGCGTTGCACGCTAACTCAGTGGAAAGTGCTCAGTCACAGTGTTCGAACTCTTCCTTCGACATTATTAATTGTCTAGCTCTGTGAAGGACAATCCATGGCTACATGACCATTTCCCGTGTTCTTCTAACTAGTGATGCATTGTGGGGTGATCTGACACAAACTTGTGATGTAGTTGACAACAGCCATGAAGACTTCACCTGCCACACAGTCTTGATATAGTTACAGTGTTTTCAGTAGGTCTCGGCCTTGTCTTCCGCCAGACACGACATGGCCACAGTAGGCAGGGTCTCCCGTCACTCATTCTACTCCCTCTCAGCTTGTTCCTTCAGCCTGGAGAGAACTTCTGACACATTCTGTATGTGGTTGTCATCATCTTCAGCAGCTACTGTAAAATCCCCTGGGTAGTGCTGGGGACCTGCTCTCTCTGCAGCTCCTGGTCCACCACCCTCAGCAGACTGCTGGTGTTGAAGTCATTCTGAAGAGGAGGAGACTGGGCCTGATGAACTGGTAAGGTGAATATATCCTTGTTGATAAGCTTGTGTGAAGGGCATCGTAAACTTAGTGGTTCTCCAAGGGGTGGCACCCTCTTTGTCCACGTCCATCTTTTCCTTTCTCAAAAACCTGAAAATCACAGCACAGTAGTGTTTTATGTACACTGTATGGGCAAAAGTATTGGGACACCAGGCCATCACACCTACAGGAACTTGTATGACGTCCCATTCTAAATCCATAGGCATCAATATGAAGCTGGTCCCCCCTTTCTAGCTATAACAGCTGCCACTCTTCTGGGAAGGCTTTCCACAAGATTTTGGAGTGTGTCTGGTAATTTTTGCCCATCCATGCAGAAGAACATTTCTGAGGTCAGGTACCGATCTTGGACGTGAAGGCCTGGCTCACAATCTCCGTTCTAGTTCATCCCAAAGGTGTTCGATGGGGTTGAGGTCAGGGATCTGTGTAGATCGGTCAGGTTCTTCTACAGCAAACTCACCCAATTATGTCTTAAAGGGTAGGGTTGAAAAGGCTTTTATAGTCCACAGCTGGGATTATGGAAAGAGCTGCTACTCTGTCTATTTCCACGTGTACTTTCGCTCCAGAAAGTACAGGACTAAAAGCGCCAGCATTTACCGCCACTCAAACCGTGCATTTGCACAGGGCCCCCAACAGTCACTACATTAAATATTAAATAAACACATTCCTTATTTAGGAGATGCTGAAGCAGCATGTTCTGCTAACCAGCTACATAGCTATGATATTCTGACTCCGGCGGGGGAGGTGGGGGGAGTTAAAGTCAGACTCCAAAAACATCAAATCGAGTCCTCTGGACCCACCACAGAATTCCAATCTTCTCGGAATTCTAGCTGCAACAGAATTCCCGTCGCCTTGCCAGGGTGGCTGGGGTCTGAATCCTTTTCAGAAGCCATGTGTTGATTTATAGCTTTGTGTGATTTTCACTGGTTTGTACACTTTCTCAGTCAAACACCTTGTCCTGTAATCTCTCTCCTCAAGCCAGCAGCCATCAGAGGGATGCAGCGACTTCCCACAGCGGTGACACGACGGCCCATTTGCATTTTAAATTGTTTGTTGCATCTTTCCCGCTTTCACGCTCGGTTCTGCTCCCTTGTATCTGTGATGCATCCTTTGCAGCAGTTTCCATGGATATCATGGTGTAGAAGCCATACTTTAATGTTAAGAGTCTTTTGGAGAGCTTAAATAGCCAGTTCCAAGACAGCGATGGGCAGATCATTTTCTCCGGAAGACTGCTTTCTGTCTGCTATAATCCACCATTCCGACCTTAAATTGTTTTGTGGCATTTGAACAAGCCGCGTGAAAGTCATCTCTTCCACATACTGGACTCAGGAGCAGCATGCATGTCGCTTTGCACCGAGCAAAATGAATACTTCCTCATTCCTTCTGACATTGTTCCTGTAATGCATGTAGTTCTGAACCGTTTCATCAGAGACTGACTGGCTTCCAGAAGAACCATGAAATGCATCGGTCTCAAACTCCCTCACACTTTTGTTTGCATTCACTGAATTAATGCCTCTATTTGTGGGCCCGTTCCAGTTTATTGTTTTTCTCTTATTATGGTATCATTATATCAGGATGGCACATCCATGGTCTTTGTTGTCTTTACACCTGCATAAAGAATCCAGAAATCAGAAAGGGACTCATTTTTTCTCTATTCAATTCCATTGTTATGCAGATGCAAGATAAATCATTGTACGTGCAACATTAAACACATTATCCCTCCCCATAATTAAAGTCATTTCTTACACTATGATGAGGACAATACATATCTACAGAAAGAAGATAGTAACAGAGGATCAGTATCTCTGTCAATTCATCTGTCATAGCTGTTAACTAGTGGAGTTTCATGATGAGTCTGTATCCAGGAAGCAGGAGACGCCCTGGACGGGATCTCAGTCCTTTGCCGGACACACAGTCACATACACAGAAACATCTCTAAGAACCAGTGTGTTTTCGGGTTCGGTGGGAGGTAATGCCTGCTCCCTGCCAGTAGGGGGTCTCCATGGCAGTTTGATACCAGTGTGTAGGCAGTGTCAGCACTGGTGCACTGGACCAATCAACACTGTTTGGTGGACTTCAGCTGTGTGAAGAGAAACTGCTAGAGACTTCTGCCTGAGGCTTTGGGTGTCCTACGCGGGTTGGCCTTGGCTTTGCTGCCGAGAGCTTCATTCTTTAAACTATGGTGGCAAAAAGAACATCTTGTCTTGTTTTTTTCCACATTTCTGTTTCTCTCTATTGCAGTCATTTATATTCATGTGCAGTGTTGGTAATTTAGTGTTTGTGGATTTTGTGTGGGGTGACTGCCTGTCTAATAGTCAGACAACATACATATATTTACTGCTCAGAAATATTTCTTCCTTAGTTGTCATCATAACTTGACTCCCCATATTTGCAATAACCTAGTAGGTATGAGAGAAATCCCCTGGATTTTGTGACTAGAGTAAGTTATATCAGAGCTTGTGATATTATAGGTCATTTGGAGAAATCACTTCACCAATCTCCTTGATCTGTGCATGTTCCGGCATTAAAATTAGGAAGTAATGCCTTTATATTCATTTCTCCAAAGGTGACTCAGCTCTTCCCGTAAGATTTTCCGGATAATAATTGTTATTTTTGTAAAACAGCATGTACTTCAAGCAATTACATTAGTCTGTAGTATCTGGACTAAGTAAAAAGAAATAATTTTGATTATTTTTCACATTGTGCTTCTTGAGAATCATATACAGGTTGTCTTCTGATCATTCTATTCTCGTGTTAGAATTAGAGGTCTTGCTCTATCTAAAAGCCCCATCTATCTTAAAAACTAAGACACAGAAGTAATGTCCCACATTCTGCATGCACTCCTAACTGGTAACAGTGAACAAATTAACAGAGATGACTTATATATTGTCATGGGACAGATCTGTGCACTATCTGAGCGTATAATTAAATTGGTAAAACCATTTTACTTTCAAAATAAGGTATATTTGCTCTAAATAAAGAATATTTGTAACCATCGTAATCCCTCTGAGACAATGGTATTTACTTGCAGAAGTATAAGAATTTGAATTTAATAGGTAATAAATTGGTAAGTGTTTAATACCACAGTTGCTTGACAGCTCAATAAACACGGCCCACAGACAATTGATAATGATTTTTGCAACCAAATGAATCACCAGGTCAGGTCTGCAGAACCTTCTACCAGCTTTGTGACGCTGCACCAGAATAACCGAACCGAGAGCCCGTGACTAACGGCAGGGTATTCCTTTCACTTCATATGGGCCGAAACTTCTATGTAATCCATCCATCCATCCCTCTGTTTTCTGAGGAGGTCCAGAACCTATCCCAGAGGCTCTGGGCACAAGACTCACAGGTTGGGACACCAGCCCATCACAGGGCATCTCTGTAGTCTGATCACTACAAATAAAAGATGTATGAAAAAGGACAGGTGCAGATTATTAGTTTAGACAAGCTGGGCTACTCATCACCACGCCTCCTACAGGCCAAGACTGGTGACTGCACCCTCCAGCTCTACAAACTTTTAACAGAATATGTGTAAAAATATTTTGGGATTTATCTTCATTATCAGGAAAACATGACATATAGTTGATAAACTGTATTTATTTATGTTTAAACAAAGTGGAAAAACCTACTTTAGGTGACAATTAACTTTCCAACATCATTACAAATCTTTTCCCAGCTGACTCTCTCCAGATGGTTTCGGAGAATAATGCCTGACATGATGTGTTATATATAGATGCTTTTTTTTTGTTTCTCCTGGAGAAAACACGTGATTATGACACTTGCCCAAAATCATTGTTTCCACACATTGTGCAGTAGATCAAAGAAAGCACACAAGCCAATGTTTTCCCTGTTTTCTTTGTTAAGCACAGCTGAATTCTCACCTGGAAATGAAAAACTTAAAAACGCTGAGCTGTGAGCTGTTTTGGTAATTGGCAGCCATTTGGGACCGTAAAAGCACATCTGAAAACATATAAATGTTGTTTCTTATTTACATTTTACATTTAATATCCAAAGTAGCATAGAGATGAGACAGACAATGCAACACAAGCATAAAAAGGCTTCACAGAAACAAAGCTGCCAAAATGACATAATTTTTATATTTAATTCAAAATATTTTGTGTACTTTTGATTTTTTGTGTTAAAGTTTCCCATTGAGGTATCATCCAGACTTCATCCAATAATAACTATATGGTGTTTAATATTGAGCCAAGACTCAAAACTCTTGTGGATGAGAATTATATGTTAAGTGCAACATGCATTTTTGTTTTTGGCGAAAACATATCAGCAGATGATCTAATTAATATATTGTTGGCAAATGAGTTTAAATTAATTTGGCACAACTTGTTTTCCTTAATGTACTTCATTAATTTATTTTTATATTGGCATGTGTGAGTGAGTGGTGTGTGAGTTACTGGTGTGTGAGTGACTGGCGTGTGAGTGACTGGTGTGTGAGTGACTGGTGTGTGAGTGAGCCCTGTGATGGGTTGGCACCCCATCCAGGGATGTTCCCTGCCTTGCGCCCTTAGGTTCTGGACCCTCTAGCTATGACCCTGAATAGGACAAGCAGTTACAGAAAATGGATGCATGAAGGTAGCTGATGGGTGGAGACAGTGTGCGGCAGTATCTGACGCAGTGTTGGACTATAATAATTACATGGGGGGTGTGGACTTATCTGACCTCATCAAGCACTGCAAGAAGACTACAAAGTGGTATAAGAAGTTCTTCTACCACTTTTTGGATATTACAGTGGTGAACAGCTTCATCATCCATACAGCAATCGCCAGGGAGAAGAGGCAGAGGCCTCTCACACAGAAACGCTCTCGGGAGATTCTGTGTGAGCAGTTGTCGGCCTGTGGACACACTGAGGAGGGGACCCAGCAGGACGCAGCAGCAGCGGTGCCAGAGCCACAGCTGCAGAAGCAGATGTGCGTCGCAGTGGCTATCGCTGACACTTCTGCAGTGGACTCCAGGCTGAAGGCCACACAGGGCAGGAAGCACCGTATGCAGTGCCACTCCAAGAAGCTAAGCAATAAGACAATTTACAAATGCTTAGCATGCAATGTGCCACTCTGCATAGCTGCAGACCGAATCTGTTTTGCAGAGTGGCATTTGCAGAAAGACACATGGGGGG
>JAOYFF010000128.1:16861893-16890469 GCA_025773925.1 Cryptomyrus ogoouensis
CACTGCTAACAGTTTGGATCAGGAGTTGGTTATTGTAAAAGAAGTAATGTGCATGCAGGTGATATTTGTATAGATTTTTCTACACCCTTCTGGCAGTGCTGCCATTGTAGTCAGGTCTCGCACACTACTTGGCTGCAGTCAGTTTATACTCCACACCTGCAGCCGCCGGCAAATCTCGCTCCACGTCACGTCAGCTGCAAACAGACCTAAGCCCAAGTCGAACGCACCCACTGCTTCTTTAAGGGAGGATGGGCAAAATTACAATGTCGTCGGTGATTGGCTGTTGTTCCAGCGTTCAGTAAACCTCTGTTCGATAGGCAACAGGCCGTCGAGTTGTCTGTCTCAGCGCATTGTCTAAAACTGAGCAAACTTGGTTGATTGTCCTCATTTTTTATCGATAAAAAATCGAGATCGTTTTATCGCCCAGCACAAGTCTAGACCCAAAATAATCACCAGTGAGTTGCCTTTTAGTGCTGTCATTGAGACGCATGCAGACATAAACAAGCTTGCCAAACGTCTGAGATTTCTGCAGTTATTTGCTGCTCTACCATAAACGAAACAAAATGGAGCACGGGAAACGCTGTGATTTGGTTTGTTCATTCTGAACTTAACCCAGCTGTGCTTTTAGCAAACCTGCGATCAGAGGTGTAAAGTACTTGAGTAATTTTACTTGATTACTGTACTTAAGTATTATTTTTGGGGATTTTTACTTTACTTGAGTACAATTAAAAATGAATACTTTTACTTAATTACATTTTTAAAGAAAAAAAAGTACTTTTTACTCCTTACAATTTTATTTACAGTCAAAAAGTAAATCATTTTAAAATACTCATTTTTGGAGATCACTTCATTCTATTTTCCCTTGCTAACAAACCAATTAAATTGCGCTGAATCCCAGTTTAATTAAAATATTATTCATTGTGCCAATGAGATTCGTTTTCACATTCTATGAAATTAGTCAGACATGTTCACTGGGCCTTTGGAAGTGACGTCATATCGCACCAATCACCACAATGCACAGCACCTTGACTTGGAAATTAGAGAAATTATAACATTCAATCAGTGAAAGAAAATGGAGGAAGAACATGATTCAGTAGCGAACACAGTCCAAAATCAGCCACAGGGTCAAGAACACCTGTGGCCGTACCTTAGTGAATTCTTTTCTTTTAGCGGTATTAGTAAGGATTCATACAAGATGAAATGCATCCTTTGAGTAGCATGTTGCATATTTGCATTAGGTGTGCCTTGTCGTATAATTAAATGGTTAAATCTAAACAGTTCTAAAGCAGGATAAAACCTTGTATGTGGTTCATTCACTTCATGTTTTTAGAAATTAAAAACGTAAACAAGAATCTATCATTTTCATTCTTGCTTTTACTTTTACTTTTTTAATACTCAAGTACAATTTTAATGCGGTACTTTTTTACTTTTAGTCAAGTATGATTCTGGCTGAATACTAAAATTTTCACTCATTACTTGTACTTTCACTTGAGTAACATTTTTGAGTACTTTTTACACCTCTGCCTACGATCAATCACTGTTAGCTGATAGTAATTTAATAGCTGATTACAGGCTTTCACAATAATATTTTCTGGCCACTGTGAACATATAGTATTACTGTTTACAGTTTTCAGTAGAATTCGGGTTCAGTTTTGGACATCTTGTGATTTTTTTAAAACTAGCTTTATAAGTATCGTTAGTATCAATGAAAAAAATCTTGTATAGTCTTAAAAACCGTGGCAAATATGCCATGGTATCATTCAGCAGTGTTTACTATGACTCCCGTGAGAACCTCTCACATCGTTGACTTCAGAAAGTTAAATTTATTCACCTGGCTAGACATATTGTACATGGTGTATTTTCTGATATATCTGTGATTATAGTGCCTAATTATCTGGGTCAATAGCTGTTACTTCAGTGCTCATATGATCTTGAGATTTCAATCCATGACTTATTGATTTTGCTGCGGTCATTGCAAATATGGAATGTCCTTGAAGGACGTCCAGACAGTGGCCTGGGTGTCAACTCCATCCCTATTTTTCCTTTATGTTACCGCAGGCATCTTCTTCTGTGGTTACTTGATCAGTTAAGGCTAATGTTTAGCACAGGAAGGCTAAAGTGAATCATAGCATGATACCTGAACTCATCTCCGTGCAGCCTTTCATAAGTACTGTTTTTTGTGGCAGGGAATCCTTCCACGTCTTTTGAATGTCAGTCAGTTTCATCATTGATTTTTTTTTTTCCCTCTTATTCACGGGGCACACAAAGGAGTAGAAAGGCAAGAAAGAAATGCAGCAGTGGGGATCCTCAAGATTCACTTTTTGCAAGAACACAATAGCCGGTGTTCATCCTGTAGTGAGCAGGCGGATGGGATGAATGCAAATAGCTGGACCTGGCACTGCTGTGTCAGACTGCCATGAGCTGCACCTCACCCGAACTAATAAGTCAATGTATTAACGTTACAGTCGATCTCACATCTCTCACGCTATATTCGACAGCACTGCTGAACGCCCTGACGGCAACCTGCATCCCGTCAAATTAAAGCCATTGAAGTTGTAACTTTACCCTAATCCAATATGGGGCTGAACTGGCTCACAGAAAATGCCAGCGGACAGCCTGTTTGGAGGCTGGAATGCATCAGCTTTGTGTTCTAATTCTGTATAATAGTCTAAAGCTTTTACAAACAAAACAGAATGTGTTCAAACATGCGTAATTGACCTGCTTCTTGTAAACAGAACTGTGCAGCGTAAGGTGGACTCTCATCTGCAGGAAGCAGCTGTAGATAGGAGAGACAGGCCAAACAGAAGGTGTCTCCATGATCCACTTTTATAATTGGTACATCTCTCACAATCAGATTCCACCTGGCTGAACGCCGGCACCTCAGCGGGCGCCGTTCAGCTGGGCTGTGTCTCTCTGCGGGAAGGTGGCAGAACTGTGTGTGTTCACACTCAGTCAGGGGCCACCGAGTGTCCGTGGACTCAGGGAGCAAACCAGGGCCTCTCCGGGGCTTCCCGCATCACAGTGCGCCTCTAATCTGCAGCCAGCTCGCCCGTCTTAAATGTATTTAATGTCTTGTGAACATTTTATGAGTAAGAGGTGTTTGTCCACATAAACCGTGATGCTGCTACGTGTGCGCGTTGGCGTGTGGTTGCCGTTTGGGTGTGTGCTGCGGATGGCACGTGAGAATCCTCGTACAGTTTGGGGTGAGGAGAGCTTCAGCTTCTCTTTGTACACCGGCAGCATGGAGAGAATGAGCCAATGCCTGTGTGAGTTGTGAGTAGAGCTCCCTCTACAGGCAAGTTTGCATTTGCTACCCTTTTTTTCCTTTTAAAGGTGTGAGGTTATCTGCCTGATAAATTCAGTCTTAAATAAGTGGGATGTTTGTAAGAGCCCAGATACACGCCCGGATTCACAGAGAGTACTTCATTAAACATCCCTTTTTGTTTTTCTCAGTGCTGTTTTCAATCTGACTTTGATTTTCATCAGAAACTTTCATCCTTTAATCAGTACAAGTAAATATTCTAACATATTATCAGAAAACCTTTTCCTTTAAATTTGTCCACAACGCTAATCTACCAGACCATCAGTAAACAGAAAGAATATTTTATGATTAACGCACACACAGGTGTACGCACACATACTGTACACACGATCACATAAATCATAGCGCACATAAATACGTGAGCATCCTGATAAACACGGCTGTACGGGAGAGTTAATGTGGGAGCAGTACATTAGCAGGAAGAGCCATCACTAGGCTGCAGAGGCTGCTCCTGTAATGAGACTGGGGACTGTCAGCTGCAGGATTCGGGCTGTGGACTGCTCCATGATTCCCCAACCCTGCTTCCACGTGCCTGGTAAGCTCTCCACCCCGATTGACTCCTCAGATTAAAGAAAGCACTTCCTTTTGGCCACATGCTTGGCTCCTTAAACGTCAGGGGTGGCCATTGTAAATAACGCAAGCCTCATTTCTGCCCGACATCTGACGACAAGCAAGATTTCATGTGCACACGCATAATCACACAGCTGTGCAAACATGTGCTTCGTGCCCTTGTATGTGCGTCCCCGTGTTTCGTAATGATTTCTGGTTTTGTGCGCTGTCACAGAGCAGCAGTGGCAAAGGACTGGCACACTCTGACTCTGTTTCCATGGCGACCACGACCCTGTCTTTTTCATGCACCAACTTAAAAATGTCAAAAAACTTGCCAGATCGTAGGGCCTTTAATGATATTCCACCGCTCATGAATCACTCTGTCCACATTTTTAACATTTGAGATTAAAGCAATCGGAGCATTTGTCACGGCCCAGCATTTAACCCAGGCTTGAGATGGTTCTGTAAAATTATAATTTTGTTTCAACTTGCTGTGAAAACAGGTTCATATTTCCAGTGTTTCATGACAGTGGTTTTATGGTGTATCATTGTTACTTACATACGACTGGCCAAAATTGTGGAAACACTTCCAATTTTTAGAGATGGCAGAACTTTATTCCAGTTACTTATTAATGTATGATATTTGCAAACATTCTTTGATTGTTTATAAGCATTATCGCCAATATTTATGTAATAATATTTAATCCATAATGGCAAAAATGCTAGGTGTGTGTGTATATACACACACACAGACACGCAGAGTGTGTGCATATATATATACATACGTATATAAAATCTACCGTTATGCATTATTAAAAAGAACAAGTCCTCCCCCCCTCAGAATGAGCTCAGAAAACTGTAGCTGCAGACAGAAGATTTGGTGCAGAGAAATGAATAAATGAGAAGTCGACAAGCTGGCCTTGCAGACCAGCCACGGCTGCCCACAGCGTCCCCCCTAAGGTCCCCTTGCTGGGCTCTTACTCCGTCTTCACGCTGCCGGCCTTGGAGGGGCCGCCGGCTCCGCTGTAGCCCGCAGCCAGGGTAGCACGCTTCCCGGCACTTGGCCGCCGGCAAGCGGCAGATGCCTGACAGGTCTAGAGAATGCGCTGGTGTGTGGGTCAGTGCTGGGCCCCGGCTGAGTGGACACCTCCCTCTCGGGTGGAGAGATGCCAATTATCGGGCCAGCAGTGGCACATGACACGGCTCTGCCAGAGTCTGGGCCCCGGGGGGGCAGGGCCTCATGAACGATTCCGGAAGCTTGTCCTTTGTGGCCAAGTGGCCCAGAAGGCTCTCGTCTGAGGTTCCTCGTGGAACCGCTGTGGTCTCTTTCAGAGGGTTCTGAAAAGAGTGGGCCTCTTCGTGGCTCATGGACTTCCTTCTCCATCTTGCAGACTTTTTTTCTGCCTGTGGAATTTCATTGATGTCTCTATGCCCACATCATTACTCCAGACTCTGGGAGCTTCATACAACTCATCTTATTAGCTGCAGGGTCTGGAAAAATGCAGAGATGTCGCACCACAGAGGGGGTCGCCGGATCCACACTGCCAGGATGGTCTGCTTAATGGTCCCCAGGTCCAGTGGAAAAAACACCACAGGAAAAAGGTTCAGAGCTAACGGTTGCTGACTGGATGGGAGGGTCAGAATGAGGTGAGCAGGCAGAGGATTCAGGAGTGGAGGATTGGTGGAGGAAGAGGACAGGAACCAAAGTATGGGAAGGGAGAGATGAGAACTGGGCTATAGGAACAGAACAATCTGGACATAAACTCAGAGAAGGGAGTCTGGAGGACAGGAACTGTGGGTAGTTCAGATCCAGAGAGTAAAAGTCCAAACCACGATTTTGTTTCAACCAACTGGCTGAGAACTCTATGATTGTGACACTTTTTACTAAACAAGTTGGTTGAAATAAAATCTTGGTCTGGACTTTTACTCTCTGGACCTGAACTACCCACATCTGCCCCTCAGACAGGAACAGGGGGCTGGGTCTGTGCTTTCATCTCCATGCAAGGTCACAAGGAGCATCCTCAGCCTTGGAGAACACACAATTGTGACTGTGGTACCAAGGGGGTTAGGTTTAGGGTTAGAAATCTGAAGATTTCATTTTCCAGATGAATAGAGCACAGGTTTGAATATTGTGGGAGCTTACTTGTTTATTTCCGATCCCTTTATGCTTCGGGTTTGGCTAGTATGCCTAATGCGCGGAGAAACCTCACCCGGTCAGAGCAAACCAGGTGCAAACAGAGTCCCACACTGTGGCCAGCAGGCACTGCTGCAGAGCTTCTCGCACTGACCATTATCCGCTATTGTTGCATTTCTTTTTGCTGATCAGACACTTTAATTAACTTATTAATATTTCACTTTACATGAGCCTTATGAAGCGCATTTATTTCCCTGCTTGATTTCTCAGAGCAATTGTGTTTTGAGAAACTGCAGAAAAAACTCTCGCCTGTGGGATTCAAATGCCGTGGAGCAGGAAGTTACAGCTTTCATTACATTCCCCAAAGCACATCGATTCAAGGCAGGAAACGCACTGTGGCGTGCATCGTGTTGTAAAGGTCATATTGAGTAAAATGCTCCCCCCACACTGATTATATTGTTCTTTCACAGCTAATAACAATAATGATGAAGGGTAAGTAGTTATAAGATGGATGGATAGATTTGAAGAAACTCACCAGCAGAGGGCACGTTTTGTAATACAAAGTTGCTGTATGATAAAGATGCTGTTTTCTTTGTAACCAGAAGGGGGCAGCATATAACTGCGTTTTGTTAAAGCTTCACGGAACGAAGCATTTTTCTGGGTAATTCTTTATAGATTGTTTAAAAATTCAATTGCTTACTGCTTGGGTTGTTGTAGGAAAATCGTAGTGCACATTGAAATAGCTAATAAAAATATTAAAATGTTCCCTTCCCAACCTTGGTTTTCACAGCAATGAACGTACAGTGTTAGGGATCAGTGCGACGGTGTCCGATGGGCCTGGCAGTATAATCGTGTGACCACTGGGCCCGTGAGCGAGGCCCTTACCGCCAGCTGCTCCAGGGTCTCTGGCTGAGCCTCTTCTGTGACACTAAGGTTTGCTGACTTGTATGTCACTTTAGGCATTTAAAATCCTGAACATTAATGTCAATGTCCAGGTTTTTAATTTTTTTTTTTTGCAGAAATAAATTAACCAGGCTTGATTGAATTTATATTACAGAAACATAATCAAGAAATGAAAATCATGTCAATGTATTGCCTTCTGATATACATGTATTTAAATTCATTCAATGGACAGTGCAATTTAATTTAAGTGAACTGATGAAGTGGATGGGAATGCATTACTCAGCGCCGTCCTGTTTCTGCTGTGAACATCACAGCATTTGGTCTAATTTGCTGTCATTTCTGTATACCTAAAAGAATTTATATATAAAGTGCTATTTCAAGTTCGTAAATGCCCAGGCCTGCACCGCTGAATGTGAATCTGATTAAATTTGATTCTAACTGTCAAATAGAGGCTTTCAGCACACTGGTACTAGAGAAACCTATAGAGTGAGGAGATGATTCTCGTGACTGTAGAAGGCTCTCAATCTCAGTCAGACTCTGCGACTCCAGCAGCCAAAGTAGTGAGAGACGGTGCCGGATTTTCACAGGACAAAATCATCCGGGAAAGTCACAAAGGACTCCAGTATGGCAGCTCAGGTGTTTGCGTCTCTCTCGGGCTGAGATCGGCGTTCAGAACTACCTTCATGAAAACGCTGGAAAGAAATCATTTACATTAGTGAAGCAGAAGCAGCTACTTACTAATTAGAACATGACTGCTCTTGAAAGGAATTGAAACAAGTTGCTCCTGGCTGTAAATCTGCAGATCTTGCTGAGCTGAGGCAGTCCTGCATGAAGGCGCGAGCCATAATTCCTCTCTGCCACTATCAGAAAGTGATCAGTAAATACAGGGGGCTTCCTCCACCAGCGCTGCGCTTTAAAGCAGCATAATCACTTATTGAGTGTAACCGCTGATTACTTTTTCACGTGGATGCGCTGAGCTGGGCGTAATTTTCATTTCCGAAAAGAAAGAAAGCTGGCGACATTTCGTGCTCTTTTCAAGCCTCTGTTTGACCTAATATCCAGTTCTGATTTTAGATACCATTCAAAGGAGGAAGGCCTTTGTTCCATCAAAGCTTCAGATATAAAAAGCTGCTTTCCCCCTTGTTTTCAGAAATTAGTCACGCAGACAGCAGAGACCCAAAGGGGAAGGCTTTGTTTATAATGGCTATTTCGCGCATTTTAATTTTAAATGTGCCCTGAACAGTTTTGCGTAAAAGCTCGACACATTCAATCAGATTTTGTTTTTGTGTAAAGAACGTAGAACTGGTTACAGACAGATCATAAAAGAGATATTTTAATTAAATGCTTTTCATAATGCTCTCTATCACATGCCACATAAATAACCTGCATTTTGAAATGTTTTTTTCATATATTGTGAAGAAATATAGGTAACGGGGTGGGATTTGGGGTGGGTGTTTGGAACATCTGTGTTTAACCCAAAAACGGCTGAACTGGGAGCATTAAAATTGGGGTCTAGCCCCTTTAAGGGAGCCAGCAGCTCGTAAACCCTTTTACCTGCAAAGAAAGGCAAAGATCGCACATCTGTGTAATATAACGTGTGTACCCCTGGGGGCTCGGACTGCCCAAACCCTCAAATCCAGCAGGCTGACCCTATTTAAACCACTAAGCACCAAACGGGTCGATTCTGGGTCAGTTGGATTTTATTGCCTAAGGTGCTGTTAGATATACATGCATATTTTGTTACACATACGACAAGGTGAACCACGGCGAGACATCAGATGATTTCAGGTTATACCGAGACAAACAGGAATTATTACCGGGTAAACATGACAGGGTCCTTCTGTCACCTGCTTATCGCTGTCATAATTTTTTCATTATGTTTCATGTGACCTGGATTTTATGGCTTAAAAAGGTGAATGAAAACAATGTTTAAAAGTTTGTTAAAGTAACAAAGTTCCCGGAATAACAGTTTAAACCACATTACAGACATACTAATACAATGAGACTGTTTTGTTTGGTAACGTTTTACATTAACTACATCTTCATAGTGTCTATAATGCATTCATAAGCAGCGTGTAAGTATACCTTAACATCCTAACATCCCTTAACAACTTTAATATGCGTTAATAAACATTATATGATTATAATCCTTGTTATTAACATATAATGCTTGTTATTCGTGTATATTAAAGCTTTGTAAGGTATGTTAACGTTAAATGTTACATGCTGCTTATGAAGGTGCAGTGAATGTTCTATGAATGCATTATGAAGGTGCAGTGAATGTTCTATGAATGCATTATGAAGGTGCAGTTAATGTGAGTTTAGGTTAACTGTTAATTTAGCAGTTAGTTGTTAATAGCTTAGTGGGTTAGGACACTGTGTTTGTGATCAGAAGGCTCCTGGTTTAAATCCCGGGGTCAGCAGACTGGTTTCACCCCTGGGTCCTTGTGCAAGACCTGTAAACCCCAATCTCTCCAAGTACTGTCTGTCCCCACCTTCTCAAATGCACGTCACTTTGGATAAACCTACATGCTACATAATTCAAATGCAAATAAATCCCCCCACAGCAGGGACACAGAGTTCCTGCCCCTTTCAGTTACTACAGGGAATTAGTGTGAGCACTGTTACAGAATTATGCTGGATGCACAGAGAGCACCATTATGCAAAGATATATCCAGACCCCTGGAATCAGAGCGAATGTACTAACATGCATGAAGAATCACGAAGAGACCAGCCTCAAACGCACGATGATCTGCAGTGTCACTCCTCCCGCAACCCTGCCACTCCCTTGTGTACAGCCAATCATCGCCATGACGTCGTTGTGGGTGGCGGGATTAGTGTCTTTGTGGCCCGTTCCCAGTGTGAATGCACCAGGTGTGCAGGCATGATAAAGGCATGTCATCCATTTAGAAAAGGGGACGTCGTGCTTTGTGAGGTGAATTCCTGCTGCCCCTGCAGCATGACAGAGAGCTGACACTAATCTGCGCTGCGATTACAGGATAGTCGCTGATTATTACTCCATTGATTAGTTAATCACGGGTGATTTATCCATCGCATTTCGTGCCGTTCGGAAGTCTTACTAGTTGCATACTAGTTCTTGGGGAGAGGCATGCAGATGAGGGACACCCTGGTTCGATGTGTCCCTGGGTCAACAAGGCAGGGGGGGGTTTCACTTTTTTAACCAATCACAGTCTTCATTGTTTGACATCAGCACATTGGTCTGTTTTTTTTTTTTGTTTTGAAATTTTCAAACTCGAGGCTTCCAGGTGTGTGGCTCAGCAAGCTACAGTAAGCCTTTTTGCTTGTGAGTGGAAGGTTATTGGTTCAAACCTCATTATTATCATCATCATGAAATAAGGACACATCCTTACACAGCTCCATGCCGCCTTTGCAGGTGAGCATATTCTGTTCTGTCTATGTTTATCTATGACATGCCCCTTAATGAAAGGCTGACACAACAAAACAGGTACCTAAAATTCTGTGCACCTTGCCACATAACAGAAAACACTGGTTTTAATTAATGCACTGATGTCATACAATGAAGACTGTGATTGGTTAAAGCAGTGAAACTTAAGCCCCTCCCTTGTTGACCCAGGGACACGTCGAACTCGGTAAAATCAGGACGTGCTGCAGCTGAGGATGTCGGCAGGTCTGTGACAGGCAGGAATGGCCCCCACTCATCTGGTCACCAGCGGATGAAAGGCAGCTCTGAATCGCTGTCTGAGGACGGGGTGCTGTTTCCCTCGGCTGACCGGGGCCGATCTGGCTGAAATCCTTTCCGTACTGCATGGCTGGCTGGAGTTGACACCGAGGGTGTCTCCACTGGCAACCCTGTGATAAAAACACGGGACATAATTTCTGAGAGGGTGGCGTTTTATCCCACCATGACTGAGGGCGCGCATTTTACCCGAATAGCCTGTCCTGTGTATGTCCGTCTGTGTAGTTTTTAATGGATTCTGAGTGGGCTGCGGCAAAGTGGAAAATGGCTACTTGTTCACCTGTCCTCCTCCTATTCAATTTCTTTTTCCCCATTTTGTTTTTTGCCTTGAAAGCATCTCATGGCAGATGGGCGCCTTTGCCTGGAGGTGTGATGCATTCTCCTGCCGTCTCTAGTGCATTAAAGGCTTTCTCCTCTTTCTGGGAGGTGTATAACGCGGTAATAGGCGTTACTTTTCTAATTTGCCAATGAATGGGCAGCCAGGAGTAAAGGAACACCATGGAGCCCACAGCGGAGTGCTTAATAACATTACAAAAACCTGCTTCTTGTGCCACTTGAGGTCAGACACAGGTCCTACAGCAGTACCGTAATTTCTGGAATAGCTGCAATTGGCTTTTGGCAACATCTCCGCCTTTTCCCTGCTACCAAAAGATCACCGGTGCTGCAGCAGTAGAAAGGGTCCCTAACACACAGATGTGGCGCAACACAGACGACAGACAGACACGAGGCGTGTTTTATGCCCACTTAGCTGTCGCAGCGTGTGGCAGATAACGTGTCTAAGAAGCCTCGCCCCGAATCGACAGTGTGTGATGTTTACCCGAGACTGACGCCCCCTTGCCGCGCACAAAGAACACAAAGTGACGAGATGTAGGTCACCCGTCACGAGTGGGGTTCACAGCCAATACCATCCTGGAAGTTCACTTTTATTGCCTTAATAAGTCAGCTGCCACGTTCCTGTGGTCCATGGGGAGGTTGGGGTGCTGTCTGCGATTACCCAGCATTCCCGGGAACTTCCTGTGCTGCAAGCTACCTGAATGAAATTAAATACAGAAGCTACATCCAGAGCTGGTTTTTTCTGGGTGTAACTGTGGGTCATTCCTTTTTCACTACAGAACTGCTACAAACTGTCTACGCTGGTCAGGGTCTCAGGAACAATATGTTAATATTATGATGATTCATTTTATTATTGCTATTACTTCTTACAAGTAAAATACTAATCCTGTAAATCTTAAACTGATTCAAACCAGTAGAATTGTTTGGATACCACATGCAACACGGCAGCCCATTGTGATGGAGATCCAGGGCATGTTTGCAAAGGAGACAGATTTATGGCCTGGATTGTGTGGCTGCCTTTTTAGCTAAGAACCCTTTGGTTTCTACAGAGGAACCGGAGACAAAACAGCATGCGGTTGATTGAGATTATACCTCACTGGAGATGCACAATGGGCACCATTAGACTCCGAAAGGCTGGATCTCCACGTCACTGACGAAAGTGCCAAAGGCCGTCCGGACGCACCGGCAGCTTCTGACTTGCGACACGCATAAAACGGCAAACCGGTACTGTGCCTGGAACAGGCGAGTAAAACCACAAAGCGTGTCTGCGACAGACAAAACTGATTTTGAATTCGACGGCTTGCTTGTGGTTGTACGAGCCCTAATAACATGCGGGGCCATTGTTAATTAACTTCCTGCATGCCATGCCTTTCCAGCCTATATCTCCATGGCAACCAGCTGGCAGTTCTTCGGCACGGTGCAAAAGCTGCAGACGTATTTCTGTACGGCCCTTCTTACCATGCCATGTACTTTACGTGCCAAAAGAAATTTAAGATAAGGACAAAACAGTAGCCGCTGACGATTCCGAGCCAAGAAAATAATGCCGCAATGCACGACTCCCTCATTTCCTTGGCACGACTTTCAGTGGAGACGGGAAAATACATGGCAATGATTCTGTTTGGGTTTCATCTGCAGAATATTCAGAGGATTCTTGGGAAATGTCTGACTTCACTGCCTGTGAATGAACGGCACATGGAGCATTAGCCGTAACGTTAGCGTTAGCCGCTGCTGCTAGCTGCCGGCTGTGGCTCTACATCATTTATCATACTGGCTCAGCTTCCCCTGCTGGGTGGGGGGGGGGGGTGTCTGCATTCCTACACACCCAGACCTCGGAAAGCCAGCCTTATCATGTATGCAGGAACCGAGGCTCAGTGTCTTTGTCCCATCAAAAAACAAACACACAGACACACCGAGGAAAAAAACAAAGAGCAATTTATCATACAAACACCCTGAAACTGTCTAGGGATGTTGCACTCTTCATAATGGTTCATTTTTGTTTCAGAATTTATATATATTATTATTTACAAATGATGCAGTTTCACCAGTCATATGATTTTTTTCAGAACAGTGAGTAAAAACCCCAACAAAGCTTTGATGGAATTTATGTTTCAGTTCACAACAGCAGCGCCACTCAAACGACATGATACTTGGTTGTTGCTTCTTAAGCGACACTACGAGAGCAATCAAATTTCAGGTGTTACATGGGTGATGCTTTTAGCCTGAATGTGATGACCTTTGCTGGCCACCTTGATGTCCACAATCTATCTTACCAGGACCACCCCCCCCCTCCCAGATGAGCTGTGCTGGCCAAACGACTGAGGTGCAAATCCCTGTTTGACAGATCAGGAAAGCATTTGATTGAAAGTGACAAAATAACACACCCCTGGTCTCAGGGGACAAATTCTATTAGGTTGTTATGACCTGCTCCCGGGAAAGTGATTCAAATAAGTATCTGGCAGAGGAAGTTCATCCTTTGTTCTGATCTTTTAACTTCATCAAGGGAATTACATGAGATTTTTACAAAATGAATTGCTCTCCTGTCTGCAGGGTCATACGATCTGTGAAATGTTCCTTCAGCTCGAAGACAACAAAGATGGCAGCGGGATTCTCCTCATATCTCAGAAAGTACAAAGTAAAACGTAACAATGTTCAAATATCGAGCTGCAGTATCTTTGAAGTCTTTCACACATAGTGCTGAGAGCTGATGCATAAGCACTGCTTGACCAATGTGACCAAGAGTGAGTGGGAATGTAATTAGCTGCATGAGCGCACTATCATTGCATTGCACTCGGCCAGTGAAGTATTTAATTACCGCATGTTAAATTCTTACACATCAGAAAATGACCTTAGAAAACCTTGCTTTTATACTCATCAGCACAATGCACTGTGGATGATCTGCCGCAACTTCACACTTGTTATACACGTCATGCGATCATTCTTTGCACATCGCATTTATGTTTCATATTAAAAATTCATTGCTGTCTATCTTCCAACCTATTATCTAGCATGGGGTAATGGGGGGGGGGTTGCATACTAAACTTCATATGAGTTCAGTTAGTGAAATGTCAGGGGACAAACACACCTTATGTATGACACATACAGAGCCCCCACCCTGGGGGGGTTGCACCATTGTCGCTTCTCTCCTGCCCGGTTGGGTTTCCCATCCTGTCCCTGCTCTGATAATGCATGACAAATATAAAAAAGATTCGTGATGAGATCATGGATCATGATCCTGCCTGAAGAAAATCATGATATGTTATTTCTGCTATAGTGCTGACTCCTACTCTGATGATCTGCCGTCTGGTCCAGGGAGGCTGGAAGATGTATATAAATCTGTGTTGAGGTTTGTTACATGTCGCTTTAAAAGAAAAAAAAGCTACAAAAGAAGACAACTGTAGTCTAGATTTTAAAAAGGAAATGAATAAAACTAAATCCTAGAATACTCCTCTTGGTCACTAGGGAAAACCGATATCTCGTGTGACCAAAGTAAATCTCTCTGGCCATAACATCGTTATTTTCCAATGACCTTAAATTAATTCCTTGTAGGACCCTGGCAGGATCGTGCTGCACCCCTGCAAACCGTGCTCTGATTTCACTCATTATTTACAGTAATTTACAGATTTCACTCCTTATTTACAGTCATTTTCTTTATTTTCACTAGAATGCTTCTTGTATATATTTCTTTACTGAATTGCACATTGCACCTTCATACTCACGGCAATAAACTGAGGATAAAAAGTAACCAAGCAAATAAAATTGTGTATTACAATATAAACTTCTCAATAAATAAGCATTCTCTCATGAAACAATTCTATAATGGGAATAGAAGGTAGTTTCTGCAAGTTGATTACCAGGCGAGATGCAAACAGCTTCCATTGTCAATATTCACAGTGGTCCCAGTAAGAGATGCACCACACTGGGTATTATTGCTGCTATAACATGATGATTTTATTTGTTGCTGTGTAGCTCATTTAGAGCAGTGGATTCTGGGAAAGCCCACAATGAAGTTACATAGTCAGAAGGGACCGTTCTCCAGGGATGGTGATGCCTGCCAGAGGAAAACACCATCTCTTTTTGCTGCCGTTAATATTGATGGAAAACGGGTGATATTCTTCAGCAATGTACTTCCTCAAACACGGATGTGCTTTCTCAAATGTATCCTATACACAGGAAGCACCGAATTATTACTTAACCCCATCTGGGTTATGACTGCTGTCCGCGTAAAAGCTTCAGGAACATCTAAACTGTAGCTTAACATAGCATGCTTTCAGGAGACCACAATCGTAAAGATAAAAGCAGGTACTTTAAGGACCTGGGACAACAATCGATTAGGCAAAGGGCACACAGGTCTATAAGCACTATATATGACATGCATTTGTCAAAACAGTGCAAACACTTTTTTTTTATATTTCAACGAGTCTGATTATTATCAATGTGTTTATTTGATGTGAAATTTAAGAAACTGTACTTTAAAACAGCCCAAATCAGACACTGTGTCATATTAATGAATATCATCGTGTCATACTAATGTGTCATACTAATAAATAACTTCTTAGTTACAAAGTAATTGCATCCTGGTGTGTGTGTTTACATAAAGCGTGTCAATCTTATAACCTCATTATGCTCTTGTTTTGGCATTTGTCACTCGCTATGTGTGTGAAGATGTATGCAAAGATGTCGCATGTCGCTGCTTCCACATAGAAATTTGGAAGTTGCTCAATTAGGCATTAAGGGGCGTATCTGTCAGAAAGGACGGCATGTTACTGTGAGTCAGAAATGGAAGCAAAAGGCCGCGGTAAAAATGTGCCTGAAAGACTGCAACTGCGGAAGCAGCTTGACCGGGGTGGCATGAAGGAGACAATGACTTTCTTGTGCTAGAGCTCTACTCACCATGTTGCGTCACAGAAACAAATTCGGGCAACAAACTTGGTAAATTGTCACAAAACTTTGGTCATTTGTTAAAAGAAAGGGCACAGATATGAGATGTCGTCGTGTTATTTTCATTTTTCACTCCATGGCCCAATTGTTTAAAACTGAGAAAGGATTCATGGAATTTATGATTCACTAAACGGGATTTTCTTACTTACAACATTTTTTATTCATTCAGTTTATTCATACTGGCGGCCAGCCACCTGCGTGTGATGTGCCTAATTCCCATGGTTGTTCAGTTCTGTTACGGGAAACCTTACTGTCATCGACAGGCAGCTGGAAAACATCCCTTCTTTCTGCTTCGCCTGGCCATGAGACGTCTCCGTCTGGATCTGCAAAGCGGCCCTGTTTGCCTGCTAACTTTAGATACTTTGAGACCAAAGTCCAGCGCATAAAAAGTAATAACTCATCTCATCTCTTGAACAGACATTCATTTAAGTACAATTAAGTCATTAAAAATAAAATCTCCTTTTTTCAATTTTCTTACTAAAAAATAAAAGAACGTAACAGGAGAAGAGATCTCCCAAGGATGAGATGCCCACACCAACCTCAACCTATCGTGTTATAACCTCTGTTATAACCTCTGAAGTCTGCCAAGCTAAATACAAGAATAGACCCCTGTTCAATTTAGGAACACAATAAACAGTACATTTTCACTCAGCCATAGCATCTCCCATCCATCCATCCATTCACAGACACACACACAACAGACCCACAGGCTCTGGAGGACTGTCATTTCAAATACAGCAACTTTAGTTGATTCCTTCAGGGAGAACATGAAGCAAAAAGTGAATTATGTAGAGTGATTTAAAATGGAGGCCAGCAAACTTGTGCATTGACAGCCGCTATGTTGGGCTTCCACAGCTCCGTTCAGGTCGTCAGGCAGCGACCCGTCATCACACATGCCCCCTGTTCACCAACCAGAACTCAAAGCCGCTGATACTTCTTGACAGAGCTAAGCAAAGAATTGACCTCAGTGTAACTTGTTCCACCTGTTTTCTGTTGTCCCATTGGTTGACTTGATTGTATTCCACACCTGCCCCTTGTTAGCCCTGTTCTCTGTATGTATTTAAGTACCTGTTCCTGTTCTGTTCTTTCTTGGTTTATTTTAGCGATTTTCCCTGTGTGGCTTTTGCCCTATTTTGTTCTGTTGCTTCCCAGTTAGTAGTATTTCCTGTTATGTAGTGTAGTTCTCCTGTGTTCCTTGTCACCTTTAGTATAGTGTTCCTGGTGTTGCTCTCTGCCTTAATTTCTGTTCTGATTGACCCTTTACTTTCTGATTCCCCAATTGTGTTTTGTTTCTGGTAAGAACCCCTGATTTATTTGAGCTGCAAAGTAGATTGTTCTCCCAATGTTATTCCCTGCCATAACACATAACCACATACACACACACAATAGAGTGTCTATTGCAGGAATGTGAGATATTCAACATTGTGAACATGATTCCTTAATTATATAAATTGGTGGCATACAGAGGGAAAACTCAATATCAGCCAGTTCAGCAAAGCATTACCTTAATGGATTGCTTATTTGCAACTCAATGAGAGAGAGACAGCCGTTCGCCATCTTCCGCTTGTGAATGAATGTATATGTCACTATGCAGGGCTGCAGACTGCCTGGCAATAGGATCTATCACTAAAAAAAAGAAAAAACGAAGCAAGAAAATACGTGAAAGGGTTAAAAAAAAAAAAAAAAAAAACAGGCTGGATATTTATTTCCAGGCCATTTATTCTCATTAAACAGCCTAAAGGACATCAGTGGGGGGGGGGGTCCTGCCCTGTGGAGGTACCAGAGGGAGGGAGGGAGAGAGAGAGAGAGAGAGGTAGCGACTGATTTCACTCATGGTACTGCTGTGGAGCGTGACACCTCTGACAGAGTCACCTTCTGTCTGCAAACCAAACAGCGACGGCGATGAGGAATTGGCCTTCATATAATCAGTATAAGAATCAGGCCGTGCGTGTACATGTGCATATGTGTGTGTGTGTGTGTGTGTGTGCGTGTGCATGTGTGTGCATGGGGCATGGATAGGCAGTCAAAGCTGCTGACAGAACCAGGCTTCATGTCCTCACTATAAGGATCGGACTGTGTGTGTGTGTGTGTGTGTGTGTGTGTGCGTATGTGTGTGCCTGGTGGGGGGTGGGTAGCCAGTGGAAGATGCTGAGGGATCCATTTTCACTATGGGTCCAACACCAAGCAGACGACTCCAAAGAATCCTGAGCGTAGGGACAGTAAGAATCAGAAAGCTGCTTTTTATGTGAACCTTAGGAGCAGCCCAGGAGAAACAGACGAGCATAAGGGGAAAAAACACTCTCATTTCAGTATTTTAAGGAATTACTGGAGGAGATCCTCTGAGGCCATGTTTCACAGCAGTGGATGTAACAAATGTTAAGCCAGCATGAAATTTTTGTGAGCAGCTGCATAGACTAAGGGCCTATAGGCGACACAGGCAGCCACCAAGGGGTGTCTTCATCTGAGGGACGTCGACTCGCCACTTTGCTTTGGACGGAGGTGTCGGCGGTAATGCTTATGTTAGTGACGATGTTGATCATGATGATGATGATTATTATTGTTATCATTAGTAATAATAATAATAATTATTATTATTATAAATGCTAGGAAATCTTATAACTTAAGGATGGCGTAACTTCTTCATCAATATGAAGTCCATTGTCCATTCTGCTGGTGAACTTAGTAGAAAACCACAGGCAGATAATGATGAAAACCCTATTAGGTTTGATCATCATCTTCTGTTTCTCCATGTACATTAGAGCTTGAGGTGATTGTGCGCAGTACACGTGACTGCCGATAAAAACCAGTAATTTGTTCACGGCATAACAAAGCATAGAGCATCATTAAAATGTGAGAATAGAGATTTATGAGAGATCTAAATCTGATAATTACTAATTAAGCAACAGGAAAACAGGCCTAGATGAATTAAAGTGGATTCCAGACCTGCAGATTTGCAGGATCCTATCTGTACGGTTACGAAATTTCACTGTGAAATATAATAAAAAGCGGCAAGCTGGATCCTTTAGAAAACACGTCATGTCACCCAGATGTCCTCACTTCATGCAGCAGACAGCTGTTGTCACACGACGATTAAATACAGGAAAATAGCCGGATTTCTCATCTACAGATGTGATTAATGTTAATCACTTCTCTGGGTTCTTCTGCAGCTGCTGTCTAAGGTGCTGAAATATCGGAGCAGTGGCGGTACCGTGATATCTATTAATAAACCCCGATCTGTTTACATTTTTCCTTCCGAATACAAAAAAGCAGTGATTCTGTAAGAGGAAAATGTGCCATACTGCTGTAAAATGAAGCAGATCCTGGGAGTATATGCGGCTATTTGTGCCTTTTCTGTAATTCACCGTACAGCTGTTGACCTGCTGTTGTACAGACCTCTGCCATCCTGTATACATCAGGTTCATGGAAATATTAGTCGTGCTTTTAAAGTAAACTGGGATAAATACGAGTGTAGGCTATATGTAAGCTTAATTGTAGAGAAAGGATTGTCTAATAGTGTGGAAATTACGGCCAGTTGTGACAAGGTCTCCCCGGGTACCGGGACATCCTAAAAGTTCCTGATGTTGATCTTTTATCTCAGTGTGTTTGTAGGAGGAAACTTTTCTGCCTTCCCCTTTCCCCCCTTCTCCTTCTGTACCGTGGGAGTCGTCAGAGAGACTCGCCGCCGCGCAGTAGCTCCTCCCGTCGCCGCCGCTCCGCTTCACTCGCATATCTGACGGGATCCCGTCCGCTGCAGGAGACCGAGTCTTTCCTGAAGGTAGGAGCCCGTAAAACGGCGTCTGTCGATCTTCACTGGCTGCCATCACTCGAACCGCTTCCCAAAGTTATTTTTCTTAAAGTTGATGGATTCGTCTTCTTAGATCTTGATGTCGGAGTAATGTAGTTTTGCTGATCGATAAATTTGTAACGTACTGTAAAAAAGGGAAACCGAATATGAGTAATATCAGATGCACTTATTGCAGAAAAGCCTGCAAATATGTATTCATCATGTATTCAACACACAGGGAATTAGTTCCGTCCCTGCCCTCCTGTCTATTAGGTAATTCCATAGAGATCCCAAATGATGCTTGATTATCTGTTTCAGGTTAAATTAGGTTTCAAAGCATGACTGTCTCTGGATCAAAAAATTAAATATGACTAGCTTTGTTGCATAGCAACCCACTGCAGTTTATGATATACTGAAACAATAGTGCAATGTTTCCGTGAGCTACGTTCGTCTCTTTCGATTCTTTTTCTTTAATATTGTTTTTGCATTGAATTATATCGAGTAAATCGCTCTGCATGCTCCTATAGTCCCCGACATACTGCAACCACAAAAGTGGCTTGACTTGGCTTGTTTCATTCAAAAATTCTAATTACACTCAGCTTACCATGTATAAAAAATCTATACATCTTGTTAAATGAGGTTTACTCAGCACAGTCTACAGCACCGTGACTGCTGCACTTGTGTGTGTGTGTCTGTGTCTGTGTGTGTGTGCGTGTCCGCGGTGGGGGGAGGGGGGGGGTTATGGGTGTGTTGCAGTGTATCAGTATTCATAAGTTTGGTCATTTTGAAGAGACAGTCTGCATGACAATTTATATTGCGGTCCAGAGTCAGGCCACAGAGTATACGACACATTTACGCAGGGAAACTGCAAAAACTCGGCGTGGAAAATTAACTAGCTTGATGACACAGAGTTGATTCCGTTTTAAACGCGCTCTTTTTATTTCAAGCACAAATCTAAATGCACTGTTTTTTTCCCTGAAACCTCTATCACCGATGCAGATTGCTAATGGACAGTCCTTATTACCAGAAGGATTTCCTACTACATTTAATCAGCACTTGGCATTTATATCTATTTTTCAGTTTTTACTAAAACACAATATAAAATTATTTTTTAAAAATTACGAAAAATATAACAATGTTAAATATGTCCATTGCGGAACCTTCACGTGATTAACTCGTTAGCGATCTGAATGGCTTCAGTTTACATTGAAGTACACAAGCAGTCTGCCTAGCTTGGTGATTTGGACTCCTAGCATATGATCCATCCATCCATCCATCCATCCATCTATCATCCATCCATCCATCCATCCATCCATCTATCATCCATCCCATACTGCTTATGCAGTACAATTTTGTGGTTCCAAGTGCTTCATTCCAAATGGTTTCTCCCTGTAAAATGGTTCCTAACACGCACCATGTTCCTGCCTCTGGTTTGTGGTTTGCTCCTCTGGCTTCAGTTGCACTTTGGTCCTCTTAGCTCTGCCTTTCTCCCACCATCCATACCCATGAAGCACTCAGCCCATTATGTACCTTTTACCTCCAGAGACAATGACTTTGCATCCTGCACAAGTCCACACTCATCCTGCCAAGTACCCTGAACGACTCTGGAAGCTCACGGCGATCGAGGGGCTCCTCAGCTTTGCCCGCAGCATTGGCCTGGCAGACACACTGCTTCCATTTCCTCCAGGTGACCGCTGAGAGGCTGATGGCGGGAACAGGCTAGTGCTGACCTCATAAAAAATAGCGGCGTGAAATTCTGCCATTTCTGATGTTTTTGGCGCTAGGATGCAGGAAAGACGAGTGTCTGCTGTTCATGCATCATCACTCTGCTGGGAGAAGGAGGAGACATGGAGGTCTAAATGGTGTCACGACCAAATGGGCCACATTGTTTTAGTAACCATGATGAGCCACGGTCATCGATTTACAATATTATCATAGATCTAATGGATACATGCCACATAAATATGTATCCAATAAAATATCCCTTGCTTAGTGTTCCTGGTAGTGAGAGTCAAGTCTTGAATGTTACGGTAAACAAACTAGGATGTAAAAGTCTTTGTATATATTTGTTTTCATGCTATTTTGTTTCTCTGGTCAGTTAATGTTTCATCATTCTTCAGTATGATATATAACCTGCCAAAATTATCCAACTGAGAAACTGTATAAAGGTCATTTGTACCACGATTAACCCCTTTCATGCCTCTCAGGGAATGAAAAGGGCACAAACCAGAGGTTATTTTTATCGTAAACTATGGTTCAACCTCTTACTGCAACCAAATGCCCTTTAATGAAATTATTTCAAGGACTGAAAACTTGCTTAGTTGTTATGGGATGAAACAACACAGGTTTCTTGGCATTTAATAATTATAATTTTGTCTTTTCTACGAATCAGACGTTGCTTTAATATCAGACACCCTCTTTGGGGCTTTAGAGATCTTTCATTCTCCAAAGACTCACTTGATTCAGGCTGCTGAAGCTTTGTGTGAAGGAGTAGGTCGAACCTTCCTCATCATGCCCCAGTTCAATTAAGAGCCAGTAATTGGGCTAGCTAAGTGTCCAGCAGCTCCCGCTGTGCCTTTTAGCTAACATTCTGCAGGCCCACAAGCTCTGGCCCAGCAACTGCGGTTGATTCCTTCAGGGAGAACATGAAGCAAAAAGTAAATTATGTGACATGATTTAAAATGGAGGCCGACGAACTTGTGCATCGATGGCCGCCGTGTTCGCTTCCACAGCCCCGTTGGGTTTGACGGGCAGCGCCCGGTCGTCACGCACGCCTCCTGTTCACCAACAAGGACTCAAAGTCGCTGACGCTTCTTCGCAGAGCTGAGCGAAAAAGGCGAATAACGAGAGCCCACATTTCTGTGCTGCAGAGTGTGGGACGTGTGGCTGCAGGATTACAGATGTCGCTCCCATACTGAATTATAAAACACTTAGAGGAGAAGTGGTGCAATGTGAATGATTTGCGATACATAACAGATTTCAGGGCATAAAATTTTCAGCAGGCTGCACCTCTTCCATCCCCTGTCTGGCTGCTGTGTTCTGTTGACCGAATCCTCAGCTGGTGCCGGTTCTGTGACTGAGCACGACTGGACTCCACGGCTGCCTGTGTCTCTCCAACAGAGAATTTGCATAATTCCTCCACACCTTCATGAGTCTGGGAGAATCTTCCCCCCAATATTAATAATTCATATAAATGCATTTGGTTTTTTTTCCTACCTGCCTTACTGAAGAGAACATCCTTGATTTTCCCATTTGTGGTTCTGTAGTATTAAAATGGCCCTCGATCAGTTTGTTTGAATGAATTGCACAGCTAGTGTGTGTAGTTTATGCATTTCGTTATTTAGTGTTTTATTTGAAGGTGAGCGATGATTACGGGTTCGGCGGCAGAGGAGCAGGACGGGGACCCATAAAGAACTTAAATTAACCTTTCCTTTCGGTTCCTTGCTCTAACTGCTGAGTCCGAAAAGGATTCACTAGCCAAGAGGCTGAAATGATATTGTAAGGAGTAAGGAGATAATGGTTTATACATCACCGATCATTTACTATGACCAGATGGTTCTAGTGCTGCCTAATAAATGTGGATTATCAAACCTTTCATGGAGGTTATCAGCTCAGTGTTCTACATCTGAAATAACCGTATAATTGCTACTCAATTGGCAAAAAGTTTAAATCATTAGCACCATCATAATATGCAGCTTTATGTTACCTGTAATAACATTATTTCACATCCATTTGCTCTGTGGGCATGTAAGTACCGGGACAGTAGGACATGCGGCCCAGTGTTCGTGTGTCATTATCTGTGTGCAATTAAGGAAAAAAAGGGCACAAGTAAGGTTCTACAAGTAAGGTACTACAAAACACAGAACCTCATTTATGCAGAACAGAGATATGAATTCTTTTTAACGTAATATCACAGTTCATCTAATTTTGAGTCGGTTCGATATGCCAGAGAGCACAAGGTTTGTTTATTTTTAAACCTTCTGGGGAATACCAACATAAAATGGCAACAACAACAAAATGCCATCATCTAATCATCATCTAATATGGAGTCAGTGGAAACTGTCGACTGTTTTCTGGAAGAAGGATTTGGATTGGAAATCTATGAGGAGTAAAATGGGATTTTTTTTTTCCTTCTCAATTTCATCCTCTGCCAAATATCCTTGATTGTCTTTGTAAATTGACGTGTTCATCTAATGGTGTCCAGCCATGTAATATCACATGTACGTGTGGCTCTGCTGCCATGGAAATGTAAATAATAGTTGAGATGCTGGATAAATAGTCCTTGGGGATTATATTAACCTAATGACCAGCAGGGGTCCATGCAACAGGAATCGAAAGAAAACAACTAGCAATCTGTTACAAAACAGCGATAAGCATGACGTGGTGTGGAGTCCAATCCAAGTCCACATGAGGAAAATAGTTCTTTAAGTGTAGTGGGCTAAAGCGCTGATGAGATGCATGGTGAGCTCATGAGCCCTGACTGTAGCAGTCTGCCACCTAGGGGCATCTCCTTCACACTGACTGCTCATGACAGGGAGGATGTCGTCTACATTGTTTGGTTCCATGAAATATTCATAAATCCTCAGATTAGCTCTGCAAAAATCTGCATGCTCCCGCTTCTTTAATGAGGTACCAGGAGATGTGACGCTGGGAATCAGATCATTCCAGTACAGGGCACCGGATACCAAGCTTCAGGAAGCATGGCTTGCGTTCGCCTTGTGGTTCAGCCTCATATTGCATCACATGGGCCGTCACGTTATCGGGGCCACTGTGCAGGCACCATCAATTACAGCCAGGCAGCACGGACAATTAATCTGCAAAGGTAATACTGAAGGACAAACATGGAGGGAGGTCACCGGTATCGCACATGTTCAGCCGGCTCTTCCCAGAATATCTCGGGGGGGTGGGCGGAGCGGACTGATCCATTTGGCTGGAGCTGTGTCCTCTAGACTTCCTTGCTTGAGGATTATTCTTGAGAAATCACACTAAAAAATGTTCCTATTCTACCGATAACACTTTTGTATTTTAACCGGAAAATAGGAAATACGCTCATTGTGAGCAACAGCTTTTCTTAAAACGGGCAACATTTCGGTTTCAAAAGCCACAATAATACTTTTCATGAGAAACTCGCTTGTCAATAATTTCCAGTTTCACACTCCTATGAAAAGATCAGGCTTCGAAGGTCATAGTAAAAAGCAGAACAATTTTTGCTCTTCGGTGCTAATGAACCGAAACAATGTGTTTCTTAAAACATTGTATATTTTATGCATTTTGGAGGGAAAACATTTAAATGTCAAAGAAAATTGGTTGGCATTGTTTTCGTGTTATTTATATATGCAACTGAAAAGCAATTTGTTTTAGTGGAAAGAGATGTTCTGCATTTTGCCTCATTAAACACAAACATTCTTGAAATTAACAGGAATGCAGGATATTTCACCAAACGGTGACATCTCTGCATGATGTATTTCATGCCCTGTCATTTTTGATTCTTTGCTTAGAAAACATGACAAAAGACTGGAACTAAAAAGCTGACAGCAGTGGAAATTGCAGGTACTGGGGGTAACTGCAGGCTTCCCATAACTGTGATAGTAGCTCTATAAGGTTATGGTTAGAGTGCAGGGTTGGAATTTAATATTAAGGTGACTTGTTATGTGTGATATTAGCTTTGTATGTTTTATACCAGATCCGCAAGATTCTGTATATGTAATCAGCTCTACGGTAAAATTTAACATATTTTTTAAATCTTATTTTACAATTCAGATTATTCATACTTAGGCTGATTTTCATCACTTAGGAAATAAGGGCGGAAGCTTGCAGAATTGTATTTTTTTGTTGCTGGTTTGGCACCTGGAAGTGTGGTGTGCAGGGGGAGTCGTGTGCTGGAATCAGGACCAGTTTTTATGGGTTTTAGTATAGCTGCGGGTGCTATAAGTCAATAGCTCTAACCCCCAATGATGGATGTTCCTGTAAGTATCAACCCTCCCAGGAGTCACGCGGCGTTAACAGGGTGCATATGCATGGTCAGCACTGCATGTGACTCTATTAAAGTATCTCTAAAGGGACCATCAGCATGCTGAATAATAGCTGCAGTGGTGAGGTGAGGCACCCATCCATAGAGGTTGAGGCACTGGAAGAGGTGGGGGACCCTTCCATAGAGGTTGAGGCACTGGAAGAGGCGGGGGACCCTTCCATAGAGGTTGAGGCACTGGACATTTTTACATATCAAAAAGACAGATGACATTATATTTCATCATACTCAGCGGAGGACGAGCACAGTAATCCCACTGCTAAACTTCCTGACTTTAGCATATCTTCAGATTATCGCGGTGTTACACCGATTCGATAACTTGTTAAGGTGAACAGCATCGCTAATCATTCTGCCTGTTTAGCTATTTCACTGAGACCAAAAAGAATAAACCCATTGTTTTATAGCTGAATGAGATACTTAGAGACTAATTTGGAAATTAATGGATTTTGAGGGGAAAAAAGTGAGTAAAAGGCAGCAGATGTTTATGATTTTGACACAGAAGGTCACCCTTGCTGAATATGAAGCCCTCTTAAGGTGAGGAGGAACGTGCTCGTGATGCTTCAGCTGTTTCATTTAACGTCGCTCATTTGGGAAAGTATTCGGGGAGCTGCTTTGAAGTGGGGCGTGAACGACACCCCAAATTGAATTCGGCTCTGCAGTTGTGAGAAGGGCTCTTCCCATGTGCGTGGGGCTTGCTTGTAATTCAATGCATAGATTAGGATGAGATGATCCCTGGAGAGCACCCTGTGGTTGCAGCAGACGTTCTGGTGTGCAGGCATTCAGCTTGGCATGAAGCTGGCGGCTCCTTTTGTGTGTTTAATAAACAAGGGCCTGAATGCAGCAGCTGATAACGACAGACAGTGGCCCTCGCCAGGAGCAATGGTGTCCGCGTGCCGCGTCCACTGGGACACACGGCTTCTCTCTCATCTCGTGCGAGCTCTGTTCCCCAGACTCTGCTGGATTTACAGATACTATTCATGCTGTTACAATGAAATTGTTCTTTTCTTTTTTTTCTGCCTTGCTATCTCTTTGCCTATCTAGGCATCTCTATTCACTACACGGGTTACGTTAAAGCACAAATGAGGCGTCCCGCATTTGCTCAGCATTTCTGATCACTGCAAGTGCCTGAGTATCACTTAAGATCGTACGCGAAGCCTGAGTGATAGAAACGGACAATCCTGTAGTCAATTATAATAGAATCAAACAACTCACTGGAAATCTTAAAATGTGTAAAATAGGAGGAATACATGAATACACACACACACACACATACACGCACAAATAAACATATATTTCCATTTCAGCAGTTCTGGCTTGATGTCTATAATCCTTCATCCATGCATGGGCTGATATGATTTGTCTAAGATATACTAAAACATGTGGAAGTCATTAACAACTGAAAACAGACATTTAAAACTGCCACGAATGCAAACATTCCCTCTGCACAGAAATATATTCATCCTCCATGCTGTATCTGTTTATTTAAACCAAATTAGTGTCACTGAGGTGTTGATGGTACCCATTTTAATCATAGGACTGGATAAAAGATTACTATAATTACAAAATAATATTCAAAGTAAACAAGCTTTTAAATACTGCGCTCTTCATGATTTGCTTTGCAACTGGAAATTTCCTATATGAATGTCTAAATCAAGAAACATCTGCTTTTTAGTGGTATGAAAAGTGAAAGACCTAAATGTGTTTAAACGTCAAGACCGAGTGTCAAACCTATGTAACAAAAATAGAATTGCTGAAATATACCTTGTGATTCATTGCGGAGGTCCGGCAGTAAGCAAACAGAATGCATACGATAAACGTAATAATTACATTCATATTGTGCCACAGAAATGATTCCAATGAAACATAATGACCCATTTATTGTTTAAAAACCAAACAAAATTAGATTTTAAGATAAATAAAACAGTTAAAATCATAACTCAGCATGAGAACAGAACCACAGATCAATAGAATCAAAGTGCCTTGACAGCATCTGCAAACCTCGCAGCTGAGACTTTGACAACAAAACTGATCATTAAACCAGCAAAAGGGCGTTAGAGGGTGTCAGCTTTGAAGGCAGCTGACATGGAGCAGGGTGCATTTCCATCGCTCCCATCATTCCCATCAAACGCTTTATGTGTGAATGGCTGCTCTAATGGGCAGACTCTCCCCCCATTCCTGATGTGCTCGCCAAGCGGCTCTCTGCTCTTCCACAACTGGGGCTCCCTGGAAGCTGCACGGCTCAGAGCCAGCAGGATAATCAGATTAGCAGAGCTCTGTCACACACCTGACTCTGTATGTTTCACATAATGCAAAAAGGCCCATTAAAACTGACACGTTCACCTGATTTTCTCATTTGATCACGGGAGATTCTGTAAAGCTATAGTGATTTTAGCAGCTTAGCATATTATTAAGGGATTGGTTTTAAAGGTTTAATTGTAATATAATACTTCTTGTGCTAACTTTTGTCATCCATCTACCTACATCCTTGTGCAAATTAATTGAAACAAGTTGTCGCATCTATATGCAGACAGACTGACCACAATTAAGATGAACATCACTGTCACCTTAATTAATACTTATTGCCTTGGGTATGGTTTTAGGACCTGATTGATTGATAAAAATTGCATGGGAATAACGCAGGATGGGGTGCCAATCCATTGCAGGGCACATGGACCATTCAGCCCTATGGGGAACTTGGCGACTCCATTAACCTCAGCATGTTTTTGGACTGTGGGGGGGAACCACAGAACCCGGTGGAAACCCCATTTTGACAGGTGCTTGAACCCCAGAGCACAGTGCCTCCTCTGTCCATCCACCCAGCTCTAACCCCACCCGAGCAGGCCTGCCAGTCTGTGGGCACAGTGCCT
>JAOYFF010000128.1:16899267-16921462 GCA_025773925.1 Cryptomyrus ogoouensis
GGAAAAATGCTAACACTAACTATGACAACCTTAACCCCTACCCAGCCCTAACCATAACCATAAGTAACCAAACAAAAAATGCAAAAACTTTTTGTTTTTGCATTTTTTGTTTGGTTTAGTTTTTTCATTGCAGTCACGGAATTTTATAAAATAGAGTTTTCCCTTACGGTGACCAGAAATTTGGTCCATATAAGGGAAAAAAAACAGATATTTATCACATTGTGGGGACATTGTGCCCCATAAGGTAAGGTTACACACAAAGTACCGGTCAGTATTATCAGTCAGTCAGTCTCTGGAGCGATTGGGGTTAAAGGCCTTACTCAAGGGCCGAATGGTGGGATTAGTCTGCCGACCCCAGGATTTCAACCAAGAACCTTCTGAGTCCCAACCCACAGAGCCCTCCCGACAAATTCATTTTATTTGTCTAACAATACTTTAAACTCTTTTGTTCAGTGTACAATTCCATATACCTGTATGTTACGTTATAGTTTTGATATCTTCATAATTATTATGAAAGAGTACAAATAAACCGTTCTATGGGTAGCTGTGTCCAAACTTTTGACTGGTACCATATATATATGACCGCAGTCACTAGAGAAAGCCCTGGCCTTCAGCAATTTAAGGGCTTTTGTGCATGTTCATCAAACTGTCCATCCATCCATCCATCAAACCGTCCATCCATCCATCTTTCAGCGCTTCTCCAGGTGAGGGATAGTGGCTGGCAGAATCGGGCACTTGGCTGGGGCACACAATGGATGGGATGCCAGTCCATAGGAGAAACACACACACACACACACTTAAATGGGCGATTTAGAGATAGCAGGCAGTTTTGTGGTACAGGGAGAGCGTTATGCACAACCTAGTCTTACGATACATTTGGTGGCAATTTAAGTAGCTTATTATTATGATCATTGATGCTGTTACATTTATTCATGTGCTCAGACAAGCCCAGCCAAAACTGTTATATTTTTCCTATTTGTAATTATTTCTGTTCTGTTTTAACTTAATTGGTAATTATTGCTCTCAGTCTCCCTTAGAGCATAAGAATGAAATACCTATGTTAGCTAACAATACCAGATTTATCTTTAGTGTTTTATATTTATTGTGCTGTATCCCAGCAATGCTGCACATAATGCAAAACATTGTTTAGTTCTCTACACGAAAACTTTAAAGCTTCAGCTTTCCGTACTACAGGAATGTCTACTGTTTAACAAAACATGGAAAAGCACAATAGCTGCACAACAGTCAAACAGAGCCTTCCAGTAGGAAAACTTGTTAATGGCATTTAAACACAATAAAAAAAAATCTCCTGGAAGCCTTACTAGTGTTTTGGGAGTCTGTTGCCATAACAACACCGGCGGTTGGAAGGGCTGCATTGCCCATCTGTATGGCAGGGAGATAACAAAGACCTCACAGCGAGAAGGAAACAGGTGCTGCTGTTTTCACTCAAGGCAGTTCCAGAAGACAAAATTGCGTTTTAGATTCTCTCCATTTTCCAGCCTTAATGAGTTGAGCTCTGTGTTGTCTGGAGGATAAATACTAGGGCCACCTAATGAATGGAAAAGAGTGATGGTACTTTGGGCTGGCAAGTCAAAGTAATTATTTCCTTATCTGGGGCTACGCAAGACAGGATATGCTGGCATGTCGGGGGAAGCAGAGGCGGCTTTTAATGCTAGACAGAGTGACTCATAAAAAGTCCCAGGCTAAAAGGGGATGATGGAGCTGAAAGCCTCTGATACAGCCACAGCCCTCCGCCATAAAGGCCCCCCACCATTAAAAATATGAGCAGCTGTGTGTGACTGTAATGGTGCAGCGATTGATAATAAATGAACTGCCTGGAATTGAATTTGCACATTAATCTAAAAAGGCCAGAAATGATACGAGACTTTACTGTGCGGAAGGTCAGCGTTTATTGAATTTCCCAAAGATGCACTGTAGACCTCGGAAGGGGCCATGACATCACGCCCAGCTCAATAACTGAACAGACTGAATCGTCTCTTCTGTGCAAACAGAACACATCTTAGCCATAATCTTCTTCAACGTGTCTGGAGATATACACTTCAGAAGAGCGCATTTGCGTAAGGCCTGAGTGCCAGGGGCAGAGTCTTCACTGTGATACCACCACCTGTCTCTGTCTGACTGTCGCCTCATGGTTTCGGTCTTTTTCTTCCAGTGAAATCGCAGTGAAGTTACACCGCATGACGTCGTATTATGCTCGGGGTCTAAAACAGTGAGGTATCTCAGGGGGCACATGTAGCCCATGCCATGAATGTGCTCTATCAAAAATCCTGATGGATCACACACTGTTGGAAAAGTCTGCTAAATGGGCAAGAATCCTGTAAAGTTCATCCCTGCGAGTCATTTTCTGACACCCCCCTTAAACATCACTGTTAGGGTTTGATGGTATCCTTGTGCACACATGGAAAAGCAATAAGGAACAGATACCTTTGTAATGCATTATAATGGCTGGTTATAATTAATAAAGCACTACAGCATCTTCTATTGGCAGTCAGAAGGCATTATATGTTGATTATAATACTTCATAAACTCCTAAGAAGCTGTCATCTATGAGGCACTACAGCACACAATCCATGATAATGGTCAGTTTAAGCATTAAGGAGGCTTTGTACTGTATTATAAAGGTATTCACAATGCATGATAAACATGGGCAAAACATTTTACGCCTTTTTGTAAATATTTATATTTATTTATATAGATCATAATGCTTTATGAATGCATTGTAATGTGTTATGAATGTGTTCAGCGATTCTTATAGACATGGCATTCATTGAAACTGTTACTGAGAATTCTATCATATACTGCACAAGGTATTTTATGTAAAAAAACCTCTAAACTTTAATTCAATTATTCGAAACGTTGAAAGCCATCTCTATTAGCATACATGAATTTTTATGACTGCTGTCTTGGGACCTAACCTATTTTCCTTTGCCATCCTTTCTTTCCTTCACACCTTTCCGATTTTGTCTTTCACTCAAAGACAGTGATATGTGACCTAGGTGTTCATGATAGAATGTTCTGTATATGATGCCATTAGTAGAGTGTCAACAACACCAGCATTGTGGGAAACCAGGTCTAGAGGATGCTAGATTATTGAAGTCTCCGACATCTATAGTGCATGTTTTAATATTTATAATAATAAATCCAGGCTAGTGTCTCCATATGACAAAACACTTTTCAGTTATCATTGAAATTATTGCCCACTTTTTAACTGCCACGGGTGTCCTACTGTATAAAGTGTTACGCCACACAACTTTATTCTTATTTATTATAATTTATTATAATTGCTACTAAATTGCTACAGGGTTGAGTTAACCTTTTAAAGTAATCTGTTTAATCATACTTGGGGGGCAAAAAAAGACAGTAATATTTCCCAGTAGAAGGGTGGCTACAAATTTAGCTGAATTGTATTCTAATGCACAGTGGCCAGTTTAACAGGTAAATGTAATATATAATTTCACACAGCCTAATAAAGTATTATCTAATATTGTGTAACATATACTGCTAAGGGGCAGTACAAACGCAATGTCTATTGTGAAATATAAATCGTTTTTATGACGGCAAAGTCCACAAAAGACGGAGGCTAGCTGACCATCTCTCCAGTTTCTCCCCAAATCCTGGGCGACCATCTTGTTGCGCTGTTTGAGAATTTGATGAAATGGGTTTTAATTCACTTTTGGGGTCATTAGTGTCATGGCAGCCAGAGCCACACTTCACCAGGCTTCCATGGAGCTAATTAATGATGCATTTACCTCACTGTGAGTTCTTGAGTTCTACGGCACTTAGGTGCAGTGCGTCGTTGAGGGACTCGAGTGTGCAGCTTCAGCACTCAGATTTACAGCGACACAGCTGTCAAGCTATGTATTTTGCAAAAGTTACACATCAAAAAGGTGAATCACTCTTATTCTATCCAGCTTTTATGTATGAATGTCCTGTTGTGAGCAGAATTCAATTTTCCCTGTGCAGGTTAGAAATCCTTGTGTGAAGAATCAAACAGGGTGCAAAGGTAATTCATTTTGCGGTTCTGCCATGACTAAAACTAATCAAATGATGGAATAAAAATTATTGCTGTGATAAAAAAATAGTTCTTACTTACTATTATTCAATTCAACAAGATTATATATGGCTTAAACAGTGGACTTAGCTTTGAATGAGAAGTTTAAAGCACACATTACAGATTTGGTTGCCCTAAATGAGCAACTCTATTCTGCGATGATGTTAGCTGGAGTTCTTTGAAGTAACGGGGGTGTAAAATAGGCGTCCTGATCTTGGTAAGATGAGATCTCTTTAAATTCCTAAAATCAATATGATAATGCATTGAAATGCTGTGAAATGCTGTTCATTTTCTGGGGATACTGTTTGATGAGTTTAACAAAAGCACTCCCTCAAAAGTGTCTTAAATGGTCTTTTGTCCCTTGATGGTACATAAAAAATAACTTTGCCTGTTCAGACTCTTTCATCTTCCTTTGAATGACAATAAAGGAAACATTTGTTCTCTCTTTAAGCGCGCTGTCAACACACATAGAGACATCTCATTGAAAACCTGAAATCATTTATAGCCCATTTAGATCACGGATGTGTCAGGAAGCCTCTTACAGAGATCTTTGGTCAGGGTCTGGATATACTAGCATGCAGCCATATGGAGATATGGCAGGTGTCGCCACACCGTTGACAGGTAGTGAATAAAATGTTTGCAGCCTGTTAATCCATCAAGCTTTAGGCTCACTCTTATTTCCGGAAAGTTTATATTTTTTTCAGATGTAAGGAAACCGGAATAAGACCACCACACTCCTCTCTCCGTCCTCCTACCTACGGCTTCAAGGTCCAACTTGAATCTTCTTTATTCATTGAATGTGCCACACGGCCTGTCACAGATAACTTGCAGGGGATAAAAGTTGTTACATGATTTTTTATATTTTGTCTGACTCACTTTTCTGAGTTTTAGCAGTAGCCTTGAGAAACCGTGACTGGAACTTTAACTCGAGGTTTCAGTAAGAGATTAAACTGAATGCTAGCATCAAAGCTGTAGGTCTGCTCACTACTTCAACATTTTGTCCTTAGATTGCAAACATTTCTTGGATGTAAGTTCTATCACTCTAGTTGATTCATGTAATCAATCATACGTACCCTTAGGGCACATTTGCATAGTAATGTATTTCCAAATCAGGTGATAGAATACAGGCTGCAGGAATTTCCACCCGACGTTCGCTAATTAGTTCACAGAGAGGAAAATCCAAGATGCACCACAGAGTCTTTCATAGCTAATGTCCGCCACTCTTTATGCTTTGACTCACGTCAGCACTTTTTGTGGCATATCTACCACATCTACTTTTACATTATATAAAAAATCAGACCTTGGAATGATGGTAAATGGTCTTATTTGCAACAGGCAACTACGCACCTGCATATTTTCGGATCAGCACTGCATGCTATCTGATTCCATAGTAGTGCCAGAGGTCGAAGAAGCTCGGATCGCTTTTTATTTTACAAATTTGAACAGCTGGAAATTTGCTGAAGCAAATCTGTTTAAGGGGCGCTTCTGAGAATTTTTACAATTCCGAGGGGGGTACAGTCACCGCTGGTGACCTCCACATAATAACAGAGCAGTCACTCGCCAGGCAGAGCCCTTTATTTGACCTACATTCTGTCCAAAGCTTCCAGCAGATGTTGCTCTGCTAACTCATATGGTTGTAATTGTGTGTAAGTAATACACACAATAGTGCCAGCCATTGTCAGGTTACCTAGGAAACATATTAGTACCTACGTAGTATCTTAACTTAAAACACGCTGGTTTCAAGAAGACAGGCATTCCCATAGCCTTCAGATGTCAGTGTAAAAGTATATGCAAGTCACATGATCAAATAATTTATGGCCAAATGTAGAATTATATGAAAGACGTTTTGGTAAAACTATGACAATTTCTGCTGGAGATTCACTGGCATCCTGCTAATGACTTAATCTGACTTTAAAATAGTAAATAAACAAGCAGAGATATGGAGAGAACAGAAAGGCAAGACCATGAGTACTGACCAAGCCCGTGTGCTGTGTGTTCGTATGCGTTTTTATGTTTTATACCGCGCTGTACGGAAAGCTGTCTGTCCTGCCGCTGAGCCCAGCGACTCGTGCTGCTCCGATGGGCTGCGACAGATCCCTCAGCTATTTGGCACCACGGGATTAGGAGTGCCGGTAATTAACTTGGCAGATCAGGGGCAGGTCGAGGCCTAGGAACGCCTTCAAAAGCTTCGTACACTTAGCTTTTAGCATGGAAGCGCAAAAATCATTTCCGTCCCTAGTGTGAGAAAAAAAAAAAAACAGATAAATACGAAAAAACTAAAATTAGGCCTCTCGGCGTATTGGAAGGGCGAGTAAAAGTGGAGCAGCGGCTTCTGCTGATGTGTTCTCTGCCCAAATGGTTCCTGAGAGCTCTCTATTATCTGGCAGGTGATCCTCGCAGTAGGCCGTCTGCAGGCTCTGCTCATGGCATTATCACTGAGCCCTGCCTTTTTACCCAAGAAAGAAGGCTGTTTTAGTGCTGAGCATTTGGATTATTTTATACATATAAACCGCAGATTTAGCCGGCGGAACTGGACTGGCAGGAGGGCACGGCTTCTGAAAACGTGTTTGTCTTTGCTCTCTGTTTGCTAGGAGAACTCAGCCTGCTGTTTACACACTCAGAATCACTTTGGACATTCTCATGCAGGTCTTTTGTTGAGGAAGTGAATTCTGGGAAATAACTTATTGATTCCACGGAAACATGACTGAAAGGTGTTTAAAGAGAGCAGTTCATCTGTAATAATAACGCATTATGTCAGGACGCCACGCAAACCTCTCATTATACCATCTCCTTTTCACTCTCCTGCAAAGGGTACTTGAAATGTGGGGTGTGACCTGTTTTCCTTAGATGTCTCTGTGACATTGCCAGTACCACGCTTCCTAAATATGTGCGACGTCACTTTGTGCAAGACCTTTTCGGGGATGTGCTAAATGACAGTGACGATCACACAAAGCCATCAGGATCACAGAGTGGGACATCTGCTCCATGTGCTGGCCGAGAGACGAGTGAGAGACGGCTGTCTGGCACACGCCAGCGAGTCCCTGCCCCATCCATGGCTGGCTTCCAGCTCCTATTGGGCACATCATACTTACTGTAGCAGAGAAATCACCTGCTACCATCTTGAAATGGCTGAGATGCACCATTAGTGCTTAAAGCAAACTGTATTAATCTTTAGGTAGCTTTGGATCACGTCTGCAGTCTGCAAGCAGGCTTCAGCTCAGTTACATTTCTTTGTTGTTGTTTTGGATAAATTGTCGTCTTCAGTGGTGCATGCTGTGCCCTAACCAGACCTGAAGCTGGAAGTAACTGCAAACCTTATTAACACGTCAACGAGAATGGGTAGTTACGCGTCAAGCACGGGTCATTAGAAGGCCGGCATTTCTGTTGTGCCATATTTGTTCATGGTGGATTATGCAGCCCGGAAATCCGGCAATTTAGCTGCTTACGGAGTTGGGAAAGGTAGCAGAACCATCTTCTTAAAAAACAGACTGGGCCATAATGAGATGTTGTCAATGAAGTGATAAAAGTCATGTATGATTCATCCGCCATTATGGACGGTTTTCCAGCACAGTATCAGTGTCCCAGTTCTGCATTTCTGCAGTGTTTACACGTTTCCAAATGCTAACCAGATATGGAGAATATTGTACAACAGGTGGATATTTTAGGCATTTAACATGAGGACAGTAATGATCCTTCAACATGCAGCATTGTCTTGTGTCATGACAAAGGTAATTATTTGCAGAGTGTGATTTTATTCAGGTTACAAGTTATTGCCTTTTTTTTTTGCGAAAGCATTGATGAAAAAGGGACCTGGATGAAGTGCAGGATACCAGTAGTAAACAGGGTTTGACTGTAGGGTTAATGCTCATAACTTCAGGCTTTACTCTGTCGGGGGGTAGAGATGGGGTGGGGGGGCTGTGAACTCTCCTTCGTTCCCACAGGAGGTATAAACCAGGCCGCTTTGTCCCTTTCTCCCCGAGCATCCCGAGCCGCTTCGGGTGCCAGTCCCCAGGCCTGCGCTCTCTGTTTTTGTCCACAGCTTCCCCAACTCAAGCCCTTTCATTCTTCTCTTGCCTGCTAAAATGGCCTCTTTATTTCCATGTTTGCTGACCCTGTTTTGACCCAGGATGAAAAGGGTAACTCAGGACCTTAATAAACTGCATTTCCGTCCGCTATTCCTGTGTCATATGGCCATATTTCACATATACTTCTGAATTTTTGGCTACGTAACAAGACCACTAGTAAGAAGTGACTGTATTGTAGGATTTAGCTGCTCATAGTCAGTTTTTACTGCTAATGCAGTTCTTGCCATCTGTCTAGTCATCACTTACTCAACCACTTACTACACCACTCAATCTTAGGACATATCAGGCGTATACCGTACTAATGCATAATTAATCTCAGTTTAAAAGCCTTCTGATCTGCACCAAAATCTGCAGCCGTTATGTAGGGCAGATATGGGCAGATGTAGAGAGCTGGACTGCTTGCTCCAGGTGACCTAATGCCATTTCAGACAGTCTCTTCACATCCATCCCTGCTCTTCTAGACCTTTCTCTCCCGTCATGGCAGAGAGAGCACCTACTTTGCTCACTCTGATTCATCGCTGCCGTCTCACCTTGCTGATGAACCCTGGCGAGCAGATGACAGGGGTTAACTGGCAATGCGGGCAGACGAGGTATCTGTCTGTCCCCAAGGCTATTAGGTCTGCAAATCGGTGGCCCAGTAACACAATAAGATCCTCCCAGTAAAGCTGCTTAGGTTCTTAAAGAAAGTACTAGTCTGCTCATATCTGCTGTCCTGCCTCCAAGTCAAAGACAAAAGCAAGACTGTCATAATTTCAAATATTCTTCAAATAATATCTAATTAACAGTTAGAACTGTTTTTAATAAGACAGTAGATAGTGCTTCCCCCTGAAAAGAGCATTTCAGAAGTATGTTTATGTGTATGTCACATGACCCGGACTGGGGTAAGTGGTTGGAAGATGGATGTATGTATACGTTTCTTTGTCTCGGCTGAATTTCGGGTTCTCGGGTCATTCTACTCGCTCCCAAATGTTCATCACACTTTGTGTTCAGACGATATTGTCTTTGACCGGGCCAAATGTAAATGTTTGCTTTGAAAGCTCGTTTGACAGATAGGGTGCACGGATGCTACGTGGGGAGGGGTGTGGATTTATGGGTGCCGGCGGGGCATGGGAGGGGCTAGGCAGCCAATCGCTGGATCCTTCACAGTCTGGCCCGTGGGGCTCCTCCACTGGCAGCTCGCCCCGGCGGCTTCCCATCTCCCTTCCCGCGTCAAGCTGTCCGGCTTCTCGCTTTAAGCTCTTGTGCAAAGTTCATGAGGCTGTCCTCTGTTTGCTGGGTAATAATGGAATTTCACCCTGCCGACGCTGAATAGGAGTGCTGACGCTCTTGGACAGCACTGCGCTGGTTTCTCAGCGGTGGCCGAGATTTCTGTCTGCCTCTCTCACCTGAGGGTCCAAATTTCATGTGCGATGAAAAGCATGTTGGGTTATCACTGATGTCCCCAAGCTGCCTGCTGAAGGAGTCAGGCTTGCACTATATATAGGTTTTTTTTTTTTAATAAGGTACCTGATGACACCGTTGAAAGGGTGAAATGATGAAACAGCCTGCAATCGTGACATGTAGCTGTACTTCTAAACACACATCATGCTTTTAAACCTGCATGACTCAAATTTTCGCTGTTTGAATTTCTAGGGGATTATGAAATAGTGTGCATATTAAAAAGCAAATTATAGCTCAAACCCACATATTAAGCTTCTTGGAAATTTAAAGAGAAGACTTGAAAATGTACCAATTTGTGGAATACAGAAGTATCAGTGCAGATGCACATGTTGGTCTCCTTTTCTGCTAGGTGCAGGAATTCGTGCTCCTGAAACTGTCAGTGCAGGGGGGGGCTGTTATTGATGGCCTCATTGCTGTGTTAACAATGCTCTGCAAAGAGAGAATATCCCCGGTTTCACGTCACTGCGGTCCTATGATCTGCATCAGCATAATCCAAGCATGACCTGCCCCCCTCCCTCTCCTCCGTCCCCCATTCTTCTTGTACTCTAGGGTCTGAGAACCTGGTCCGAGCCATATATCACACCCCCATCCCCCACCGCCTTGCTGGGGGACCTCGGAGGGCTGTAATCGCCGTCTCGGAATCGCGTGCTTCACCGCCGTAATCGCATGGCCTCTGATGGCTCCCATCTGTGCCCCCCTGCAATGAACTGTTTACCAACTGTTGTTAGTCTAGCTAACCCTCACCTATCCCAAAATTTCTTTAAGCAAATAAGTGACCCCCGGAAACCAGTTGCCATAAACTCCCTTGTTATTCATCACTGGTTCTCTTTCCTTGGCTTCATTCTCCCTGAGGTTAGCTCACGCCTGGGAGTGTCTGAAACCCAGGCATTAACTGCAAAGTGTTTTTCTCTCCTTTGGCCAATGGCTCAACAACATCATGCAGCATTAGGAATTAAGAGGATTGTAACAGTAGGATCTCGCTGCTCTGTGGACAGTTCTGTTCCTTGTAATTGTTTTTCACTGAATGATCACTATAGCTTAGCCTTTGTCAATAAGACAATATGGTTGGTATCTGTCATTTTCCATACGTCGCTGTTGACGGTGGGAAACACATTCTCAGTAATGCTAGATATTCTGAGAAAAATGGAATTTCCTCGCAGGCCGAGTTTCTCTTTCTCCACTTTTCCTCTCGCTTTTGTACACAGTCTGTGAATAGCCTTTAGATGTGTCTTTGTGAGCATGATTGTCAGTGGCTTAATGAGCTCCTTTGCCGGGCGAGAAGCTTTGGTAACATATGTCCCCACCGCGCCACTCATTCCGCTCAGTGCTCCCGTAGTCGGACACAGCGCCAGTGAGAGCTGCACAGCGCACCGCGGACATCGCCTGAGGTCACCGCGTCCTCGCTTTGGACTGGTGGCGCCGAGGAGGAGAGACAGAAAGGTTTTATTAAACTCGGACTATGGAACGGTGGAGGAATATGGAGCAGACTAAGTAAGCGCTCCGGTTTTCATCCATTCACGGCGATCTCTGCGAATTGGCAGCATCTCTGCACGGCACCTGCTGAGGGATTTTGTGACCAGAGGAGTAAATTGGTCCTCCACGCCCGGATAGCGAGAGGAGTGCACACAGCACGGGGAGCGGGACTCACGTGTTGAGCTTTGCACAAGGAGGGAAACGGTATGTTCCAGAAAGGATTATTCATACCAGGCTTCATTTCATTTGCAAGTCAATAACTTGGTATTGGTGTGTATTTGGGGTTGGATACTGCAGGAAATTAGCATGGAATCTGGGGACAGTTCTTTATAGATGCGAAGATACACATGGTTTTTGATGTTTATGGTTTGTTTTAATAGGTTGTTAATGTGCAAAACGTATGGGACTAAAGGCAACAGAATGTTACTCTTAAAATATTAAATATTTAATCACGCCGCACTACACTCCATTTTCCTTCATTTCGTTTACCTATATGGGTGATTGTTTTTCTTAGGATAAATATAGATTCACGAACAGGTTTCAGACAAGCACTTTATAAATAGATCTTTAATGTTCATGTTTTTAAGAAATGTGTTGATTGATTTTCATATATGTTTTTTCTTTTGATGTAACTTCCATTCAGTGTATGCAAAAATGCATGAGGCGTAATTTAGCACAGATTTATAAAGTTGCCACATGGGCTTTTTGAGATGTTGAACAGATAGCTTGTTGCTGGGGGCATCGTATGTATCAAACACACATCAGTCTTTGGAAGCAGGGGGCACAAAAATGGGGGCTTTGGGGCTGACTCCAGATCAGGGGTGACGTCCTTCTTTCAATCTTGTCATATCCTATGCAATGCTACTGGTGTCAGGGAATCGGAACTTCCGCTGCAGAGGATGTAAATTGCCTTGGGTTTGATGGAGGGAAGGACATGGGCTGTAAGTCCAATCCGTCTCATTCCACGTGGCAAAGCCTTTATCTTGGGAAAATTGCCAGCATCCATCAGCTTCCACAAATGGACACAACAAGTACCCCATAGCTTTGGTTCCCCCAAAATAATATCTTTTCCCCGCAGTCAGTGGTTCAGATCTATTAGCCTCCAGGCTGCTCATTTAAGATCAGAGACTAATATGATTACGGTCGTGGGCGAGCAGAGCAGTGGTCCTCTGTGACTCCTAACATTAAAGGGCAGCCATGAAAATCCCTTCTCAAATCACTCTGCTCCATGCGTTTTGTCTTTTAAGCTTAATGCTGGAAGACAATAAAGGCACAGGTTTTTTAATGTTGTCAATCAATTAGAGAGACTTTCAACTGATCATCACAGCTGGTTTCTGTATTTGCCTGCCCATCTTGCTGCATGGAAAAGGTAGGGCTTTAGAGGGATTTATGTGGATATTTCCAGTGAAGATTTCTAATTAGGAAATATATACTCCACTGGGAACAGGTTACGGAGTCAGATAACGTGCCTCTAATTTCCTCTGATAATCTCAGAACAGCTTGATATTGAAGCAGTGTTCTGTATCTTTCTAGAGTAATATACTGTGCAAGTGATATATTGTGAAAAACCCCATTCAGCTCAACAGGGTTATAAATGCAACTAATTAGAGAAGCGAATGACCTCATTAGGACCAGTCAGCCTCCAGGTAGATATTCACTCAACAAATTAAGGCAATATATTAGGCACAGGTTAAAATGAAGGAAGAAGATGTTGCTGGTTTTGAATATTGAAGGAAGATTTTCCACTTAAGACAATGTGTGTTAAAGGCAAACTAAGTATCGGTTTTCAAAGTGACAAAGGCAGTTCTGTCATGTTCTTTCTGTTCCTCAGTATTTCTGAGTTTCAATGCAGCCATATATAGTGTAAAATGCTAATTACTAACATAATACCTCACTTAACATCCTGCGACATCAAAGGTCCAATTGTTGGATCCTAAGAATGCCGAACACAAATGTGGGTGGCGTTGTGAGGTCACCAAGTATGATGACAAGAGAAAAGATGTGTCACGGGGCCGTGTTTTTAGTGCCATGTCACTAGTCCCGGGCCCTCAGTCAGCCCGGGTCACTTAGGGTCAGTGCCAGGGCCCCCCTGAAAGCCCCCATCATCCATCTTCCTGTGATGACATCACCATTTCCGGCTCCTCCCCCACACACTGGTCTGGTGTGCGTGTCAAAGCCACGGGGGCCAGGACAGATCCCAGGTTGTGAATTAATATCACTCTCACTTCTTAATCATGCTAACGATCCTTCTTTCATATTATTTCTGGCCAGCTTCCTCTGCTTACCATGGATCAGATGATCCGTGACAGTGGATTAAAGAATAGTGCGACTTTATAGCATGATTAGCTAAATACATGCAGTGATACATTACAAGTGACAACAGGGCCAAAAATAGTAATGCTTTCAAGCTGCAGTAAAAAGTCTCTGAAGAAAGTACAGTTTGGTAAACAATCAGGACAGCAGAAAGGGCATATTCATAAATCATAATCAGAAAGTGACGCACTCAAGTTTATATGTCTAGTGTCTAGTTCACAGTACTGGTAGATGGATGGATCTTTTATTGCTTGCAAACCGGAGTCCTGACTCCAGGGAACTTCTCAGTTGACAGGATGTTTGAATCCTGACGTGGGCTGATCCATGAAAATCCCATTAGAGTCTTGCAGATAAACTACAGTACAGCATACGGACTGGGATGCTGAGGAGATTTACCAGTGGGAGGTGAACAATGGGAACGAGATGGGCAAGGTGCTCACAAACCTGGTGTTACTGGAAGCTGACAGTGCTGGTTCTTTGTGTGGGGAGATACTGTACTTACTCACTGGTGGGAAACAGGTGTTGCAGTGAAGGAGGAGCAGCACAAGGCTCAATGAGCAGTAGCTCTAACTGGATTTTGGGCCCTGTTCCCTCGGGACTCTTCACGGGGGGTTTAGGCTCAGACTGGCAGCCGGATACGTTTTGTGAATTCTGCCTACAAAGTGATACCTGACATTAAGCCAGGAGAAGCATCAGACATCTTGTTAGGGGGCCGTTCTGCGCCGAGGCATTCCTCACGGTTCTCTGGCAGCCTTTGAGGAAGACTCGCATTTAAATGAAGCAGAACAAAGAGAGACTAGACAAAGCAAGAATGACTTTCAGTCCAGCTGTGATACGCAGTGTGTGTCGCGGCACTCATAGTGAGCAGGTCAGCCGGCTGAGCGAAAAAACAAGTAAATGATAAGTACCTTACCGGCTGACGGTCATGGTTTACTCAGCAATTTGCAATCACTGCTAATACTTCATGAAATCACATGACATATTCCAGTGTTTCCCAATCTGCTCCTTGGGGACCCGCAGACAGTCCACATTTTTGCTCCCTCCCAGGACCGGATTGGTCCCTGAGCAAAAACGTGGACTGTTTCAGGGAGCTGGGAGGGAGCTAAAACACGGAGCACCTGTGCATCTCCCAGGACCGGATTGGGAAAAACTGACCAGTTACACTGGCGATATTCTGCTTAAGGGGAAGGAAAGGTCATCTCGCCACCGAGAGATGCTTGCAGCCTCTTGAGCATCAGATATTATTGAGAAAAATACCATGACAATTTGAAGGTTGACCTGATGATCAATCCATCCCTACTGCATGCAGCCCGATCTCATGCAGTGTGATGAGTCAGACAAGTACTCTGCCCTTGTGCTGGCTGAAGAATTCTTGAAGGGTCTCTGCTTCTGGGAAAAAATAAGAGACCACAGCAAAATGTTCAGTTTCACTCATTTCTCAATGTAAGGGTATGAGCCAGTGTAAAATATACTTCTTTTTTTTTTGCAAACTCCAGCCTGGCTCTTCCCTGTTTCTCATTAATGAAGCGTTTCTTCCTTGCTTTATGGGACCTCAGTCCTGCTTCTAGAAGCCTGATACAAACTGTCCTAGCAGTGCACTTCACACCAGCACTTAATGTTCCCCATTCCGATTGAAGGTCACTTGATACCATCTTCCGATTCATGACAAACTGTCAGATAAGTTAATGGTCATCTCTGGCATTAGAAAGTTGCTTCTGCCCTCTGCCTGGCTGGTATTTGGTCATTGCCAGTGTCTCCTGCTTCACCTTATTCTTGTGTGCTGCTGCCTTACAGACTTTGAGCTGGTAAGCAGCCTGCCAGCCTTCTGCCAGCAGAACCAGGATTAAACCAGGATTTGAAAATGCATATTTAAAAAAAATACAGTGGTCTCTTCATTTTCTTCCAGAACTGTACATAACATCCACTGTGAACCATTGCAAAATTGCGACTAGTATCAATTGCAATCCTGTGACTAGGAAAGCTGTATGACATCATTTTTGAATGAAATTGAGGCAGCCCCTACTTCACACTTGTGGTCTTTATTTTACATTCGGTTTTTAGCCAGATGGCCGGGGATTCGCCAAGTGCTCAACGCTGGCCAAACGAGTGAAATCAAATGGCAAGTGATCAAGATACGTCAGAACGAAACCTAATCCCTTTGAGTTATGATTGGTCTGATGGTGCTGAGGGTGAAACATGACAAGGGTAGCAGAATGCATAAAAAATCATGTTAAATGTCCCCGCAAAATACAAGCTAATTAGCATGGCGTCCTACCCTCTTACCGCATTTGGGGGAGAACCTTTAACAAGGGCACTGGCCATATGCAAAACAAGCTATGGAGTGGATGCAGTGTTTAAGAACGTGATAACGTGCTATGAGCTTCTGCTTCTTGACATCATTGAGGTCACCATGGGGGTCAGACGGACCGCGATACTGAATTTATATCATTAGTGTGAGAGGCTATGGCGAGTGCATCCACTGGAAAACAGAACCCTACAGAGAAATTAATTAAATTGACTCCATTTCTATCTCATCACTTGTCCAATTACTTTTCGAGGCCTGGCATTCGACCCATGAGCTACCAGATGAATTTTGAGCAAAGCTAGAGGATTAAGACTAAAGACAGAGCCTCGACTGATCTCTTCCTATGTTCCTTTTGCACAAGTAAATTATTAACGTTTCAAGAAAGGATTCCTCTCCAGTAGATTTATTTCGCCTTTAATCTCAAGTAATACTACTATAGAGCATGACATAACTGCACCAGTAAAGGACTTTTTTGTTGTTTAGCACATTGAAGTAATTTGCTCTGATGAGTACAATGAACTCATTGATAACATGCCATCTGCTGCAAAAGAAATGACCTTAACACAGTCCTGAGTGTTAGAGGAATGTGCGTCTTTAAACAGTCTCTGACCAAGGTTTCCTGTGGATTTAATGACCTCCGTCAGATTTCTCCCAGCGCCAATCCGCTTGGCATCTTAGGACGGCATGCGGAAGCAGTCGAATCATTGTGTGAGCTTCAGAGTGGACTTTCCTGCGCAGTACCTTACAAATTTGAGTGAAAGCGATCTAACGAGCTGGCACCCTGCCAGCCCAAGGACAGTTAATGAACAAGGGCTGAGGAATTCACACCGCAGTGCATTGTGGGTCACGTTTCTAGCAGTGCCGGCGGTTCTGATGGAGGTGGGGGATTTCCCGTAGTCTCGAGTCAGATGGGAGTCCTTGGAGCACCAAATCGTGTTGGAGATAATGACCATCAACATGCATGTCTGCTCAGCTAGTATTGGTTTGCTGGGTCACAGTTATTACCAATGTATGAAGAAAACCACCCTTTTCAGTATTAAATAATATGTCACTATGAATTAAATAAAGCTAAAACACTTAGGCTCATGAGCGTAAATTATAGGGGGGGGGGGAGCATTGTAAGCCCCCAATAATCAAAACCAGCCAATACACCCCCCTGGATCCCCTTAAATAGGTGTGGACCCCAACCCCCTGAGTGCTCAATCCAGAGTTATGCTCTTGCTTGGGCTGATATTCCATCATTCCAAATGCTGTAATGTAATAATATAATATTTTATTACTGTTGCCGACTACGGTCAAGAAATCATTAGATTAAGGTGCGTTTGGTGAAAATGTGGCTGCATGTCCGGATGAAAGTGTGTGCAGCACTGTGGTTTCCATCTTCTGGCTTGAACTGTGAGGTTTAATTTCCCCCCGGAGCTTCGACACCACCATGACCCTTGCTCTGTTTCCCCAAGGAGCCGTGCTTTACCGCACGTCTGACTGAGATGAACTGAGGCCGCGGACACGGTCGAGCAGTGTCACCTCAGGATTTACACCATTCCGGTCTGCAGCAGAGCGATGGCGTCACCATGGAGCTGCAGAGTATCTGTCTTATTGGGTCTGCTTTCCAGAATCATCATCTTTCACCCAGCCTGCGGCCTTGATATCCCTCTGGATGGTGCGTATCTACTCTCTGCCTCTCTCTGCACTTTAACCTTTCATTTTTCCTGACATTATTTTCATAATTTTATTGCTTAGCAAGCACTGTCATGATTTATATCTATTTATAGAGCTTGATACTGGAAAGTTCCAGCTCTTTGCTTTGCATTGTAACACCAGGCCACCTTCTGGGACACCAGTGTTCGTGTCCTTTTTGGCTGTTCCACTCCTAACTTTTCCTCCCAATATCTGAAGTTGAGTAGACAGCACTTCTTGAAAATGGAAAATCCTTCGGGGACTTTATCTTGCAGGCAGCCAGCGCCTCCGTTCAAATTCAGAGCGAAAAGACGGACGGCTCCTCGCTAACGGACCCGGCAGAGCTGAGCGCGGGCTTATCGCGCAAAGTGGCTCTCTCGGAGTCATGGCTGCCACAGCCAATTCGTTTAAATCTGCCTGGATCCTGGCCGCCACAGATCAGCCTTTGTTTCTGTATCGGTCCGTAGACGTCATCGCCTGGCCATCTCATTTGAAACGATTCCAGAGACACTCATTGTACTCTGCGTGAGCTCTGCTCATTTTAAACACAGGTGTCGTTTAATTACTGATGTTTATTACTGAGTTCGGTTTATATTGAAATTTAAGTTATTAACATGCTGCAACATAAGCTCTACTAAAAATGTATTCATGAGTTTGAATGTCATACATAATGAAATGCTAATTTTGCAAGAAATATATTTCCAATTCCTGCTTGAGGCTTATTCATGTGATAACTGGACGAAAGAGGATATGAGGGTAGCAGAATGTCTAAGTATGTTTGTGTTCATTTTCATGCTCCCGTGGACTCTAGTGTTAGGTCACCTAAACAGTAAGTTGGTTCAGTAATTTCACTGTTTGATGACAGAACCATCATATTAAATCACTAGAGATTTATTGCCTCTACCGCTGCACATTTTATGGGATTGACACTTTCTGCATTATCACACGTATGATGTGTTTTTATTGTGCATTATAATAAGATTGTAGATGACAATGTGTGCAAATGAACAGGGGCTAGGAGGGGTGCTTGTTCAAATGGGTGGGATGATGTATAATGGAAAAAATCACTGTTGTTTAAATGAAGAGAAAATAGCACATTGAAGAAAAATATGACCTCTTCTCAGTTTTTCTCCAAGGTGTTATGATGGATGGATGGATGGATGAGTGAATGAATATTATTCAAGCTCACGCCAATCTGATGTTTTGTCCAGTCGAGCAGCTGCCCAGTATCACTGTGCAATCGCCGAGCTCCGTGATCGCCTTCCCCTTCGATGAGAGGTACCCCATGAAGTGTGAGGCCAGAGGAAACCCAGAACCAGAGTGAGTCACATTCGCCAGCTTAGGGCTGGGCACTGGCTGCTGGTGCTCGCCGCTCCTGGCATCTGGCACACTGTTTCTAACACCACCGTGTGCTGAATCTGTAATTTGGTTCTGTATTTATGTTAGAAATGCTGAAGTGCAAACGGCAGTCGTGTAGCTAAGAAGCCGCTACAACGGGCTTCTATAGTCGATCCTGCGCCTTTTTGATGCTTTTCGATGCCTGGTTGATGCTCATGTGTTATTTCTCTCGCAGATATAGGTGGACGAAAAACGGGCAGGAATTTGACCACAACCAAGATCCCAGATTGATAAAGGAGGAAGATTCCGGCTCATTTCTGATCCCGAATAGCGGAAACGTCACGGAATACCAAGGAACCTATCGGTGCTACGCCTCCAACAGACTAGGAACGGCCATATCTGAGGAGATTGAATTCATCGTGCCCAGTGAGTAGAGCTTCGCAGGTCGAGTCATTTGCTGCAGCCCCTTCTGATGGATTCCGGAATGGAAAATCCAATGAGTTTTTCTTTATCGTGTACATTTCCCGGACTTGTGTAGTGGAGCAGTGCTGAAGCCCTAGAGCCCCATTTCCCTCTACTTCCATTACATTTTCTCCTGTAGATTTGTAGGGGGAAAATGGGGGTGTAGCCCCCTCCTTCACCCTGGGTGTGTTTTCCATTTTGTTTTGGAACATGCTACATAAATATTCAAAGAAATCGCAGGCCAGCGGACCCCATGATGCCTGTGGAAGATGGATATGTGTCAAGCACCCAACTCTCTAGACATGTAACCCGTCAGACAATAAAAAACAATATCAGCAATTTTCTTACCACTGTTGATTGCTCCGACACACTCGCTGCTCTTAACTACACAATATTGTATCAGAGCAATGGTTTCATTGTGACACTACGTACAGAACAACGTACAGAAGAGGGTCTGTGCTTTTATAAACACCAAACCGAATGTGTTTTCACACACGCATATATTATTTACTTAGATGTTCCAAAATTCCCCAAAGAGAAGATTAACCCCATCGTAGTGGACGAGGGTCAGCCAATCATTCTGGAGTGTAACCCCCCCAAGGGAATCCCTCCATTGCAGATCTACTGGATGACCTTAGGTGAGCATGTTAACAGTCCAATATTACTGCAAAGCACTTTTCAGGAGATTGATATTAGAGGATTTAATGTGTTGGTGACTGCTGCTTGCTTAGCCATAGCAAATCCATTGAATAAATTATAAGAAATGATGAAACGTTCCAGAATATTCTCGGGTAGCAAAAAGTGAAGAATGTATTACTACAGATTCGTAGAAGCACTAATATGAGGATGCATTCTGTCAGCTTTTTGTTACTATACAATTAATTATAGTCTATAAAACAAAACAGTGGCTTTACTAAGGAAATGTGCCCCCCTCCTTAGGCTTTTCAAATTTTCCCTCAGCCCAGATGCAGAAGTGTGAAAACAGTTTTTTTCCTGTTTCACATTTTCAGACTATTTATAAAGCGTCTGATTCTCATTTCGCTTTAGTTCATGTGTACAGTTGTTAAGAGCAGTTCTTATTTAGCGATCCCCACGCCCGTCCCCTTCCTGGCCTTTGTTCCTTTGTCCCCCTCAAACCTCTGCCGTTTTTCTGCCCCTTCATAGCGCGGAGGAGTGGCCACCTGTCAGTGACAGTCTCGCCGCTGTCTCGCAGCTCAATGGGGGCTTTTCTGTGTGCTTAACCACAGAGAATTGCTGACACATTCAGCCCCAAAATGCCCTTTAGAAGTCACAAGGAAATTAGCCATTGTGGGTCCAGTCGCTAAGTTTATACACCACAAAAAAAAAAAAAAAAGTGACTCAGATGAACGTATGAAAATGTTAAAGAACTTATTCTGTAAAGCTAAATCGGCTTAATAGTTAATGGTTCAGTCATACGGCTATTTTATTTTAACAATAGAGATCAGAACACAGAGATCCGTGACATTCTGGGGTGTGATCCAACAAGAGTTTAAGTTTTATTCACTATATTTTGAACTCAAAGGAAAATCCATCCAGAAAGCCTTGAATACCCAATGCTTCCTGCTCCTCACATCTTTAAGCTCTGCAGAGTTTGGTTCATCTGCGTTTGCTTTGGTTAATGAGCAGCCATTTGGGTGCAGTGGCTTAGGGAGAGCAAGGGGACCTGGCTTTGAATGGTGCTTACGGAGCGGAGGTCGTTGCTCCTCAACGGCGGCTGAGAGGTGCCCTGCTCCTCTTCCCTGCCCATTCTTTGCTTCTTTTCACTCAGGTCTGCAGCACATTGAGCAGGACGAGAGGGTTTCCATGGGCCTCAACGGGAACCTGTATTTCTCAAATGCCCTGGAGAAGGACAGCCGCAGAGACTACTGCTGCTTCGCGGCCTTCCCCCGGATACGCACCATCGTGCAGAAGACGGCCATGTCCGTCATCGTCAGGAATAGTATGTGTTTGTAGGGCAACCTTGCAGACGTAACCAGTCAACGTGTTTCCTCTCTCAATATCATCGTATTCCATATGCGGACGGATTCTTATAGATTGTGTTTGCATTCACGAACATACGCACGCCTACCTAGTGTGTTTCAGGCATGCTTGGCACAATCTTTATGTTTTCCATTATTCCATTTCAGCTACATCTATCAGTGGCTCAGAGTCTGGTACCCGTGGTGAGTGGGATCGCACACTCCATGTTTAACATCACACATATTTACACTCGCCATGACATTGTAACTAATATTACTGTTCATTCTTTGTAGTGGTTATTTCATTCAGATGTCCTTTATTTAAAGGGGCTGTTCACCCCAAAACTGAAAAAGGGGTATGTTTTAGAGGGACTTTAGTGTTCTCTATCCACCAAGGTCGTCCTACTGGGAGATGTGTTGTTTCGATATCGGTCCTAGAAATGTCGGGCTTCCCTCAAGTATAATGGAAGTGAATAACATTCTTTCTGTGGTGATTAAAACTCAAATAAAATACATTTGAAAAATTCAACAGCAATGTCTCTTACCAGAAATTATAACCCGGTTATTGAAGATAATCCACAGACTTTGTAGTGAGTAGTTTAATGCATGAATTGTTTCCTTCTACCGAACTCCACACACCAATCATGTCACTGGGCAGAATATACGAGCCCGAGGACCTCGTGTGGAAAACACATCGTTTTCAGTTTTGGGGTAAACTGCCCTTTTGCATTTTATTCTAGGCTTAATTCAAGCTTCGAAGCTGTATGTATTGTGTGTATATATGCGTGTATGTATTGTGTGTATATATGCGTGTATGTATTGTGTGTATGTATGTGTGTATGTATTGTGTGTATCTATGTGTGTATGTATGTGTGTATATCTGCGTGTATGTATTGTGTGTATGTATGTGTGTATATCTGTGTGTATGTATTGTGTGTATGTATGTGTGTATATCTGCGTGTATGTATTGTGTGATGTATGTGTGTATATCTGTGTGTATGTATTGTGTGTATGTATGTGTGTATATCTGCGTGTATGTATTGTGTCTATG
>JAOYFF010000128.1:16925896-16946592 GCA_025773925.1 Cryptomyrus ogoouensis
TTCAGCCAATCAGTCCTCTAATTAGTAATCTAATTAGGGAGTTGCAGCGAAAACCCGCATACACACCGGCCCTTTGTAGATAAGATTGCCCACCCCTGGCCTAGGCTCTGGACCCCCATGACGCTGAATAGGACGAGTGGGTATAGAAACTTGATGGATGGATGGATGGAATATAGTGCATACTATGCCAAAAGGTATAGTGTCACAGCAGTTATCACTTTCTCCAGTGTTTTCTGTTTCATTTAAAGTGTATTTCTGTAGGTATTTTGCAGATGATGGGATACTACAGATTGCCAACGTGAGCCACAAAGACCAGGGCACGTACACTTGCCGGGCCAGAACCTCACTGGATCAGGACATGGCTTCTGCACATCTCATAGTGCTGGGTGAGTGAGAGAGTTCATCCGAGGAGACACAAAACACCATCAACCTCGACCATATCTCACACTAGGGATGGATAAAATGACTCTACATGAACCATTTGCTGTATTTTTTGACCCCACTAGATGGTGCTCTCTGTTCAAAAAAGGGTAAAAAGCATGACCCAAAGCAAACCAAAAGCATCATCTAGTGGGGTCAAAAAATACAGCAAATGATTCATTTTGTCATTTTGTCCATCACTAACTCACACCATTTTCACCAATTTGTAGGTCTGGAGATAAAAAAAAAACCATTAGACTGCAAGTTTTTTCCCTCTGTCTTTTATCTTCAGTATGGTCAATCAGAGTAAACAGTAGGAGTGAAACATGAGATTTTTGTATTACAGTGCTCTATTTTTTCTGTTATTGCTTTAGACGTCCCTGATATACCAACCGACTTGGTCCTGTTTGAACACAAAGACAGGAGTGTTAGGCTGAAGTGGGTGCCTGGGGACGACCACAACAGTTCGACCACAGGTAATGAGCACATTCATCTGACCTCGCTGGTAACAAATGGCAGGAAACCAAAAGTAGTAAACATTACCTAAGGCCGAAGAAGGACGCCATGGCTTAAAACGGAAATGCCAATGAATTTATGATGGCCTCTAATAGAGCAAATTTTCTGAAGGAGGACAGGGCAGTTTTCACAATATTTATTGACAGTTTCATCTGATAAGAAAGCAGGCACCTTGGACACCTTTCATTTGCATTACTGACAGAGCTGAAAACCAGATGTCTAGATAAAGTACCTATGGACTCTCGATGGGACACCCAGCGTGTATAGAGTCAGACGTGTTTGTTCTGTGAACAGAGTTCATTGTTGAATATGAAGAGAGCCAGTGGGAACCTGAGAAGTGGAAGGAGATGGCCCGGGTCGCCGGAAATCAGACCTCGGCTCTCCTTAAGCTACACGGACATGTGGATTACCGGTTCCGAGTGGCTGGAATGAATGCTGTAGGAAGAGGAGAGTTCAGTGAACCCACCAGACGATACAAAACTCCACCCGCAGGTTTCTTCCCCTTCTACTAGTGATTGACAAAACGATGCTTCATGGTCCATTTGCTGTATTTTTTGACCGCACTGATTTGCTTTGGGGCCTGCTTTGTGCCCTTTCTTGAACAGAGAGCACCATCTAGTGGGGTCAAAAAATATAGCAAATGGTTCATGAAGCTTGATTCTGTCCATCAATACCTTTTACTTATTTTCAGGTTCACTTTCTCTCCACATAACCTCGTACTTGATTAGCTACTTAGCTGCCATTCACCCAAAGGAACTCACAGTTTTTACCCACATATACAATTGGATAAATTTAGGTAAAGCACCTTACTCAAGGGCCTTACAGCATAGGTCCTATTCAGATTTTAACCCGCAGCAAGACAAAGTCCATAACCACCATGCCACTTGCTGCACAGCTAAGCAAATGCACGTATTGAGATCACGCTGTTCCTCGTGGACTAACTAATGCAGGGAAAAGTTTCCAAAAACCATTTACATCCTCTTTCACGCATAACATATTAAAAATTTAATGCTTGTCAATTACATTTTTGAAAACAGTTTTCTGTGTCTGTGTAAATGCCTCTTACAGTGTCTACATGGGAGGGGAATTTCCATTAAAAATATGGATAATTCATAAAATGCACATTTCCCTTTTTAGCTCCTGACAGGAATCCCGAAAATATCAAAATCGAAGGTCATTTGCCAGATGAGATGGATATTAAATGGGAGGTAAGATGTCAACTGTTCTTCATCAAGTGGTGGTCAACAGCTTTGTTTCCAGTAGTGAGAGTGTATGTCTTCAGTTATACATTTGACTTATGTGGTTAATAACCTCCCCAGACAAAGAAACAAACAGACAAAGAAACATTTAAATATTCTCTGTGTACTTTGCAGTGAGGGAACATTACTCTTGCCATACCACATTTTCCATCAGTTCAACTGCCGACCGTTTCTGAATAATCTGTTATTGCTCATTTGCTTTTGCTGTGATTCATCATGCTCTTTTCCGACTCCTGGTTTCCGTTAATTATATTTTGGTCTTTGGTAGTACGAATATCATGATTATGCAATAATGCAATTAACTTACTACAAAGTAATGAATATAATATGACATCCTACTGAGTTAGTAACGACCAAATCTCACATCATTCTCTGGGAGGATATATTAAGATTAATTGTGACGTCTTTATCTTTTAAGCCTCTGCTGCCCATTGAACACAATGGTCCAGGCCTAGAATACAAGGTGAGCTTCAGACGTCAAAACGCAGAAGAGAAATGGAAGGAATATGTGGTGAAGAGGCACTCCTTCATTGTGAAGAACACCCCCACGTTTGTGCCGTACGAAATCAAGATCCAGGCCAAGAACCACCAGGGCTGGGGGCCAGAACCCAAAGTGGTGATTGGCTATTCTGGAGAAGACTGTAAGTACACATGCTATTACTCTAGTGCTGGTTAGACGAATGAGTGAAATTCAGCAATGAAAAGACAGTTGAAGTTTCAGCGAGAATATTTAAGCAGTTTGTTGATACTGATTAATCCCCATGCACTGTTCCTCAGCAGGATCCTTGAGGGACTAAAGTCCTTTGGTTCAAGTTACCTTAAAAGAGATTTAATGCTAAGTCATCTTACTTTGAAATTGAAACTCATTCTAAGACTGGCCTTCAAGGATTCAAACTGACTGTACCCAGTCAATGTTTGTGCTTCTGCCAGATACATGACACCTTTGTGGTATTTCCATCCTGTCAACGGACAGGATCCATACTAGTCTTTGTCGCTGTTTCTGATTCCTCAATGGTGGTATTTTCTGTATCCCCATACCCTGTATCCCCATACCCTGTTATTCAACTTTTGACAGTCTTATACAGCGATAGAATTTGAGGATCCCAGATGATGGCCTTCAACCAGCTCTGAATTCACTTTCATGTGGGGGTGCAAAGAGCACATCTCTTTTCCGTCGGGTGCAATGGCTTGAGATGCAGGTGTGAACATCTCTCAACGTTCCCTGACGGGTTAAGGTTCATTTATACTTCTGTGTACAATCTACACAGTTGGTATGCTGTAGGTACGCCGTAACGGTGTATCTTATACCATAGCCTGACCCGTACCTGACCCAGCGATTACGACCCCGCGCGAGTTTGAATGCTCATGACGGCATAGTCCAGTCGCATAGGCCACGGCGTAAGGGTGCGTAAACCCAACAAAGGAGTATGGATCAGCTTTTAGGGTTGGAGGTCGAAGCCCCTGGGGGGGCTGCACTCTCAAGCACCAACAATTTCTTCGGAGCGTCCAGATAATTTTGGCCCTTTCGGCTGAGGGGCAGTTTGGCCGGCAGGGGCACGATTGCTTTAGAGAAGATGTGTCCTTATTTTTTTTCGCTAAATTATTCTGTTTTTGAGTTTTTATTCTCTAATTAGTGCTCTTCACCATCAGATTATTAAAAGTCTTGTTTTTTATGATATAATTGGTTATGGATCCTTACATTGGGGGTGTTTGTTCATTGTTAGCATTTAATCATGAACTTTAGTGAAATTCAGTCCTTTCTTTGAACTTTGAAAGATCTGTCTGTCTGTCTTTTCTTTTTGTCGCATCACATGATGGTTCTGAAAATTGCTTTCAAAAGAAAGATCACTTGTATATTATTCACTTTCCATGTGCATTTATTTGTGTTTTTCTTTTTTAATGTTTTACTTCACACCTGGGATCCAGTAACTTCTTTAGCAAGAGCTCTCATGACGATTTTTCTCTTTGTATCTTGTCATGCAGTCCCTTCTGCGGCTCCAGAGGATGTGGCCGTCGACGTCTTGAATAACACATTGATCAAGGTCACCTGGGCTCGCGTCTCCCAGGACAAGCTGAACGGGCACCTGGGAGGATACAGGGTAATAATTCCTCCGTAAATGTTATTGCACTTTTTACATGGATGGAAGAAGGGGATAGAGACACCTTGTCCTTATGCCTCACTATGTCTCTTGATCCCTCGTTAAACCCACTGGATCGTAAAATCTTTCCGTCTTTCTAAGTTGGTTGGATCCTCTGCCTTTTTAATGTGCATAACTGCTTACAGCATTTTCAGTCACAGCAGCACACTTACCCTCCTGTGGCTCCCTGAAGCCTTAAACCACGCTGTCTCATGTGCTGGCTTAGGTGAACTGGTGGAGGTTCCGGAGTCTTCTGGACTCGCAGAGAGGCCAGGGGGAGAAGCATTCGCTGACATTTCCAGGGGACAGGAACCATGCAATAATCCCAGGCCTGAGACCCTTCTCTGAGTACAGTCTGATTGTCATGGCATTCAATGGAAGGGGAAATGGGCCGGGGAGCCACTCAGTGACCTTCAAAACCCCAGAGGGAGGTAAGAGAAATGGAGGTGTTAGAGCACCGGCCTCAAAGGCAAAGTGGAACTCCCCTCTGTCCAGCACAATTAGGTAAAATCTGCAAACAAGCAGACCGTAAAGACTCTAAAAGCCGGAAAGCTGACTTTTGTTTTTCCTTCACACAGTTCCTGAGCAAATCCCAATACTGAGGGCCACTAATGCCCAAAGAAATTCCATCACGCTTGTCTGGGCGCCCCCTCTAGAGGCCAACGGCGTCCTCACCGGCTATTTCCTGGAATATCAGCTGAGTAGGTGCACCTGATCGGTATAATTCAGTTCTGACATTTTCCCGTCTCTCGGCGGATGGCTGCTACTGGAAGTGTAGAGAATAGCCTGATCTTACCACAGGGACGCAGCACAGTGCCAATTTCTGCAAGCTGCACCATAAAGAGAGCCATCCTTTACAAATAATCAGCTTAACTTGCCTCAGCTGTTTATTACCTAAAACTGTCAACTTCTTAAAATATTGCCAACTTACAGGACAGGTTTAGGAAGAACTGTGTATGACTAATGTTGTGTATTTCAGTGCTAAGTGGAATGTGAGTTTTCGGCATAGACTGAAATAATAACTTGATTCGGAAGGAAAATATTTCTTCTACTGCAAGTAGGTATCCTCTCAAAAATCATCAGGTGTGATGACTTGGCAAGCTATCAGACATCATCCATGAAGGCGGAGCTACACTACTGTATATGGACAAAAGTATTGGGATACCCTTAGTAATTATAGGAAAGGGCCACATAAGCCACACCCACTGGGCTTTCCAGAACGGTACAGGCTGTCAAAGCGACTAAGGGTTAGCCAGCTTCACATTAATGCCCTTTGATTTGAGTGAGATATTGGACAAGCTGGTGTCCCAGTACTTCTGTCCATATAGTTTATCAACACCGTCCACGAAGGCGGGTACTGGTGATGCACTGGGTCTCCTGGCAGTGAGGCCGGTGCAGGACTTGACAGAGACAGCATGGCTGGGCATTGAGGGTGCCTGATGGCTTCATCTCGTTACAGCGCTAATGAGTTTGAGTGGGGGGGGGGGGGGCTATGGCCTTCGGAGACCCCAGCCAACCTGGCACCGACACCGGGATTCACTGCGCAGACAATCCGTTCAGAATTTCTCCTCATGTTCCTTATGAGACCATTAATAAACATGATAATCAGCATTATAATGTTTAAACTATATGGCTGATTTGTTTATTGATACATAAACTGTAAACATTTGCCCTTTGTAAACCTACTAAAGTCTTAGTAGCAATGTAACAAACATATAACGGTCTATTATAAATTGTTTTTCTTATCATTCAGGATTATACACCTACCATGGTGGGGAAATAATGACTCAGACTTTTCAGACTGTCATCAGTTTTTATCGAGAAATTCCACTAAAGAGCTTGTTCCAGCATGTTATTTTAGCAGAAATCAATATCAAATAATGCATAGCTTATAAAAATGGATTTCCATGCATTATGCATCAACAGTGGAATCTCTGAGTCCAGTGAACAATTCAGTACATTTACATAGCGTCAAGGATGCAGTGTAAAGCTGCCTGAGGATTAACAACCTGAATAAATATATATTGTTTTTATTCCGCTCAAATAAATGCACTGTATATTAATGTATTTTCATTGGTTAATATTTATAGCATTTCCTCAAGAATAATATTATGTCATACACCTATCCTGATATAGGAAAGTTATATAAACATATTAATGAGAAGGTTTAATTTTTAGGTCCCAGTGGAAGCACTCATGTGTCATGCGGGACGTAATAAACTCCGCCTTCCTCCCCATGGTGTCAGAGGAACTGAACAGATACAAAGGTGTTGAACTGTCATATTCAGCCACAAAGATTCATCAAATGGATTTGACTTTTTAGCAAATTAAACTTATAAACCTAAATAGTATAAGAATAAACGCAGAACATGTCAGTGTGGTATGAAATCTGTATTTTTATAATCATGTGTTGTAATTGTGAAAGTACATTAAAATGGATGATGAATTTTAGTAGTTTAAGGTTAAAGGCACAGTAGCTCACCTTAAGTCGGTTACTGTGAGTGCCTGATGCGTCCGTCCTGCTCTAACATTCACCCTGCATTGTCATTTCAAGTCAATGACACTGAAGACTTGGGGAAGCTGCAATCCATTAATATCAGCTCTCCTGACACCAACAAATGGGTCCTGGAGAACCTGGAGCCTGTCAGCCGCTACAAGTTCTACCTGAGAGGCTGCTCCAGAGTGGGCTGCGGACCGGCCGTCAGCGAGGAAGGCACCACTGCCCTCGAAGCGAGTGAGTGTCACAGGGGCCCGGGCCCCAGCAGGAGGGACCCCCAGGGCTGCATGCTGGGCAGGGGCTGATGGGGGGGCCACCGTCACATGACTGACCTCAGAGAAGATAGATAATGTGTAGGAGGGCTGCCACACGTTCAATATTTTCATTTTTCCGTCCAAGCATCATTTTGTGGGTAAGCAATATCATAAGTATATCGCCCTGGGTTTCATTCATCATTGTCACGAAAGAACAAGTGCTTATTGATCTGAGGGTAAAATTCAGCTGTTAAACAATCACTTTACAATAAAGCGAGAAAGGAAAGAAAGACAATTTCGCGTTACAGATAAGAGAGATAAAAACCTTAAAGATGAAAACTGAGCTTAATTTCCTATTAAGTTAGCAAATAAAGATATGCGGAAGATGTACAGTATAAAATATCATAAAAAATAATTGCTCTATTTCTGTTGCACTTCCTAGTTTATTTTCTTAGTTATTAATTTCCTAATTTCAAGTCATAATCACAAATGTAACAAATCAATTAAATGTTCCGTCCCTCTTATTGTAATGGACTAAAATAGGCAAAAAATCCAAAGGATTTGAATTATTGCCAATTATTGTCTTATTGCCAATTTACTATGCAACATTCCTTTGGAAAATGATACATTACATAAAGGTAACTGCAAGCTCAGCTTTTTTCTTTTCAATTCCACTGGTCTAGACGTAATCACTAAGTCTACACTCAGTGACCACTTTATTAGATACACCTATACAGTGTCACATAGGAGCCCCCTTTTGTCACCTGAGGATCTTGGAGCCTTGGAGCAGTGGAGCATTTCTGCACACCGCTGCTGTACAAAGCTGCTGCTTTAGCACTTGTGGCCTTCCTGTTATCCGTAACAGTCTGGCCATTGTCCTCTTGCCTCTCTCATTAACACGGTGTTTTGAGCATCAGGACTGGTGCTGACTGGTGCTTTTTGTTTATTACACAATTCTGTGAGCCCGGGATACAGTGCAGAGTGTGAAAATCCCAGGAGGGGAGCAGTTTCCGTCAAGCTGGAGTCCCCGTGTCTGGCTCCAGTTACTACATCATGTTTACAGTCACTTTCCTCACACATCATGCCCTGTGATGGACTGGCATCCCATTCATGGCGCCTCTTGTATCAGGCCCTATGCTTCCTGGGCTCATCAAGCTCCTGTTCTATATAAGCAGTTGTGGAAGGATGGATGATTGGATGGATGGATGGATGGATAGATGGATGGTTGTTAGATGTTTGGAAATATGCTTAGAGAAGCATTACTACTGGTTGACAAATGCATATTTGTAAATATGTAGATTTCCGATTTGGTAGTCTTAGTATTTTGTAAAAGTAAGCTTTTATTCTATTGGTTATTACTGAACACTTCCCATATTATATAATATAAAAAATATATTTTAAAATATTTATTAGTTTTAAAAGAAAATGAATATTAAACATATCAAACTATGCTGCTGCATTTATACACGCCATCAGGTAACATGGACAATATACAGAGCTATATATGTCTGTATGAGTTCTATTAATAAGTGGTATGATTAAACAGCAATTATGTAATTTAGTCTTGCCAGCCATTATTATTAAGGTAATTATCCTCAAAGCAACTGCGCTTTATTCACCTTGATTGTGAGTAAATCATAGCTGATTGTGACTAAACAAATCAGTCAGTTTGGTATTAGCCCTGTGATTCTGTGACTCATCAGCCGCCGCTGTGTATTAATCTACCAGTGGCAGATTTCCATAGTCACAGGCTGGGGTCGGCCCTGGGTTAATGCTCTCGGTTTGATAAGCGTTCAAATGAGTGGTTTCCCCAACTTTCCACGGGTGAGATTGCCTTTCATTATTCATATTTATTTATCCGAAGTCTCAATTACATCGAGTGAAGGTAAATATTAATCCGGCAGATCATTACCGGGCTTTGACTTGGCGTGCAATGCCAGCATCCTGGATGCAGGGTCACCTTAAGATCAGGTGGTTAAACACTGGCGAGGGCAGATGCCCGTGCCAAAGTCCACCGTGCTCTACGGGGTGGGTTGTTCATGAGGAGGCAGCGGACGGGCAGATGCGGGTGGGCAGCGTTCTCCTGGCAGGGAGAAGCCGTGACGACCAGCTGAAGGTGCAGGAGACACGCTATGCTGGGGCACCAGGTGTTACCCGCTCAACAGAAGGACGGATACAACAGCCAAGGCCTTTCTGTAGGAAACATACTGTGTGTAATAGCTTTGGCAAACAAAACGCAGATCTCCAGCTGACTGGCATCACCATAGTTACATTCACGGAGGCGTACTGCATGATATCTCTGCCGTCTTCAGTGTTTATCGTGATAGTGAGATCATCCGCTTTCAATTCATACTGTAATACATTATGCATGATATTAAAATCTCCGTTCTGTTGAGCCACTTCCTCTTCAGCGAGGTGGGACCGGCTTCTGTAGGATCCTTTCCTGTGGATGGCATCTCTGCCTCATCTTCAGTAACCCACTAACCTTTTCCACTTCTTCTTGCTTTCTCTCTCCTGTTCCATCCCTATCCCCAGTCCCTGCCCTCCTGAATATTAGTTCCCATGTAACCGACAACTTTGCAAAAATTAGCTGGATTCCAGCGAGCGAGCCCAAGGATGCAGAATTTTATGTTGCGTATAAGAATAACCGTAAGCTGATTTTTTTTTCTTAATTTTGATATTGTGAAAGAGGTTAAAATGATACTGTTTCCATTATGCAGCCAATCGTCTGATGAGTCAGTTTATTTGTCTGATATGTTTATTTTCTGAGCATGGATAACAAAATTAGACATCGACTAATGGCTTTATACATTATGGGATATCGTATCGTATGTTAACATTGCTGACTTGGCTGAAGCAAAACTGGTACAATTAGGAAGAAAATCATCCTCAGTGTTTTGTGCATGTGTGTGCAGCTAGTGTCATGACACATGATCATCCCTGACTGTGCACCTTCTATAGGTGAAGGTAACTGGAAGATCTCAGAGGCAGTAAACACCTCTAGGAACTTCCACATCATTCAAGGGCTCGAACCCGGGACCGTGTACACTGTGCGCCTTTTGACTAAGAACTGGGTCGATAATTCTAGTATTTTTGAAGATGTTATCAAGACCAGGGGGAAAGGTGAGATGATGAGGGACTGTGCTTGAAAAGGAAAAAAGGAACAAAATTAACTGATATGTAACAAGCACGCTAAAATGAAATGTCAGACATCTTATTCAAAACCGGTCTATGATATTACCTGAAATCAATTTCATGAAAATAAGTTGAATTGTGAGAGAATGTTCTAGAATGTTCAGTTCTCGTTTGTTAGTTATTCATGCTCTCTCTTTCTTTGACACTAGCCCCAAGTTTGCCCCTCTTTAATAAACCAGCTTGTTATAGATATTTGTTGTTAGTGGGACAATGTTTGACGTCGTTCTAAGTATACTGCCTGCTAGTTAAAGCCAGGCAGGACATGGTGAATGTCTGACATGGTTAAGGCTGATTGTAATCAAGGTGTTTTCTCCTCAACAGGTCTGGCCATCATTCACGGAGGAATATCCACACAAAGCTGGTTTATTGGGTTAATGTGCGCAGTGGCTTTTCTTACACTTACGGTCCTAATCGCCTGCTTCATCAACAGAAATAAAGGGGGCAAATATTCTGGTAAGTGCTCTTTTTTTTACAGAAAACTCATTACCAGTGAAAGGCATTTTCCCCTGTATGAGATATGGAAATCCATATAGGAGCTTTCCCCGTTAAAGCTGACCAAAAAGACAATCATAGCGGTACTTCAGGGCCTCTCTGGATCGTTGTCTTCCTTTCTTGCCGTTACAGTGTTATTTGGAATTCCAATTACTAAAAGAACCACATCAACAATGTACAAGGACATCGGAGGTCACAGACCAAATAGGGGAAGGCGCAGATGAAAACACATTTAGCCATTTAGTTCCTTTAGCTCCCCTGGGATCTTGTGAAGGCCTGGCTTTGTGTTAGAGCTTCAGCTCCTTATCTGGAGTCTCTGAGTCTTACCGCTTTACATTCAAACTTTATAACCTGGCATGTGAGAGACCAGGAGTCAGAGCCAAAGCTGAGTTGTGCTGCATCGCTCACTCGCCACTAGTATCAAATACGACAGTCACATAACAAAAAAGAAAGTTATCTTTTGCCTTTCAAAAGCCGGTAAAAAAAACTCTCCTCACCTCCTGCCTTTCCCTCACTTCACAAAAGTCATTTGTTATATACAGATGTGTGTGTGTGTGTGTTTGTATTTATATATATACATACAAACACACTTAAGCTGAAGCAATACAGCTTAACTTAATAGCCTCGTGTAACTTAATCCTGGAGGGATTCAACGAAGTAGCAGTTTTGGAGGAATGAAAACTATCCATACAATTCTGCGAATATCTATAATCCTCCGAATGCCTGGGGGTTATAAATGGGAGCCACTACAGAAATGTGACAGTGTACATCGCAAATCATTTGACAAGATGCATGTCTCTTATTATGACATCATGAGACATTGTTGTTTTTCTGAATGCTTCTCTTCTGCACTGTGTAGTCAAGGAAAAGGAGGACCTGCACCCAGATATAGAGTCACAGGGCATGAATGATGACACATTCTGCGAATACAGGTATATGGACTTTATTTTGACTCTTGTCCATCACATGTATTACTGCTGCATTTTCCATAATCTAATTCATGGGCTTCTCATTCTGAAGCAAACCTAATGTGCATCAATTTGTCAAAGGAGCAACACAAGCATCATCACGCGAGACACATTATGGGAGCCGTTTACATGTAGGTGCTAAACAACATTTTGTTGTTTACACATCAGAAATGTAGCTGTTTTTGTGATTGTTAATCCATAGACTGTGGCAGTAGAGCATTAGGAGATCTGAGATTTTAGCCCTTTACCTTTAGATGATGGCTGTGTGAAATGCGGGACCACAATCAGCGTAAGTGGAAAGCGCACATCTCCAGGACATGTAGGTCACCACTGCAGCAATCATGTCCATCACGTCCATAACACAGAGGGAGGCCAACATCAAAACTGCAGAGCTGGCGGCTGCACTGAGAGCTGGACTCTGCTCTTTGCAGGAATTAAGAGATACAATTTGCGCTTGGGGGTGACACGGTGGTAAGCACTGTTGCCTCACACCTCAGGGACTAAGGTTTGAGTCTCTGCCATGGCTTCATGTGTGTGGAGTTTGTATGTTCTCCCCGTGTTGTCGTGGGGTTAGGCCAGGATAGGCTCCAGACCCCCACTACCCTGAATAGGACAAGTGGTTTCAGAAAATGGATGGATGTGTACTTTCTGTACTTCTTCCAAGCCCCAGTCTTTGTGGTATGGACATATAAACCTTTGGTGAGCTTAAGTGAGCTGAAATCCTGAATGTTTTGGTCCTCCCAGTTTGAAAAAAAAAAAAAACATTAATTGCACACGTGTTGCAGCTGACTGTCAGTTTTCTAAGGGCTTCAGTGATGCTGTTAGCTTGTTAGCCAAGGAACTCCCGTTCCTTCATGCCCCGAACCCAAGGTCTTCCCCAGTAGTCTCAGTGAGAGTGTTAGCGGTTAGACATGACTACGGTGAGGTAACATTTAACTTCCTTGTTCCTTGGCATGTGTCCCCACAGTGACAATGACGAGAAGCCACTGAAGGGCAGCCTGCGCTCTCTTGATGGGGACATGAAGGCCACAGACAGCGGGGACAGCCTGGTGGACTACGGGGACGAGGATGGACAATTCAATGAGGACGGCTCATTCATCGGCGAGTATGCGGGGCGCAAGGCGCGGGAGTCTATGGAAGTTAAAGGGACTGCTCCAATCAGCGCGTGAGGACAGGAGTGTTAAGATCCATCGCTAGGACACCACTGTGATGTCATTTGTGGACCACGCTGTGATGTCATTTGTGGACCACGCTGTGATGTCATTTGTGGACCACGGTGTGATGTCATTTGTGGATGGAAGTAGGAAATAATTGGCTTCATCTATGCGGAGGACTGAAAGTCCACACAGAAGTTAAGATGGTGGCTTCAGCCGATCTCCACCTTGATTCTATGTGGCTCAGTGCCTGTTTATTGTTACAGATTTGCGATCATTCCTAAATTTATATATTTCAGTGGCTTTTTTATATCACTGTAAAACTTTAGGTTGCTGACTGCTTTTTTGAATGCAGCAACTCTTTGTATTTCAGTCATATGTACAAAATAAAAAGACACATTTCCGTGCAAAGTGTGGTTTCTCCCGCAGCTTCTCAAGCCAGCGTTTCTCTGTATAACCGCATGCAGGTGTTTTGTGCATATGTGTGTTTGTGTTTTTCATTCGCCAAGGATATTGTTGCGTTTTATATTTGAGGTACAGACTTTACCTGCAGTTTTATAGTATATTAAACCATGTACATACTCAAGTATTTCTTGTTTAACTATCTTCACACACGCTTGAAAAATTGGTAGGGAATGTGTTAGGATTGATAATTAAACCGAATTATAGTAAAACAGAATAGACTTCATCTTGGGCTTGTGAAGATCATTGTATCATAAACATATACTGTAAATTTACGTGGTGCCTTCATTTTTTATATAATCTTCATATTTTATTTAGCTATAAATACATGTATAAATTGTTTGGGTTTTTTGCAGTTTTGCCATTATAAACACATCAGTTATGACATCATACATTCAGAGAAGACATTAGTTATATATCAGACCCAAGATACTAGTTCCAAGCTAAGTAAGCATTATATTACAGTTATCAGCATAGTTAATTAATGGGAACCATTGAAAAGCACACAAATGTTAAGAAATAGTATAATATTGTGATAATGATACATTGTTCTTTTTAATTAGCCATATTTATCAGTCTGCAGTGGAAAAAAAGAGCTGAGGTCATATTGCCTAAAATGACCTTTTAACTGTGCTTGTACTATATTCATTCAGTATCCTTCCATATCAGTTTTATCAATTTGTTTCTAGTTTGGGTGGTAAAACTAAAAAACTGCTGATACTGAGGCCTCAGGGAAGGAATATCAGGAGCAAAATGTCAGTTAGGCAGTTAGACTGCTGTTTATATAATTATTGCCTTTTTTGTTATGGGAGTAACATGTCTAACGCATGGTAGTGGTATCACTGAATTACTATTTGTAATTGGTCATCATCTAAAAACAATATTCATGACGCATGGAGTAGTGTAGTAAGATTAATGAACAAAAAGTGTATGCTTTCCACTAATAAACATTCATAAAGTGAAAGTCTGTACTTCCAAATATCACTCCTATGGATTTATACTTGGCAGTTGAAAGGAAGGAATGTGATTATTTTTCCTTGTACCTAAGGATGTGCAAAGAGATGTGTTTTTTTTTAACTTTCTTAACTGGTAATACCTGAAGAATATGATAGAAATAGAGATGAAATAATGTAGCAAGTGAGTTTGTATTACTGTCATTTGATGTCAGCCAGAAAAATGCATGTGATTCTTCTACGTTCTGTTGAAAGTTACACTCTGCTGAAATGTTGCGAGGTGAGATCGATTAATCAGACAATATGGATTTGGCAGCGTTTTACTCTACATCATAAAAATGCAACAGTTCAGCTTTTGCTTGAAAATGTTGAATTTGCAAAAAAATGTATAAAGAAACAAAGCAACTCAACTTTTCAGCTATCCACCCTCTAAGACACGACTATCGAAAGCTACAAGTTGAATGAGTAACAAACAGCCCTGCGGTTGTCCTGCTGTAATTTAATTTTCACCGAGTTCCTTTGCAGAAAAGCTTTGGCCTCTGTATTCAGTCAAGCTAAAGATGGACGAATTGAAAACAGAAAGGTCACTCTCACTGAAACAGGATGTTGAAAACCCTGTAAGACTTGAGGGAACATTTTCAGAGTAAGAAGCCTGAAAACGAATTCACCTAAATCACCTTGAACATTATAAATAGCATAAAACTCAGGTCAAACTAGGCATTTCCCTCTACGGCCCCAGTGAAAGCTCACCTTGTGAAACGCTAGAAGAACTGGTGAGTTAAAACGCAGGAGGAATATGAGCAACTCTGTCCCATAAATCTGTGCCCCCAGCGGCTAGTAACAGGCTGCTCTCAGCTTCCAGCTCGCATCCTTAATGGCGTATTTAACTATATTTGGTGCATAAGGGAGTACAGGTCCAGGTCTGGACTTTTTGGTTCCAATCATTACCATCTGCACATCTCAGGAAGCTGTGAAAGTCTGACCTGCGTGTAAAAGAGAAAGAAAGCTAGAATGTCTACTTCATTATATACTTCTCTTCTTCCACTGGAGACAACTGCCATTTAATACAAATTCCACTATGAAATTCTGCAATAAGAAGTTTAAACAAAATGAATGAAATCTCTCACCTAATAATAATTTCTTTACATAAAATTTTCAGCTGCCAAATTTTGTATTGCTTAACTATAACACTATATTGCACATTCTTATTTGAATAAGGATAGTGATTTCATTTTTGAACCAAAGTATGATTTCTTTTGTACTTGTAAAAAATGTTTTATCATTACCTTGAACTTGTATCAAGTTTAACATTGACCCATTATTGTCTGTATATTGACATCTATTTGTGAAGTTAAGTAGTTGAATTTGTCTTTAATGAAGGCTAATTACGAAAAACAACACAAATGTAATATAGGTTCATTGTGTTCTTTCTGTTGATGTAATGTGTTGCTGTTTTGAAGTAATAAAATTATATTCCATCAAAATGGAGTTAATAGCTTTGCTTTTATAAATCAAATAATTAAACATTATTCTACTACACATTTCCTCTGGCTGGCAACTTATGATAATAATTCTATTTTTTCCATAGAGATTGTATTGTGTATAACTTAGCTAGTGTATATTAGCCATTCTGATAGCAGTGCGGCTTGTCACCTCGCATCCCCAGCGCTGTTGTTTATCCCGACACAGTACAGTACTTGTGAAGTTTGCATGTTCTCACAAATGTTCCAGTGGATTTCCTCTGGGGGCTCCTGTATCCTGCCAATATAGGTTAGGTATGTTAACGTCTTTAGTCTACCCTTAGAGGGTGTGTGTGTGTATATGGTGTGTGTCTGTGCATTACGTATATGTTATACATTATGTATATAATATATATTATTTAGATGTTGTGGGGACCATTTTTTGGTGCCCATATGGCGAAACTCAATTTTGTAAAAAATCTGTGACTGCAATCAAAAAAACTTAAAATGCCAAAAGTCTTGTATTTTGTTTGGTTACTTATGGTTAAGGTTAGAGCTGGGTAGGGGTTAAGGTTGTCACTGTTGGGGTTAGGGTTTTGCCCATAGAAATAAATGGATGGTTCACATAAAGATATGAATACAAACATATGTGTGTGCATGTGTATGTGTGTCTATGTGTGTGCGTATGTGTGTGTGTGAGCGGGTTTACCTATCCTTATGGGGACATAATGTCCCCATAACGTGATAAATTATGGGGACCGGTTTCCTGGTCCCCATAAGGGAAAACTGTATTTTATAAAAATCTGTGACTGCTATGAAAAAACTAAAAATGCAAAAACTCTTGTATTTTGTTAGGTTACTTATGGTTATGGTTAGGGCAGGGTAGGGGTTAAGGTTGTCATAGTTAGCGTTAGCATTGTTCCCATTGAAATGAATGAGCGGTCCCCATAAAGATATGTATACCCTACATGTGCGTGTGTGTGTGTGTCTGTGTGTGTCTGTGTGTGTGCGCCCCCCTTGTATTCTGGCATGTGCTCCCCGCCTGGTCTGCATCCGATAAGTGGTTCTGGGATAATGAATAATCCCACAGGTTAAAAGGATTCTCCTCCACCGAGCCGAGCCGAGCTTCACACAGCCACAGCGGACCCCATGCTGTCCGGCGGCTCTGGATGACGATAAGATCACTGCCTGGTGCTGCCCAGTAATCTGCACCTGTTCGGGAATAGAAATGCTCCCTAATTTCTGGTAAATCAATAGCTTCCAAATCTGATTGGGGTGTTTATCCGCAAGGAACATCGTCAGTGAAGCATGAGACGAGACCCCAGGCACGGTGGCGTCACCTCTCATTTCTTCTCGAGCGCCGTTCTCCCAGGATCGATGTATTTAGCACAAGCAGTGGGTCCTTCCTCCGACAGCTCCGAGGCGGGAATGTAGGCCACCGAAAAAGCCGCCAGACAGGGTCCCTATGGGGAGGGACAGATGGGTTCTGTTCTGTCCCACTGTAATCAAAGCGAGTCTCGGGGCAGAACTTTACAGTTTACACTTAATCCGACGGGGTGTCTCGGGAGGACCTTGTCTAACATGGACACACTTCTTACTCCACATACATATAGTTAGACAGAATTCATTCATATACAGAAACTAAAAATGAAACGGTGCCTCATTTGCCATTTGTAGAAACACACTAGAAAGCTTCTTTCACATCTTGCTCATCTTTGAGACAGAGACACAAATATACAGGTTAGCGCACAGCTAGGGGTTCGAGTGCAGCAGCTCTGGGGCAGCCGAGTCTTAGGGGCCTTACTGAAGGGTGCAGTGCGGCATGAGCACTGCCCTCGGGGAGTCCAACTGCTGAGCGACACACCGCTCCATACATAGAATCAAATAAATAAATAAATATATATATATATATATATATATAATGGCTCCCCTATATGCAGAATAGAATACAAAGATAGAATGACTCTCCTATAAATAGAATAGGATAGAATAGAATACCTCCATATACATTGAATATAATATGTATATACATAAACAAAGAATATGCACAATATATGAACAAGTGTATTGGGACACCAGGCCATTACACCTATAGGAACTTTTAAGACATCCCATCCTAAATCCATAGGCATCAATATGGAGCTGCTCCCCCCTTTGCAGTTGTAACAGCTGCCACTCTTCTGGGGAGGCTTTCCACAAGTTTATGTGTCTATGGGAATTTTTGCCCATCCATCCAGAAGAGCATTTGGGAGGTCAGGTGCTGATGTTGGACATAAAGGCCTGGCTCACAATCTCCGTTCTAGTTCATCCCAAAGGTGTTTGATGGGGTTGAGGTCAGGGATCTGTGTGGGCCAGTCAGGTTCTTCTACACCAAACTCACCCAACCATGCATTGAGCACTGGGGCACAGTCATGCTGGAACAGAAAAGGGCCTTCCCCAAACTATATAATTGTCCAAAATGTCTTGGTATGCTGAAACATTAAGAGTTCCCTTCCCGGTAACTCAGGGGCCTAGGCCAACCCCTGAAGAACAACCCCATACCATTATTCTTCCTCCACCAAACTTTACAGTTAGCACAATGCAGGCAGGCAGGTAACGTTCTCCTGGCACCCGCCAAACCCAGACTTATCCATCAGACTGCCAACCAGAGAAATGTGATTCGTCACTCCACAGACCACGTTTCTACTGCTCCAGAGTCCAGTGGTGGTGTGCTTTACACCGCTCCGCCCGATGTTTGGTGACATAAGGCTTGAATGCAGCTGCTCAGCCATGGAAGCCCATTCCATGAAGCTCACTGTGCACAGCTTGTTCTGGGGTTAATACCAGAGGAAGTTTGAAACTCTGCAGTTATTAAGTCAACAAAACATTGGCAACTTTTACAAACTATGTGCCTCAGCACTGAGTAACCCTGCTTTGTTACTGTCTGTGGTTCCTAAACACTTCCACTTTGCAATAATACCACTTACAGTAGACCGCGGAACATCTAGCAGGGAAGAATTTCACAAACTGACTTACTGCAAACGTGGCACTGTACGGCAGTACCATGCTTGAATTCACTCGGCTCATCAGAACAACATAACCCATTCTTTCACAAATGTTTGTAAACCTGACTGCATGACTAGGTGCTTGATATTATACAGCTGTGGCAATGGGTCTGACTGAAACACCTGAATTCAGTTACTGAGAGGTAATACTCTTGTCCATACACTGCAAGTATAAATTACCTCGCTTATTAGTAGCATTGAGTACATACAGGGAGAGCCTCCCTTACACTTAGAACAGACTGCATACATTGAATGCTACCCCATATGTAGAATAGAATACATATATAGAATACCTCCCCATAAGTGGAAAAGAATTAGGGCTGGGATGATTATTCGATGTAAACGACAATGTCGATTATAAAAATGCGTTGACGTGGAATTTTAGTGTCGACGCGTTGTGTAAAACTACGTAAATGTTTTGTAACTGCAATGCACTAAGTGATAAGCTAAACATATTGTTAGGGAAAGTACTTTATCCCCTTGGGAGCATGCACTGGCCAATCATGTAGCACTTCTCTCATAAATATTTATGAGACGTCTCCTACCACCCTTAAAAAAGGAAATTTGCCTCCGTAGAGCAGAATACATACATAGAATTCCTCCCCATTCGTAGAGCAGAATACATATGTAGAATTCCTCCCCATTCGTAGAGCAGAATACATATGTAGAATACCTCCTTCACCATACGTAGAATAGAATAAATGCATATAATACCTTCCCATTTGTAGAACAGAATACACCCTCTCCCTGGGTTACAATGGGGTTACATTCTGACAAACCTATCATAAGGGGAAGATATTGTAAGGCAAAAATACATTTTAATACAGTACACCTAACCTCAAACACCATAGCCTAGCCTAGCCTACCTCAAACATGCTTAGGACACGTACATTAGCCTACAGTTGGGCAAAATCATTAACACAAATGCTCATTTATTTAAAAAGTGTTGAATATCTCATGTAATTTATTGAATAATGTACTGAAAGTAAAAACATCTGCCTACCGTAAGGTCGAAATATTGTAACAGAAATCATCGTAACCCGTGGAATGTCTCTACATGCGTAGAAACTTCCCCTTATGTTAAAGGTCCACGGGGACAGATAGTACGGTTACAACAGCTCCCTAAGCAGTTTCACTATGACAGTACCAGAAGTAGGAAGCACATCATTTTAAGCTGAAAAGGACTTATATGCAGATAATTCATGATGATGGCACCCCTATCTGAGTTTCCTTAAAATAACATTTAAATCCCACTGGTAACAATTACACAGTTGAGGAATCAAGGTGAAATTTGCTGTTGGCAGCTGTAGTCTCAGGGCATTTTATTACAGGAAGCATATTAGGTCCGATCACAATTTCCCTGCACAGTGCGTATGACATGTGTTTGCACCTGAGTCCCTCGTGTGGGGACCGTCGCATTGCATGTGTTGTGTGGGGCTCAATGACAGCGCAGCAGATGCTCTGTGGCTACAGTATGTTGGTGTTGCGGAGATGAAGATGGATGATCAGGAGGATCAGTAACTTAGCAATGTTACATTAAGACAAACGTCTCTTTTATTTGCCAACAGTATTTAGTCGTTACGGTGCTTCTGGAATGGTATTTTTTCCTTATTTTTGACTGATTGAAGTAAATATTATTTGATTTAATTCAGTCATCAGGGGGGTGTTCCACGAAGCAGGATTAAGGGAAAGTCTGACTTATTTCGACAAGTCTTGCTCATTTAAATGGGAGTTCCATTCCATCCACGTGTCTTAAATGAATCCTTGCTGAGCTAACATGGAAAATAGGCAAGTGAACAAGTCTGCTCCAGACCAGTGGCCTGTACTACGAAGCGGGGTTACTGGCTTATCGGGGTAACTTGTCGGATTTAAGGTAGTCTGGGC
>JAOYFF010000128.1:16977959-17002792 GCA_025773925.1 Cryptomyrus ogoouensis
TACTTTTATAATGTTTCTGCAAGTGTTCCAAACTGCATTTTGCAATGTCTATACTTTGATGTCAAATTACAAACTTACAAACAAAAAAATCTGACATATTTACAATGTACATTAAAATAAAGATGAGTTTAATGGCAAAACAAATATATAAGAAATAATTTATTTGCCATGAATTAAGTTTATGATTTTCGAAGAAATGTGTGATCATGCCCCAGTCAGTGAAAGTGTGTTTCCTACCCCTAGACCCCAGAGGGTTAAGGGCTTGGTGATACCCCTTTGGAGGAAGAAGGGGCTCCTCAGCAGTCTGCCAGCCAGACAGTCTCAGTAATATCCAGACAGACGTCCATACAGGAGGCTTTACTAGATCTGCTGCCTTCTTAGCCCAAAGGGAGCAGCAAAGACTCCATCGCTGTCTGCCTGCTTCAGGGAAGCTTCTCATTGCTGTTTGTTCCAGATGGTACCCGAGGGTACACAGACCTCACCAACCCTTAATCAGATGGCTGCACGTCATTGTCCTGCAGGGAACCACCTCACGGAATAGACCAGGACTATCATCACTCTTGCATCACGATCCCAGGAGCTCACCAAGGTCATTACTCCCAGCTTAAACACGGCTTGCCTAGTAGCCCTCATCTAGGAGGACACCCCAGTGCCTGGGAATCGCCTCATGGACAGATGGACTGAAATCCATATATGTGTTTTGATCCAGGAGATCTTGGACTGAGTTTGCCCCCCCCTCTCCGTGCATTAATTTTATCATATGATGATAAAGGGGGGGGGGGGGGGTGTAAGGCTACTGATGACTGAGTAACAAATGTCATACATCTCTTGTATTGCCATGGTAAGTGATTATCTATTCCTACAGATAACCAAGTTAGGGAACCCGCAGGCTGTCCTTAGCTATAATACGGGTTGGAGGTTACAAACTGGCTGGAGGTGGGGGGTGGGTTTTCACCAGATGTATCTTTATTGACTTTTTTGTAGTCAATCCCCTTTCTCAGTGTCTTTATTACTGGTGTGTTTTGTTCCGTCCCCAGTAACCCTGACCTGAGAGTGACACCACTCCAAAGACCCATCATTTTCTCCCTTTCAGCTTATCCCCTGTTCATCCCCGATGCCTTGGTCTTGTGTGTATTTTTGTTATGAACCCAGTTCTTTGATTTGATATTTACAGTCGTGTCATGTTGGCCCCAATCTTAACCCTCATATAACATTTTTCATGGTTATTGCAAAAAAAAAAAAACTGTTCCTCACTGCCAGGGTGGTTGTATTCACTGTCCAAACCAGAGGCATTTTTGTTTGGATTTATGTAGCGGATGAGCCTATGGGGATGTGGTGCAGATAGCCAGCATGTAACGTTCCCAGTGTGTGAGGAGAACGTTATCGAAGTTCCTTTGTATATGTGGATTTACTTCCTTAGCCACATCCAATGTCTTGTTTTTTTCTGCCTTTCAAATTCTCCTGCTCTGCCATATGGCAATAAAATGATGTGTGAAAGTGTGTATTTATGTATGCACACACTCACCGTATCATTTTAATGTCACCACGAGCGTCTTTAACCTTTGAAATGAGCGCTCTTCCAAGAGGTTCAAAGTCATTAGCGGGACGACAGCCGCCGGCTCCATACTGAGACAGGCTGCAGGGATCGTGCTCATTTGATTGGTTTAGATGTGTCTCAAAAACATCCTTGACAGGGCAATGCATCATTCAGCTGGTGCCGATCAATAGGCGGCAATAGCACATTTTTCTACGATTCTATGTCATTCACATTTGAGGAAACGTAAAACCACTTCAAAAGTATGAAAATACTTAAGGTAGGTGAAGGAGAGTCGTGTTTCGATGATAATGCTGCACCTTCCACATTTGGATGAACCCATGCATTGCTTATCATCACATGTCTTAAAATTGGCTTAAAATAGAAAAAATAATGCTTGAAATCCAAATATAAAACTGAATACTTGTCTGCTGGGAATCTATGCAATTTTCTTGCATCCCTCTCAATTTAATAGAAAAAAAAATGTCAAAATACTATGAAAAATTTACAGACATCACAGGAATCAGTAAAAGTGCATAATGACATTTTCACAGCTGGATTACTGAACTTAAACCACATAAGAAATATGTTTATTGAGTTCTGTATATGTATAGATTGGAAATGTCCTGAAGTTTACATATGAAGTTTCTTGGAATAGAAGATAATTTCTTAAAAAATGTTAGAGTGCTCAGACTCAGACTGTTACCTCCATAACTGGTTAAAATAAAGAAATCATTTTTACATCAAAGAAATCTTCAGTCAAGTCTAGTAGGGATCCTGTTTAATGGTCCTACCAACTTATGCACTATGGGATAGATTCTCATGCACAGTGCCAGTCAGAAGTTTGGACACACCTACCCATAAAAAAGTTTATTTGTACTATTTTCTACATTTTAGAATAATTATAAAGACATCAAAACTATAAAATACCATATATGGAATTATGCACTAACCAAAGAAGTATTAAACAAAAAAAGAGGGCAGCTTGGTGGGTTGGGACTCAGGAGGTTGCTGGTTCAAATCTCTGGTCGGCAGAATGATCCTACCATTGGGCCCTTGAGCAAAGCCCATAACCCCAATCGCTCCAGGGACTGGCTGCCCCTACTTTCTCCTCTACACCAGTTTCATGAGGAGGCCTCCTGGGATGCTGTTGTAAAATAGGTCCCTAAACGTGGCTCGGCATGTCCCAACTTCTGACTGGTTCTGTACGTCAAAAAACCAACTTAAGCATATTCTGCTATTGACTTAAGTGATGAGGGGAGAATCGACCCCTATGTACGGTTTGGAGTAGCACTGGACAATTACACTATAGTGCAGGGACAAAATTGTTAAACTGATGTCACACAGTGTCATTTGGCATACACTGAAATTGTAGTATGATAAGGCACTTACTTTGAAGACTCATCAGGGGTTCTGAAGCCTATGGATTCAACAGGCCTTTAGGCCTACTTCAGGCCTACTTTGGCCTGCCATGCATATCGGGTTTATTATCTGGTGCTGCAAACTCTTCCGTCTTTTTTCAAAGCTTATTAAGAGTAGGTTTGATCAAATTGCTCTTGTGAGTTCTCAACTTCAGTATGGTGCACTAAATTCTAAAATAAAAGTTTCTTAATTAAATGTCAATAAACTGTAGTTTATCTGGTCGCATTCCATTGGGTAGGCCACCATAAGCTATAATGTGGAGCGTGGAGAAAAATGTGTATTAGTTTGTTAATTCCAAAAATTGTTGTTTCAGGGGTCAGAGTAGTAGGATACATATGCTCCCATTTTTTTCTGCTCAGATGAGGGTGCTACAAGACTCTGCACATTCTGAAATTCCATTGTTTGTTGCACACCCTCAAATGGCACACATGTTTGCATCAGGTGCTTAGGAAAGAATTTCCAATAAGAACAAATAATGTCTGCCCTTTTGTATTTTTGCTACAGAGTAGGCAATATATCACCAAAGCACTGCCAGCTACCCAGGGGGACGCTCAAGAATTTATATCCCCAAAACCCCGGGGCAGTGTGTAGGAAGTGGAGCAGACCCAGTGCTAAATCATTCTATGGAGAGTTTTTAATCTCAGCTGTGAACAGAATCGTTAGCAGAAATTTTTACTCAATAGTGTATTTTTTAGAAAACGATCTTTCCAATTAAAGTTTAAAAATATAACAAATTTTGATTTGATCGAGTCTGTTGAATTGAACTGATAGTAACGAAATGTTACGAATGTTAGTCTTGACCTGACTCCAGGTAAATAGTTAAAAAATGTTTAATGAACCAGTTCGATTTCTCTGAGATGCACAGATCTGTACTCATTTTGAAAATGACTGATAAGAAACAGCAACCACAATCAGAAATATCTTTAACCTTTAATGAACAGCCACAAAAACTCTCTGGGTGAAAGCTGTTGTTGATGTTTTGGGCATCAGATTTTCACAGGACAGTCACTTCCTAGGAATCTGGTCAGACTCATGGTTGGGATTTAGATGCAGTCATGGTTCCTACGTTAAATATTGAATAAGCACTTTCCTGATAGGAGAAGTTGAACCAGCATGTTCTGCTAGCCAGCTAGCTAGAGTAGCTACCAACTTCTAACTCTATTTGCTAGTTATTTATTTAGCTTTCTAATGCCGTAGAAGGGCAGTGAGGCTCCACAAACAACACACGCACCCCTGTTTAGATGAAATACATCCCAAAATTATATATAAAAGTCATATTTTATGGTGGTTTATGTCTACAAGCTTGTATTGCCTCTTTAGATAATACATGTCTTTGTATCAAGGACTGGTGTTATGTTAAGCACTAGTATTGGAGAACCTGCAGTTAAATCAGGTTAACATTCATTAACTATACTAGAGGAGACTTACAAATAGTTAATTTCCATGTATCATTTTTTGAGATACAGATACCAGGTATTGGATATGAGTAATAAATTTGCAAGACAACATTTCACAATACACACACTAGCCCCTACTCATACTTTAAGGACTTCCGTCACTTCAGTGCATTTTTCATTAGTCAATTCAACAAGTATTCAGTAAAAGTCCTTTCATTAAAACTTCCTGTTCAGTTCCACCTCTTTTATCCTTCCCTCAGTAAGAGTGAATCAGTCATATCTGCAAATACACAGAAGTCATTTTAAAAGAAGGGAATCCACTGCTGCATAGGACCACACCGATATTGTGACTGCAGAGAAAATTAACAGCATAACCATGTTCCAAAAAACCATTTACGAGTGGGAGTGACACTGACAATGTTTCAGCAATATAAATCATATCATGTATATAAAGTTTACATTTGAAGTCATTATCTGAATACCAACCATTTTTGACCCAAATTCACTATTTCTACATAAAACTTTTGACAGGATCAGTCCCTGCCTTGTTCTGTTCTGTCTGTTCCCCATTTGGCCAGCAGGTGTCACTGGCTATCCCGTTCCTTCTTCAGTGTTGTAGCCCATTTCTTAGCTCCTAGTGTGTTCTATTGCTTGCTGGGCTATAGTGTGGTTGGATGCTCTAATGCACAGGTGTCAGACTCCAGTCCTGGAGGGCCGGAGCCCTGCACATTTTTGGGTTTCCCCTTGTTTAACACACCTGATTCAGCTTCTTCTGCTAATTACCACATAGCTGTTGAGCTGAATCATTTGTGGTGGAACAGGGAAAGAACTAAGCTACACAGGGCTGCGGCCCCCCAGGACTGCAGTTTGACACCCCTGCTCTAATGGGTGGCTAAGAACCAAGAATCTCCTCCACCATGGGTTTGAGGCTGTGTTGGACTTTGTGTCTTGTACACCTTGTAAATTATGCCAAGTCATTGCTTAAATCCTTGTTCTTTTTTCTATCTTAGTTTTCCACTGTTTACATATAATTTGTAATTAATTCACCTTTGTTTCCCATCTTTCCGGTGTAGCCCTAGTGTCTAGTGTTTGATTAATTGTAGCTACTCCCACCTGTTCCTCATTACTCATAGTTCCTAGTGTTTGGCCACAGGTCTCACCTGTCCCTCATCTAGTCTTGTTATCTGTGTATATCTGTGTCAGCCCCTGCCCGTATTTCTCAGTGGGTCATTGTATTGGGTTGTATGTGCTAACTGCTGGTGGCTCAGTAAGTGTTTACTTAATATCCTGTTTTACCCTCTGTTTTCAGGCCTTGTTTCCTCATGCTTTTTTGGTGTGCAGGTCTTAAGTCTTGCTCCTCTCCTTGCTTTTCTTTGACCCCTCGTGTTCCATTTGTTTCTGTTTTTTTGAAGTTCAATTTATTAATAATATCCCCTGGTTGTCTATAAAGCCACACTGGGATTGTCCTTCCATCCACGTAGTTGGTTTGTTTCATTGTTGACTCTAAAGTTAATTAAAATAAAACATTTTTGAAGCATATGATCAGTTCACAATACAATATTGGTCAACCACCATGCACAAATCACCATATTGTTTGTGCCACAACATTGCTGACCTGCTTTATATCATTTTTATATTATAGGATATTGCAGCTAACATGAGTTTTGATGTACACTTTGGTGGTTTCTGCTTTTTCCCTTTTTCTGGTTGAGTTCACAGTGGTGGGCTTGCAGCGGATTGGCTGCTGAGATGTGCTATCTTAATTACATCTCCTGGCTTTCCCACACTTTCTTGTCCGTTTGGTTCAGTTCACATTGCTACATGTGAACTTTGTATAGTCTTCTGAATAATCTCACAACGGAATCTTAATAATGCACGTCTAAAAGACAAATGACAAATTTATAGGTAGCGGCCAGTGAACAGGTCCGTGGGTCATCAATATAGACGTGAACAGATTATGTCTTTGATCTGGGAATGTTTGCATACTAGATGTAATTGTTTGTTTGGGAACATAAGCAGTGGTAATTTTTCTATATCTGCCTGCCAAATTGTGTTGGCAGAAGTTGTAATCTGGGAACATTAAAATCCCTGAGTAAACTCAGGCAGTGCATGTAGGCACATAGAGTCAGCTGAGGTTACCGATGGCGTCTTGTCAGATCTTGTATACGCCATCTATTGTATGAATGTACCTACTAAATGCTCTATCAAACTGAATTGGGGCTGCTTCTGGCTTGCGACGGATGCCTGGTGGCTTTTGGAGAGCCTTTATGCAGTTGTTCTTTTATTGCAAAACTCATCGTTATGCAAACATCTCAAGCATTTGAGTTGTCCGGCAAAAATTTCATTCAGCTTCACCATGAACATAAAAAAAAGCACAAAGCATTTTTCTATGATAAGCAATACATTTTTTTTTTCTTTTCATCTTCAAGCAGGCTGCATCTCAGTCCATTAAAAAAAGCCTCTTTCCATTAGACTGATGAGATGTTTTAAAACTTAATACAACAGTAGAAGGCACTCAACCACAAAATGGTCAGTTATAAATGGACAATAAATCAGAGTGATGTCAACAAGTACAAACTAAATTATACCAAATGTAAATGCCATTTATCCAAATTTTATTATAGCTAATTTTCAAAGCTGTTCACTACACTCTTTTGGACAATAAAGATCTGCATCGTCTGGTTTACAGAAAATGACCATGGAGACAGGAAGATGTTCACTTCTTCCATATTGCATTGCTATCAATTCACTTCAAAGCTTTATTGTCATGTGTACAGGGTACAATGTATTAAGTACAATGACATTTTTGGCATACCTACCTCGCAGACTAAATACAAGTGATAAGTTCACAACAGTACAGTTAAATTAAAGGGATAATGATATAAAATAATAATAAATACAATGCATAAATAATATAAGATAAAGAGTAGTGTGTTGAAACAGAACAGTGATATTACTCTATTACGTGTCAAGCTGGTCCCATTAGTATAATATATTTACATTTTCAAACACTGGGACTCCCATCCCATTCAGATAAGAAAAATAAGCTGCATGGTACATTAAGTCCCTCAAAACTGGTGAATTGTTTAAAAAATGCTAAAGTAATTTAGGAATCACATTAGATGGAGGCCACTGTGAAAGGCCCACATGATGCATTTAGAAAGCTTGCAACATTGAGTGGATACATCAAAAGTCCCCTGGCAGGACTTAATGTCTTCATGCACAGATAATCTGACCAAAACCCAAAGACTCTAAAGCGCTTAAAATTATTCCGTTTAAAAGGTCATACGCAATAAATACAGGACACAGAAAGGCTGGCAGACCCCAATGTTTTCAGTAATGAAAAGCACAATCTGGAAAAATTTCTAAATACTTTGATAGTTTGTAATAATACAACACAAAGATCAGTGGTTGGCTAAAGTGGCATCTCTAAATAGTGCATAGTGCGTGAGCACGTGCTTGTGCGCCTTGTGACTGACTGGCGCCCCCTAAAGGATGTCCCCTGCACCATGCCCCATTCTCCCTGGGATAAGCTGCAGCAATACACGGCCCCGTACTGGATAAATGGTCGGAAGATTGATGGAGGAATGAATATGTCATGAATACACTGCAAGTAAAACGAGATTGTTAAACACAACACAGAAGGGAGTGTGGGCATTCATTTTTCTGTGATGATTTTCACTATATGCCACAGCCGGCAGTGCTTTACTGCTCTATAAAATCTCAGTACTTATTTAAAACTTATTTAAAACAGCGGCTCAGCAATAGCACTGTGGCCACCTCCTAGGGTTATGGGTGCAATTCTCCCAGTTAATGTTCACATTCTCTCTGACTTCCTCCTACTGTCCAGATACATATAGTTCAGGTGAACTGACTTTTCTAAATTGCCCTAAATGTGTTTGAACGCACGTGTAATTATTTCTGCAAGCCCTGTGATTGGCTGACCTCCCTTTTTCAGAGTGAGCTCTGTACCACCTGTGACAGGTTCCAGACTCATCGTGATGCTGCTTTGGATGAAGTGATTATGGAAAATGGGCGAAGGGAAAACATTTTTCACTATTCACTATTTTCACTTGAAAGTATATTTTGATAAGCATATTTTTTTAGATATTTTGCTCACTTTCCCGTGACAGAACAAATAAGAAGCAGTTGCTAGGCAACAAAAAACAGTTCTCAGAGGGCTTTCCTGTGTTATGTTTTCCAGTCATATTCGAATGATATGCACTATTATATCACAACATTATTAGCTAGCTAATAGCTATATTTTTTATTTATACTTATTCGCACAAATTATGACATACTAAAAATGAGTCAGTGATGGTATACTGCTTCTGGCTGTGCAGATAATCACCAGATGCAGTAGAAAGAAACTTAAACCGACGTTTTTTTAAATAGTTTATTTATTTATTTTTATAGAACGGCAAATAGTCAGCTATTGACCTACAGTTGTGTGGATGGCTACGTTGTCACCTAGCTTGTGGCCTAACTCGTTTCATATATTCAGTATATTTTTGATAATACATTATTTATGTGGCTATTTACCAAGTGAATATTAATAATCCAATCACCCCGAAGAGAATATAGGCCTCAGTCACCAATTTAGACTTTAATGGTCCTCCAGTGTAAAAATTAAATTCAAACACCAAATCCTATACATAATTAAAACATAAAGGGAAAATTAAAAATTTAAAATTATTAGAACATTAGAACAGATCAAATCATTACAGTGTCAAAGCAGAATCACAGAGAATATTTATCCTGTTAATTAGAACTGCTACTTGCTTTTGCAATTATCCAAGAATTCTGCTGGAGTCTCTAATCTGCTAGACAGCCATCGACAGGCTTGGACCCCAATCAATAATTTATAATTCAACATTTTTTTCAATAAAACAACAGCGAACACTCCCTCTTGCTGCCAACCTCAGCTCTTAACAAAGACTTAAGGGTATGTTAATAATTAATGAAGGCAGCTTACAAGGTAAATAACTGCTGGGTGTATTCCGGTCCGGGGGTTATTTGGCGTGTAAAAGCTGCTGCTATGAGCTGATTATCTATGTATCCCCCTGAAGCCTGGATCATGTCACTGTCCAATCAGAGAGACTGAGTTGCAGTGAGAACCGTGTCTCCCATGGAACCTCAATGCATAGGATTCTGCTCACTATTTGATTCCACTCACTATTTGATGCTAATTAAGAGGTATATTTTTTTTTTTTACCTGTCTCACATCTTCCGCTTCCAATATATGTGCAGGTCCTTTCTCAGCTCACAGTTCATGTGCACAATTAAAAACGTACAGCTCCATGCATGATGAAATTCCGATGTTAGAGAACCGAAGCGCTCATAAAGTAGGTTAGTACCTTTTTTAACTTTATGCAATTCCAGCAGTGAATGACACATTCACTGAAATGCAGTTTGTTGGGATGCCAGTGGCAGCACATACACAATGCACAAATAAGGTAAAATACACAACTGGAAAGTTTATCATTATCACTGGATTGTACATCCCTGTAACGATTGTGTGCATTCACATAGTAAATCTGCACAATATTCTCATTAAGCTTAATACGTCAAGAAAGCCCCCAACATGACTCACCAGCTAAACTTCTATGGATCTCTTTAAAAGCTGTGACTAATGATGTAAAGACCATCAATCAGTCCTCAATAGGCAAGGTGTCATGGCTTTATGTCTTGCTTAAAAATACCCTGTCCTGTAAGCAGCCTTGTAGTGACAAGTTTTCAAGTTCTGTCACATACACAAACATACACTGTATAGTATAGTGAAATGTTTTTTTTTCCAGCCACTCCCTGGACACAATACAAAGATGACATTTTAAAAAAATAATCCATAAATACCTTTAAAATACCGTATTGGCCCAAATATAAGATTTTTTTTTTGTCCAAAACATGAAAGAACTGGGGTCATCTTATAATTGAGGACTAGAATTTAAAAGTCATTATACACATACGGCAGTAGATGGCATAAATTGCCTGACAGTGGTTACTGAATTTTAAAAAGCATCAATTAAAATTTGCCTTCATCGATATTCAGCAATATGGCAGAAGGAAGGTGGATCATAGATGTGTCTGGATCAGTCACTGACTGGCCAGCAGGTGTCACTGGCCACCCCCATCCTAGTGTTTGAGTCCCGTACCTGTTTCTTGTTGTTTCCGGTCCCCGTGTTTCGTTGATTGTAATTGGCCCACACCGCTCCCTCGTCTTACCCTTGTATCTTACCGTGTATATATGCTTACATGTATACATGCCCATGTTCCTGAGTTGGTCATTGTGTGTCTGAAGCTGTTGTTGCCCTGTGTTTGCTGATTCTTGCTATGGTTGTTGTTTGTTGCTCCCCGTCATTTACCTACTTCGTTTTTGCCCCTTCGTAGTCTGTTTGTTTCTTGTTTTCTTTCCGAGTTTTAATAAAGTCACGTTTTGTAAGCCACAACATGGATTCCCCATCCTTCGTCATGTCCTTCCGTAACAGGATGAGAATCCAAATAAAAAGAGAGCAAAAGCCTCAGTTGTGTGCAGATCACATCGCATTAAAAATGAGTGAAAACGTAGCTGGCTATCGATACTGCAAAACAGAATTTAAATATCACAACCACATGACCGCAGTGCAACTACGTATATCCATGGACTCACCCAATAATGTGAAGTTAATCATAGATGACTCTAAGCTATAGGCTGCATTCTACCATGCATGTAAGTCCAAAAAAAATCACATAGTTCATTAATGTCTACAAGTTAAAGTTCAGGCTTGATTTACCCAGAATCCACTTGTTCATTTCCTTGTGGTCCATGATGACATCACCAGAGTTCAAAGGCATCGACACACTTCCTGCCCTGCTTCTTCATTCTACAGTTTGCACACCCATGAATAGTAACAGCGGAAACCATATTTCTGATCTTCGCTCTTGGAGCAACATCGCTACTTTTGGGGATTTTTCTGTAGGGCGTTCCATGGCTGACAGGTGTCAGTCTGTGACGCATTTCTTGACAGCTAGATCCTAAGTTGCTGACGACTGTTCCAAGGATGTGAAATCGGTCTGTAACTTCTATGTCTTCACCCTCTCCACTAAAGTTAGCTGATCCGGGGTGATATTTTAAAGCATACACAAAGGATGACATCACCTCCCCCCACGGATGCCACAAACTTAGACGTTATATCCTGTTGTGTAAGTGAGCAAAATGATCCTACGATTGCTGGCTTCAAACTAAGTTTCAGGCTCTATATCAGAAGCAGTGTGATTTTTTTTTGCTTTACTGAATATATTATAATGGTCAAGAATTATTAATAGGTTCTTGAGGCCATTGTTGAGGTCATGATGCTTATTTGTTGTCTGTAATTCAAAAATGTGCAAGTTAGTTGGGGCAGCTGGTTAACATTTATTTCCATAAATTAGTCCTGGAACTGTGCTGTTAATGAGTTCTAGTCTTCCTCCCCTGACATACTGGGATTTCTGGCTAGGCACATCTGTCTTTATACTCCCACGGTTCATAGGAGGATCAAACATGGGAGGTGACGTGGGACCCCGAAGCGAGCTGTCACAGCCTCCTAGATGCATGCCACTGGGCTGCTGACACGGTAACCCAAATGCGACTCCGGGATACGAGTCAAGTGTCAAGATTAAATGCAAGGATGTTTGACTATGGTTGGTCTATAATATTTACATCTCATTATAAACAAATTCTCAGTGCAAGTGTCAGAAAGACCTTTCATTCAAGGTCCATGTATCAAATAACACACGATACCAATTTTTTTTTGCAGGGATACATTGTTCACACTTCATCAATTGTGATTTCTAATTTTCTTTTTGCTTTGATCTTTCATTCGGCCATTTACTTTTTACACCATTAAATTTCAAATTAAAAACCAATCCAAAACAGGATTTGATAGCTAAAAACTACTTCACACCATCTACGATGCTATGCAGACTATGCAGTAGGTCACTGAAATATTTTTCAGCATCACTGGGTGCAATTGGAGATTGAATAAATTAGATTTTGAAATACATGTTTATTTTAATAAGGAATAGCTTGTGTTGGGTTCTAAACTTGAGTTCTGTTTTGGTGACAGTCCCAGAGATGAAGATGTCAAATCAGAATCAAAACCAAATAAGTAACAATGCGCTTTTTTTCAAACAGCTCTAATTGCATTTGATTACCTGCAGCCAGATCATCTTTTCACGCTTCATTAACAGTGTTTGTATAGAATCATTTATACAGCTGAGAGTGCAGATTACTTGTCTGGCTATTGTAAGAACAGTTTATGGTAATTATTTTTGGTTTCAGCCAATAGGAGCGTATGCTTTAAAACACAATGCTAGATTGATGATAGACACCCCTGACAAACAATTGTCATTTTTAAATATGAATAGAAATAAGTTAATTATATTAATCATGGCAGTGTCTGTTTGGAATTAAAAAACAATAAAAGCCTTGCAATAAAGTTATTTGAACACAACAGTTTTTGTGCAGATTTTGACCACTCATCCCTATACATGACATATAGTAAAGACTATACATATTAGTATATTGGTAGTACTTCCTTTAGTAGTTTGTCTGACATTCTCTCTGGTTCAGCTGTTTGAGACCATCAAACGCAGCGTTGCTTTCTGAGAAAATGAGTAGTTGGTATCTGTTCAAACCTACGGATGTAACAGATGAACCATCCACTGTCACACGCTGGACACCCCAAGGCATGGCAGAGGTGTGCTCATAGTGTAAGTGTCTAATCTTTTTGCTAGATAAATGGACAATGATTTCAACAAACTCGTGAAAATAACTACAAATAGCACAAGTGAGCCACTGACAACTGGCCATACAGCAGTGATGCAATTCTGGATAGTTTCCCTGCCATATAGGTACCTCCAGTGGTTTCCATTCCAAATGTGAAGGCTTCTGGGTCTGTTTGTACCAGCTGCATTTCCAGCTGTTGTCACTGCCTTTTGAGTACTAGGTCTCCATCAATAGACTGACTCTCTGCCCATCCATTCACTTCAGGCCATTTCTCCAATAGGAAGTAGCCAGCTGCTCTTACTCTTCATGCTGATGTCTCTCCAGGGACTTGAGAATGAGCACCTGCATTGTTATGAGTATGGCTGAGCTTATGACAGATGGCGAAGTCATAATTAGCAAGCTGGGCCACCCACCTATGTCCTGTCAGCTTTACCATGTGAAGATGAATGTCTGCCTGGCCATCAGTAAATACCTTGATCTTAGCCCCCATTGATAGTCTTTAAATTGTCCTTTCTCTGCTTTAATAGCTACAGCAATTGCTTATGTGAGCAATGATTGGCTGTGAATATTATGTGTGAATCTTGGCTTTTGGTATCTGTGAACATCGTCTGTTGTGTTACTCATTGTTTTTCTTCTTTTTTTTTTTTTGTCACGCCGATTGTCCAACGCGATGTTGCTATCTAACTACGCTTCATGTTGGACAAAGCTGATTTGAGCTTACCTACCATGCAGCATGCATGCACCACGAAAGCAAATTCCACTGACCTTGGTCGTCTGCTCATTCCAAAATGAATCTGATTCGAATTCTTGTTGTACTTCATGCAAAGGTGGTGACTGTAGACACAATTTTCTTTTCCACGTCTTGCACCTATACTGTGTCTGGATAACGCAGTAAGATTAGTATAAGCCAGTAAAGAACCGAATAGCTAGTTGAAACAAGTATCCACTATGAATAATGTGTTCCTTACAAAAGCCAATATTTTAAGCTTCACATAAATATGGTGAAGTAGTGTCTGATGAGGATCTGTTCCAACATCAATAAAAGACTTTTTGCCAGGAAGGAGAAGAGAGGTCATTGCAAGCTTCCAGGTCACAGAGCACTACAGTCATGTTCTTAATAAATATTACAATACCAGGGCCAAAGGAGCCGGGGGAGATGGGAAATGGTGTTTTAATTTATGAAGTGATTATGAATCGTAACCCTCATACATCTTAATACGATAAAATGAGTCTTTCTATGCCACACTTGGCGGGATTATTGTTACCTGTTAACCACTAACTGGTTTAACTGCAGTAACTGATAAATCAGCTGGTGAGTTTTAAAGCCCTATTTCACCAGTCACTAACAGAATGTCACCACCGCACAGGAGGATAACTGATTCAGTGCATCATGCTGCATCCGAAAAAAAAACCTTTTTCCAAGGGGACTGAGGCGATTGCAGAACCTGAGAATACAGAACATCCCAGAAGTGTCTTGGGTAATCACCCCACCATGTCTGCAAGATTTTAATTGAGTTTTTCCTATGACAAAGGAGCATAGCGCTAACATTGGCTGATCAGAAAATGGTAATTAAAGGATATTTCCATAAGCACGGCCTCGTTTAAGTGTGCCTTTGGGTTTCTGAAAGTCTTCTTTAATGGGTGCATTACATTTCCGTCCATTCATTCATCCATGTTTGCAGAGTAAGTCCCTGAGTCATAATTTCCTGTGCGTGATTATGGTCTACCCTGATACAGAGACCCCGTTTGAATTGCAGATGTTCAGTGTAGGCATACCTAACAAGTGGTGTTCAACACACAGACACACACAAACCCTGTTCTTCCCCCAGTATAATTATTAGGGTTTTGTATTTTCCAACAAATTAACAAATGAACAAAACACACACAAAAAAAAAATTACAGGGCCAGCGAATAGGTAATGTGAGGTCACTATGGGTCACCACGGGGTTGGAAAAAGGGCAAGGAGCACAAGTACATACTAGTCCCTCAGGAATTAATTATAGGAAACATTTTGACACTTTGAAATAGCTATAAACAATTCATATTGCTGATTTGTTTCAACTAGTTGTGTTTAAGGTACGAAAAACCTTTTTGAGGTTTCGTTGAGCAGTAAAATTTTCATTTTGATAGTAAAAAGCACAGTATTTTGCTTACATACAAACACATAGTGGATAATTGATGCATATGTATAATGAAAGCTGAGGACAAAGTTTGAAAGCACTTCCCACAATGTCTTTGCATGGCTCCCTAGTGATACAATTTGTTGAGGCAGCTTATAAATTACACAGTGAGTCACTTATTAGTGGTGGGTCAAGTTCTGATTGAACGCTCTGGATATAAAGAGCATCTCACTGATTTGTTCCATTCCACTGTGGCATGATTCTGCTGAAACACTGTGAAATTCTCATTAATCATAATTCACCAACTAAACAAATGGAACCTCAACACACTTCTTAGCAAAGCAGTTCTTCACACATGCGTGTTGCATGAGGCAGCATTTATTTTTGCTTTCCAGGATGGAATCTATTTCTGGATGACCAGGACACAGGGGAGGGAAAATCCTGGATGAGCTGTTCAAGTTAGTGCATATTTATGAAACACATGTTTTTTTTTTTTTTTTAGAAATAGTATGTAACTCACTCTGATTTCTTGTTAGACTGTCTTACTTCCACAAGCCTGATTATTTTTTTCTGTCGTTAACTTCGCTTTTCACCAACTGAAGTGACTCGACCCCCCGGAGCCCCGCGTTAAAAGCCCATCAGGAAAACGTGCGTACGTTTGTGGTTCACTTATTCCCAGTGTACAAAAATTTAGTCCACATATATAAATATAATAATGATAATAATAGTAATAATAATACATTTTTTCAGACCCAAGTAGCTTATGTATTTAGGGGGACCATCGGGGGGGGGGGGAGAGGTTGTCATGGGTGCACTGGCCCTCCCTGTCCCCCTCCCCTCCCCAGAACCACCCCTGATAAAACTGCCCCGAGTACCACTAATATTTATCTCAAGATGAAGTACCGTCAAGGATACTTGTATTTACATAGCAAAAGATGATTCAGATTTAACTGCCCAGCTGTCAATAAAGAAAAAAGGTCAGCTTTGCTCAAGGTTCAGTCTGGCTTAATATTTTTGCCAGTTTGATTGACATCCAGACCATACAGCACCTTCATATGTAATTTTACTTGATAATACCCGAGTGATCAATGTAGCCACAATCAAAGAGGAAACAAAATATGTCAAACAATTAAGTTAAAGGGCTCCTGCCAGGGCCAGAGCTGACCATGGGAGGTCAACGCAGGGCCACAGGCAGCCCACTGGGCCACAGATTCGACTTCCACAAACGTTTGTACTAAAATATCTCTTCAGCGTTTGGTCTAACGGTGCTTATGCACTTCACAAAATTCAGCATGGCTAAACGAAAACAAATTGATCAGTGGCTGTCTCTGTGTCGTCAAGTGTTACTTCATTTTGACCCAATGGGAAAAACAGATTGCAGGCAACAACTGCATCCTACAATGTGATCAATTTATCACAAGTAAACCTGGGAATTTCTTACGTGTTGATGTTCTGAGGCTTTTAAGATTGATTGTTGGGCATTATGGGTATTACATGTGATGGATTTTTTGTTTATATATATATATATATATAATTTGAGCTTGAGATCCTGGCCACCACCAATCTGAGAATGTGAGAAAAAATTAGCTGTGTTTGAGTGTGTCAATGACTTTTCCAAGTGACAATGATAATTAATAGCATATATTTCTAAGAATAATAAAATGTATATATTGCTCCTACTTCATGCCTGCTTTTTTACCCTGTCTCCAACAAAATGTCCAAATGACTAACACCAAGATGATGAATGCCATAATTAGGGGAACTATTACTTCTAATCACAGGAACGGCCCATAATTTGTTAGAGATTTTCTCTATTATTTATTTTCTAATGAAAAACACTGTATGTTTCAGTATAACACATTATTCCATAGCTAATTCAATGGCCCTGGTGCAATTTGTGTGCTTCTGTAAAAAGGATTTTTGCAGTATTTGAAAAGATTAATCTTCCAGATGGCAAACAGATCCACTCGACACTAGAACTGGAGAATCGTGCGGAGTGATTCGCTAAGCATCCTCACGATGTAAGGGGCAAGCTAATCAAGGAGAATACAAAATTATCATTTTTGCCCAGTAAGTTAAATGAGTCAACCTACAAATCCACGAGATTCCCTCCATTGCTAACGGTCTCCGGCCTTAAGAGACGCAAACTTGCTGAGCGACCTAATCCAGAAAGAGCTGTCGTGTGTGTGGGTTTCTGCTGCAACTCCCCAATTAGACTACGAATTAGAGGACTGATTGGCTGAGGAGTCCTCACACCTGGGTCTGAACAGCTGACCTAAAGGTTACCCCAAAAACCTGCGTACCCCTGCTCTTAGACAATCAGTTACAGGTGCGTAAAGGGGTGTTTCCCCAACATCGCCCCCCCCCATTACCAGTCTCTTAAACAGTCTTTTCATCTTTGCTGGTTAAAAGAACTCGAAACGTAATTGACATGGCAACTGCAGATGTGCAGTTTCGTTCTGAGTTTTCGTAGGAAAATCATTTTGTACCCCCCCAGATGTCATCTCCTGAAGCTTACAAATATACCTGTGGCTTAAGAAAAGCTTTTTTTATCATTTATTTGTAAATGGTAAAGCAACGTCTAGACAGTAGATGAAGGGTTTGTTGGATCTCCCTTTTGGAAGTCAGCTGTAGATAATAAGAGGAAATTAGAAAGGCAGGAAGTGATTCACACAGCCCCCGTCTGGCTGGCTCAGTATCAGGAAGTTCACTGTGCAATACCTCATCTTTCTCTGCACTCTGCTGTAATAACATGCATTGAACACCTCTGATAACTGATAGTTGTCATCAAGCCTGTTTTATATAGTCAGATATTGTAACTAAAACATTTTATGGCGCCAGGCAGAACAAGGCATCATAGTGGCAGTGACTAACCAAGGCAGGGCGGTTTTGCACAAAGTTCTTCTTTACCGTTTTCCTTAAAAAGACTCCGACAAACATGTCAGGCAAACGCGGGGAGGCTACGCACTAGGCAGGGAGGTGCACACACAGTAAGTCATTATACAATGCTAGAGCAAAGTCAGGATTACACATACAACACAGGTAAGGACACACGCGATAATCAGGAACATAAATATTTACACAAAGAAATACATACAGCTACTTACAACAAGACATACACAGGGGGTATATGCATGGCCCCCGAGCATGCTGGGAAACGCATATCCTGCCGGCGCTGGGGTAAGCTGACACTTACATATTACTGCTGCATCCATATTCTCTTCCCACCTCTCTTACACTCTGCACAACGTTGGGTAATTTTTTTCTACCTGAATACTGGGTTGAGCCTCTTGGGTTATTTTCAGTCCAGGTACCCACTCCTTACCCAGCTGTGGGGTTATGTTTTTGACCCAGTACTTGGGTACCTGTACCCCGTTGCCATGGGAACCCACGTTCTCATGCATCATGTTCAAAAAAATTCTTTGTTGGGACTGTTGGAGATCAAACAGCTTATGTGGCACAGGCATAGCAAGACGAACTTTTATATTACAGTAATATTTATATTTGTAATAAAAATTATTATTGTTAACAATAATAATGTTAGTATGAAATTTAACTCGCTCTCTTTGAACGATAATGTTAGATCATCTTTCATCTATTGTCAACTAATTAATGTTAACTGTAAACAGTGGGCTATGAATGGGATAATGTATTGTCAGCAGGTCATTATCACGGATTAAACCCTAACAGGTCGACACTGAAGTGCAGCCGAGTTTGTTAGTACATTAGATATTCATGTTCTGAAACGTAATTCTGTCAACAACAGTATATCTTTACGGCAACATTTAGTAAATGCAGGTAAATTTAAGGGTTGTATAGTAATAACCGGCACAACCCAGTGTGTGTTCTGGCCATGATTTACTCAGCTCTGGGATGCCAGTTATCCCAGTTGATTTTTAACCCAGCATTTATAAATGATCGGCCAAGCCATAGAGCACCCTGACATTTACATGCACGTTATCAGTCTAGCTGGGACACTCTACACGGCATTTCTGAAAGATGCAGGCAGGGTCTGGGGTGCTTCATGTCGGTCATGTTTGCACAGCTCCTGAGTGGTTGCTTTGGTCAAGACATCCCAGTTGTCCTTAGTGCGAAATTGAATCGTGGTGCAATTCTTCGAGGGGTAACAGGGATAAGGTGATGATAGTCTCTCTCCAGTGCCAGACAGGAGGTGTCGAGTGCTGGTGTCTAGAGAGGAAGTGAGTGTTGAGATTTGAGAGGTGCTGAGTGATCGTGTTTTCTTCAAGGAGAAGGCGTCATTAGCCTCGTGTCTCAGGGACCAGCTACCGTGATTCCCTTCGGTAATTATCACACAAGCTATTCAGCTTTGTTGGGCCAATATATCTATTTTTTACCAAACTAATAGAATAGGATTAATGCAGTCAAGAATGATATTGGTGGTCTGACATATATGGGGCTATAGGATAAAATACACCAACAGAAATTAGTCAATGCATTTGACAAAAGCATAAAATATTCACCTTAATGTGCATATACATTCTACTGTCAACCATTTAAAAAAGAATCTCTATGCTTCTCCTCACAATGATAAACAATGGTGATAGTAAAGATTTATGGTATAATGGCTGGTAAGATGTGTTTTAAGGTGGTTTAAAGGAAACTATTTAATGTTGTAGTACTGAACTGTGTTTCTCTTGATTATTTGTAAATGAGAACCACAGAGATGAAATGCGATATTATTCTGAAACAAGGTGGTTACAGCACAACAACATCTTTCTAAGAGTAAAAATCAAAAGATCAATGTCTCTCTGAGGCATCATAATGAGTCGGAAAGTAACAGAACTGGCGTAACGGAACATATGGACACAAGTCGTTTCACCAGCTCACCTTCTAATTTGTTTTGTATAATGTTTGCTTGTGTATTACGACAGAACTAGAATATATTTCTTATAATCATAACACTGTGTAGTTCAGAAAATAGCTTTGCAATTGCCTATTACATCAGAAAGATCTAACATTAACAAACAGAAACAAAACAACAACATCAAGGCCCAAATATGGAATAACCTTTCTGCCTCAGTCCTCCTGTCACATAACACCTGACCTATGTATGGTGGGTTTAGGGCATTTCTTCAGGAATTCATCCTTTTATTTGAAGGATTAAAGTAGTGAAATTTTTCTCTCTGTGGGATGACTGGGAAGACTTCTGTCCTGATGTTCATAAAGTCACCCTTTAATTTGTTTAGCAATGTACACAGGGGACATTGTCATCCTGGAATATGGAAACAATATGAGGCAAAACTGCTTCAACCACAGGGAGCACCAGATCCTGTAAAATAGCCTCATATTCCTGGACAATTATCTGATCATGCAAAGCAATCTTTGGACCTAATGACTCCTGCAGGATGACTGCCCACATGTGCCCCCACCATTATGCACGGTGTCGCCAGACATTTTGGGCCCCATGAAAGCATATCATACTGGGCCCTCAACCCAGACCTATCCAATTATGTTCCAAATGTTGAAGGGCCCCAGTGACTCTCAGGGGCCCCTGGAATTGTTCTGACTTCCCTTCCCCCTCAACGGTGCCCCCCCCATGCTCAACAATTGGAAGCAGAAATTGTGGAGTAGAGCTGAAACCCCTCGGAGTGCGGGAGGCCGGCTGCAGGAGCGGCTCACCACGCCGGCTAGATTCCGTCTCTCCAGGACCCGGGCTCTGTGCTCCACTCAGCTGTGTATGCTTCTCTGCGCACTGTCTTTGGGTATAAATGTGTTCCGAATGGCAGCCTCTGTGTAAATTCCAGTCCTGCGAAAATGGAAATGTGCATATTAAATGTGATTGTCAGGCCTCAGTTTTAGCTAACACACATATCGCTAAATGAGAATTCAGCCAAATAAGGCTCACTTTTGCAGATGCCTTTGTAACTGTGATTAGAGTCTGATTTCGTGTGTTGTTTCTGATATTTACACACACATACACATGACATTGCAAGTCCCTGCTCTTTCCATGATTAACTGATTAAGTGTGACTGAATGTATTTCCATGTATCTCTGCCTTGTGCTATATGTTTCCTGAAACAGGGGAACCTCCACCCTGTATTTGCCAAACAGTGTATGGATGGATGGATGGATGGTTGAATAAGGTGAGCCTTAATTACTATTCTTCACAAAATTAAGTAGCAAATAATAAATCTAAACCATTCAATAATTCATTAATTCAAAAAATGTGGCAACGCTGTGCGCATCGTGATGTCCTGCCCGACCTGACCCTCCTGTCCCCCCTTACCTCTTGTTCCTGCCCTCTGGTGATTCACACCAGCTGACTCTCGTTATGTTTCATTGTTATTCTGGTATATAAGTGCTTCCCTGTGTTGTGATCCCCAGTTCTCTCATTGAAGCTGTTTGATACACCTGCTTTTATTCACCCCAATACTGCCCCACCCCCATACTCCCTTCTGTCCTGTCTGCATGTGACAGCATTAAAATTGCACTTGGTGATTATGTGAAGATGTTATTTCCTTATGAATACTAAATGTTAAATTAACACTGATGGTTGCGAATCTTTAAATGGCAGAACTGATATTTCAGGCAATATAAAAAATGTTAATAGCTTAACTATTTTTCTAATGTATTTACTGTAATAATTGCAGAATAGATTTCATTTAAAACACTGTCAGGTTAACTTAAAACTAAAAAGTACTAAGTAACAAAAAATGTTCAATTATCAAACAAATTCTAAATTGGTAAATAACAATTTCATGACTTTGAAACCGCAATAGAAAAGGAAGGTATCTAATTAGCAATGGTTATCCGCAAGGTAAGTAAATAACCCGGTAAAGACGGCACCTATAGCGTTAAACTTTTGTACATCAAAAGTTTTGAACACTGGGAGAGCCCAGGGTAACACTAGCCTAATTATTTTTGCATAAATTATTGTAATTATCCTTACTAAACGTTTACTTGCTTTGCAGTTGACTCCGTTTTGAAGAACACTTACTTTAAGTGTTGCATAGGCAATAATAGCACTGCGTTCGGATAACACATTTAAGCCTTAAAATAAAATGCAACGTAACGTTCAAGCTGAATAGTCTTCACTCCTGTGTTTGAATTTTGCTCACCTGGACTTTTCACTTTTGCTGCTTTTTAATGGGACGGGGGAGGGGTCTCGCGGGCAGCCAGCAGTCCGGCGCCAGACGTCCGCACGCGGCAAACCCTCCGCATCTCGCCGGCTCTCTGCAGGGGGACCAGGGCCGCATCTCCCTTCGGACGCACATCCCTCTTCCTCCTCCTCTGCTCAAGGTAGGACTACGGAGCTTTTATTCTCTGCGCTGAGCTCTGTGACTCCCGCCTACAAATATCAAACATTTGCTCTGCTATCCACGTTTTTCCCAGTTAAACACTAAACGGTTTTGATTCTCTCTGATTGACAGCGTGGTATTAGACTGTATTACACTTTTTGTTTACGGGTATAGTATTATCCAGATAATGAAATAATTTTACTCCCACTCCTAGTTCGATTAAACGTTTTTGAATTGCACTTGTATACTATTTTATGACGCTCTTGCAGTTAAAGTACAAAATAAATATCCAATTGATGTGCAAAGTGTGTTTATATTTGGTTGCACTAATGAGGGCCCGGGAGTCGGACTACTGCTGATATAATTACTGCTACCGGCCAAGTTGGACTTAAGTGTGAATCAGTGGTTTAATTTCTCAGCTATTATTCTCTTCCACCGTATTTTCATTCCTCCGCTGATTCTGAGCATCCCGCTTAACTATGAGGAAATGCTGTTGTAAAGTTACAAGGTAATGGCAGAAGGATCATTCGGCAAAAATACTACGGCCGATGATGCCATATAAAGTAAACTGAAGCACGCTTAGTTATGTAATGAAAGGGGTTATTTTTGGCTAAAGCTCACGTGTGACGTGTGTGAAGCTACGTCCGTGAAACACGTACCAAGGAATGTGGTGGTGATACGTATTGTATCGGAATCCACATTTGTTATTATTTTAACGTCCAGTCATTATAAGTAAAATTAGCATGTTATTTGGCAATTTCTTTATTCTGCAGGACTGGATAATTATCTGTGGGGCTCTGATTTTATTCATGGGCCACGTGTTCCAGCTTGCATGATGCAGATGCTTATAGTTAAACACTGCATTAATTGCACTTTCTACATTCCAGCACACACGCAAACATAAATATGCACGGATGTTTTTGCGCAAATTGCTCCAAAGATGACATATCGTTGATTAACCTGAATAATTAACAAAAACTGTTTGTAACCGCAAAGGATAATTTATCCTTATTATTTTTTAAACGAGTGCATTCTGCAGCCATGATGATTAATTTGCCTTCTATTGGTTTAATTTCAACAGCAGTGACTTATTAAACTTGCCAATATACCCAGAGTCACCTGTATTATTCTCTGGAGGGTGATGTGGAGCAAATGCCCGGAGCCTTTCCTTACACCGGCTAAACGGCCAAACGTTTCTCCTTCTTAGTCATTCTCAGTCAGTATAGATGATGAATCCTTTGTTTATGCAAATTCACATTCTTCTGCTTTTTGGAATGTTTCACTTTAGGACAGGAAAGAGGCATTTGCCATGATCGTTTTATTTGCATGTAGATGAGGTAATATTTTAAACTTTGTGAATTTTGAAACCTTTGATTAGTATATAAGCTGATCGCTAGATGTGTTTTTGTTCGCCATTAACATGCACACAACGTGTCATGTTCATTTCTCATTCATATCACATATTTCGGTGCATAATGAATGATAGTGTTTAGAATTTCGTATTACCTCTTCAGGTACACTCTTATGCTGGCTGCCGATATTTCAGCAAGTGCAGGTCTCATCTTCCCCACGTCGCACATGAAAACAGTGGGAAAGGAAAAGCTGGGTGAGGGACTAACTTTTTGCATCATGCAATTCTCGACCCTGACTCTAGGGGGAACCCAGGAGTGTGAGAGCTTTGATTTGGACGTGATTGGTATAATTTTTGGTAGCTCAGCTCATGGTGCCCACACTTTCATCACTAGTGGGGGTGATAGCTAGAGGTGTACAGGCAGTCTCCGAGTTAAGAATGTCCGACTTACGGACAACTCATACTTACGAACAGACTGCCATAAAGTCTATTCATTAAAAAAAATAGGGTTAAATGCAATTATTTGTAATAACGAATGCAGGCACTAGTTTGTGACAACATTGAGTACCTTCAGAGATTCTTCAGCTCAGGGTACATTAAAGTATTGTATGTAGTTACACCCCTGTGCAAATTAACTGAAACAAGTTGTCACACAGACATGCATTCAGTGGCCTGGGACCTGCTGTTTGGCACAGCCAACAGGAAAAGAGTGTGCTGAGTGGTTGGACAGAGGAGGCACTGTGTCCACAGACAGGCAGGCCTGCTTGTGTGGGGTTAGAGTTGGGTGGTATGACTGAGTGGATGGACAGAGGAGCCGCTGTGCCCACAGACTGGCAGGCCTGCTCGGGTGGGGTTAGAGCTGGGTAGATGGACAGAGGAGGCACTGTGTCCACAGACAGGCAGGCCTGCTCGGGTGGGGTTAGAGCTGGTTGGTATGACTGAGTGGATGTACAGAGGAGGCACTGTGTCCACAGACAGGCAGGCCTGCTCGGGTGGGGTTAGAGTTG
>JAOYFF010000128.1:17003452-17026584 GCA_025773925.1 Cryptomyrus ogoouensis
AGTGGATGTACAGAGGAGGCACTGTGCCCACAGACAGGCAGGCCTGCTCGGGTGGGGTTAGAGCTGGGTGGTATGACAGTGGATGTACAGAGGAGGCACTGTGCCCACAGACAGGCAGGCCTGCTCGGGTGGGGTTAGAGCTGGGTGGTATGACTGTGCTTCAGCCATCCATGTATGTTTCAGATGAATGGGTTTGGTCCGTGTTGTTGTGAGGTTTCCTCTGGGTTCCCTGGTTTCCCCCCACAGTCCAAACACATGCTGAGGTTAACCGGAGTTGCCAAAACACCCACAGGCATGAATGGTTTGCGTGCCCTGCGACGGCTTGGCACCCCGTCCTGGGTTATTCCCATGCAATTTTGGGCCATCACACACTTCAACTGGAATCTTCTATTGGCTGTCATCCCGCAAGCACACATACAGTATGAGGTCAATATTTAAAAAGTGTATTTCTGGCGAACAATAATGTATAAATAAAGTTAATTAAGAGGGAGCCTTGCCACACTACACCCATGTCCACCACTAACATTTACTATTTCATTGTTTCCATTATTTAATGGGGTTTATGCCTTTTTATTTCCTAACTTGGACTTAATCGCCAGTAACTCAGGAGACAGGAATGAGCACGACATTCAGCAGGTCATGAAGCTGATGGCTCTCAGCTCTTGGGGAATATTGCCAGAGCGACTCTTTCCATAACATGAAATACTGTCTGCTGAAATCTGCGTATTTACATATGTAAGGGACTGTCCAGTCGAGTATAGTCTAGACTTTAGAAGATTAACGCGAACCACAGAGGGAAAGTCCTATACATAAAAAGCCAATATTTGGATTCTTCCCCTAATTCTGCTACAAACACCCTTTCCCTCCTTCACATATTAGCCCGTGGAGTTCGGTGCTCTGGCAGTTTGTTAATTGCATTTTCAAAGCGAACCTCATGTGAACGTGGGATAATTGCGGTTTCATTTTCCAGCTGTTCTCGCAGCATGCGAGCAGCTCGCCGTGTGGCAGCAGATCCTGAGACAGCCGGGCGATGCTGAGAGATCAGCCCTGTCTTACGCCCGCGTTCATGTTCATGAGTGACACATGGTTACACTGAGCTGTAATGAGCTCAGTCTAACATGTTGCACCTCAGAGTTAGTTACGTATTTTCTGCGTGGAGTGGAAGACTCATCTTCTGTGATTATCTTTTCACTGTAGTTTTCAGGATTGCTCAACATTTTAATTGGATGAAACGGTGCTTTACTTATTTTCCAAATGTTGTGTTGTTTTGCAAAATGCTGTGCCCATGTAGGAGCTATGTACAAGTAAAAATGCGCAACTGAAGCCCATAATTATAATTTTATTATTTATTTTTTAATAAAGGCACCCTTTCCTTTTAAGATATAAAGTAAATGCATGGAGGAATCTCTCTGTTTGCCAAAAGTCAGACTAATGGCAGAATGATTCCATGGTCGTTTGGGTCTGGTCATACACAAGCAGGTACTGTAAGCAGGAATCGGGGCTGATTTTAACCAGCTGATAGAAATCTGATTGAAGCCACTGGGAACTGGATTCCAAACAAGGAATGTTCCAGAATGGCCTTTGGTTGCTAGAGGGAGAAAAAAAAAAACACTTTGAAATTTCACCGCCTGTTATTAGAGTTTACTAAACAGCTTGCAGGTGAAAGCTCAATGGGGAAGTCTTTGCTGTGTGGGACACGCTTCCTGAGTGATGCGTAAGGTGCTGAAAACACAAGGTAGAGGCTTTAATTGGTTACGCAGAGGCAGGCCGGGATCGCAAGTAGGAGAGGGTAGGATTCCTGATGCAGCTGGACTTGTTTTGATTGTAAATTTGCTATTTTCAGCAGAATTCAACATTTTAAACCGCCATTTCAGTTTACTGTAATGCTTTTTGGCATCAATGATCTGATGATCTCATGAATAAGTCATTCTCCTCACTGTCAGCACTTTGCTCTGGATGTTTATTGGAATTATCGTGTATAAATGTGCCAGGCCGCCATTATAAATAAATCGTTCTTAATGACTTTCCCCCAGAATCATCCATCCACTCTCTCCTGTCATCGTCATTATTATTATTATTATCATTATTATTATTATTATTATTATTATTATTATTATTAATAATAATAATAATACTAATAATAATAATAATAATATTATCAAGACTTTTTATTGTCATTGTACAGTTGCCTGGACAATGAAATTAGCTGGCAAGACCACAAAGATGCAGGAAAAGTGACAGCGTCAGTACAAGATATAAGAACAATATAAAACACAATATACACAATGTATAGGTACAAGAGGGCATCATAAATATAATAAGGGAGGAAGGGCTTTAGTCAGTAAGAATAAGTGAAACTATTGGGTAGGTTGGTATTTGCACATTTGCCAAGATATTGTACAGGGCCATAGTCAATAGCAGCAGTACAATAGCATTATTATTATTATAATTAAGAATAATAACAATAACAATGTATACATTTTCATTTTAGCTGTGTTTGAATTATAGATCATTGTTTTTTTTCCCCCTAAGAAGCCACACTCTGTTAAATAATGGAAATAATCTTCTTAACATTGTCCTGTGTTCATCCAGATGGCCTCTAGATACATCTCCATCGGAAAATGTAATCAGATGCAGATTAATGGAGTTGACAGTTTATTTTCATTTTCATATTTGGCCCTGGCACTGTTTCAGCCAGACCGTTAACAGATTCGGGCTGTGTCGAGCTATAGAGCTTCTTGTAAGCTTAATGCAGTTCGACAGCAATTTGGAGATAAGTGCATTTTTATAAGATTTGATGGAGTACCTTCCATCTACAGTGGTGATGTCTTTCTCCACATTTTTCATAGTAAAAAATTAAAATCTGTCATGCTGCAGTACTGTATAGTGTGTGCAAGAGAATCCCAAATGGTCTTCAGACATTTAAACCCTAAGGATTTAAGTGAGGGTGCCTGAGGATAATCTTGGTGAGTTGGATGGTAGAGCTGACTGACAGAATAACTGACAAATACTCACACATGACAACATTCCACGAAAGCTGCACGGAACGCTGAGGGTAGGAAAGTGCTAGCCTGTCTCCTTCCTCCTGTTTCCACGTGTGAGTGACCATCTGAATGGATTGAAGATGACAGGTCATCTTGCATGTGGAGAATTGTGGATGGAGTGAACTAACCATGGACAATGGTTTCTCTGACACTGAAGGTATCTGTGCTTGTAACCAATTTACCTAATTCTTTATTATTCTTAATGAAATATTCCAGCTGCCTGTCAGTCCACTGTTAAAATTTTGGCAGTGTCTTAAATTGCTGTCTATCAAGTTTAACTAGGTATTAAACACATCCCTATATGTATAACTAAGCACATTAAGATTAAAGATATTGAATGTAGGTCTGCATAAATGGTATTGTTTTAATGCAGTATTCTCAACCAGCACAACATGTTTGCCCCCCCTGCCACAGATTATGATATTGTTTCTCTTATATGCGTTCTGCCATGATGACAAAACTTGCCAGTGTTTTTAAATATAAACAAAATTAAATTTGATTATAAAGCCAAACAGTGTTATTTCTTTGGACTCCATGACGACCACCAACAATCATTTTCTTCCTCAGTTTATGATACTAATATGGATGTTTATGAACAAAAAGCTAAATCAGAAACCTATTTAGCAAATGGCTCTAAAATCAGACACCATTAAACGTGCGCTTAACTGAGAATACTCTCATTTTAAGGTATTAGCCTTGAACAAAATAAAACAAATGTTGCAAATTACGATATTTGTAACAATGTTTTAAAACGAAATGAACCAAGTAACAATGATTACTCACCTTTCAACTCTGTCAGCTTCCCCGTGAGACACTAACTGGATGGTTTGATTTTAGCAGAGAGTTCTGGGATTCTGTGTAATAATAATAATAGTAATAATAATAATAATAAGTAGTTTAATTTGTAGAGCACTTCTCAGTAGAACAAAATCTCAGTGCCGACTTTGAAAATAAGATAATAGATTATACAGCTGATACAAAAAGACAGTCACCACCCAAACTCTTGTGCTGTTTGCAACCAGGAAGGAATGATATTGGTTTCAATTAAGTCTTTAATAAAGATTTCATTTTAAGACGCAATTAAAGTATACCGATATAAATCTTACGTCATTTTGAAAAAAAATATCAATATACCACAAAAATTTGATATAGGCTATCGCTCAGCCCTCACTTTAGTCACATTTTTTTGGTGCTTTTCAAATAAATTGCATGCCCCCCCCCCATCCTTGCTGAGGCCCCCTAGTGAGCTGCACCCCCCAGTAGAGAACTATTTTAATGGACATATTTAATCTCTTGGGGAAAAAAAAGGCAAATACTGAATTACTGAACGTTTCAAGTAGAGTATTACTCTATTAGAGTATTACTGTTACATTATAACATATAACAAATGGGAAAACTGTTCTGCATGTACATTATGGATATGTCCTTTATGCAAAGGGCAGCAAAAGCTGGATCTCTGCCACTTTCCATGCTCAGGAGTGACATAACAGATTAAGCTATACCATGTAACATGGTCACCTGACATCCTGGGCTCACAGGCAGCACTGCCCAGGTTGCTGGGATAGAGCTAAGTAATCGCTCACAGCCAGGACCGGCACCTAGTGCATATACTGGCTGTTTTCTCTCCAGCTTGTTATCACACACACCTTTGGTGCAGACGCCTCCAGAGCTTCCCGGAGTCAGATTCCAGCCGCACCCCAGTGACTTGATCTCCCGGCATCTAATAACACGTTAGGATAAGGTACCGACTGAATATGTAAACCCTGAAACCTGGAGTTTTGCCCTTAAGTTCTTCTTCAGATTAAACATAGCAGGTGTAAAGGCCCTTTTGGGTACATCTGTTCGCACATGTGTTTAGAACAAATGCATTAAAATTGAATGTGAGTCGTGGCGCTTCAGTGTAGCCGCTTCTCCAAAGGCGTTTCCATCACACAGCGGGTCTCGGGGAGCCGTCCCTAAACGAAAAGAGCGCGAGGCAGGAGAAGCAAGCCCCCCCACCAACCCCGGCTCCACCCCCATGAGGCGGCAGGCAATCAAGGAGCAAAATACAATAATGGATTATTCATACCCTTCAATTAACCTAAGCAGCTTGTATATGGGAGGCGGCTAGAAAGCTGAGAGCTTGCTGGGTGGCAGTGGCAGGAATTCATGTAGACGAAAGGAAAGGGACCCTTAGGCATATAGGGATATAGGGTAATGGCACAGTAGCGTCCCTGTGATCAAAGCAGGAGAAGGGGATCCACTCTCCTCCGAACACGTCATGCAAAATGATAGACGGTTTATGGATAAGATTGATCAAATGAAATGGAGAGACAATCCTTCCACCAGGTGGGAAGAGTAGCTCCACCAAAAGCTTAGCAGTACAAGCAGGTGGCATTTGGCGGGCAGAGAGGGGGAGGGGCCTTGAAGGGGAGGGGCCTTGAATGGGAGGGGCTTGAAGGGGAGGGGCCTTGAAAGGGAGCACTAGAGCCAGAACAATATACCGAGGTCTGTGTTATTAATTATTATTACAATGATGGATATGCATGCGATCTATCGGTAATTTATTTTTCTGGTAGGTATATGGTTTTTCATTGGGTTTAAATGGTTATCCAGCATAGAAAGATATAAAGTACGAAAGTTAATTGTATGTTGCTGCAAATTTTAAAGCGATCTACAAGAGGGTAATGGCAGGCCGGCTACCTGTGCATTATCCCTATGCCTCGGTTAATTTGCATAACCTTATTTTAATGAAAACATCTTCCACGGCTGTATTAACATCACATTAACTCCGAATGTAATGTCAGAATGATCCTCTGAAGCTCAGTGTGGATTTAACTGAGGAAGATCCCCTAGGAAGCTCCGAAAAAATAATTTGCCTTTTCTTAGTTTCTCTCCAAATAGCTGAGAATTTAAATTCTGCGTTCACATGCTGAACCTCCTGGTCATGCTGCAGAAACCCGATCAGCATGGCCTGTATTTCTGCATTAACTCCTAATAATATTGTATAATGATTCATGGTTTATTCTGAAATAGGAAAAAAACATTAAGGTTTTATTTTAATTGCATTTCCCAGATATATTTGGCTTTGTATGCAGTGTGACCTTGTGCTTTGGATGCTGGTTCTGGGGGGCCAGTCTGCACCACAGTTTGCAGGTTTCCCTGCTCAGACACACATTCCAAACCCGGAAACTGACCTTATTCATCTTGCCAGTCAATTGTTTTAATCTGTAGTGCAGACTTGCCCTCTGGGACTGGAATTGGGGAACGCTGTCGTAGGGTTTGGTACACGGGTAACATAAGTATATGGGATATTAAAGTGTTCATTTCTGCATGTGGCAGTGTAAGCACTTGCATATATACAGTACATATTAGTTTCTACGATCATTTTGCCCAGGTAGGTGCTTCTACAGAGTGTTTATGAAGTAAAGCTTGGTCATTAACGGAACATCAGCAAGCCGCTTGTTATTTGCAATGCAAGGTGTATGTAAGGGGCTGTGTCAGACTCGTCAAGGCTCCCAGCCAGTGTCTCGCTCAGGAAGGTCCCTTGTGGTGCGTGCTGCCCTGTGCAGAGGCGTCGAGTGTAGCCCCGGCCCCTGGCTCCCGGCCCCCGGCCCCCGGCCCGCTCCCCTGACACCGTGCATGTGAGCAGCTGCTGCTTCTGCCAAGCTCCATCCATCAGGGGGGCTCGCCTCGACAGGGCCCTCTGCCGTTTGTCAGCTCCTGTTTTTCCAGGGCGACCCGTGTCCTCGCCGCGGAGAGAAATATCTCCCGACATCCGTGATTATTCGAAAGCTTTAAACTGTCCCTTCCATGATACTAACGGGCCCATGATGGATTCACCTCTGTCTTCATGGCTCCGTTCTGCCTTGTTTTTCGTCCACTTTGTTTATGTTTGTGTCTAGTTGCAGAAGCATCAACTGCATCTTATAATTTACTATTATTCATGGTTCACAGGCTACCAGGTGTTAAAGATTAAGACCTGCACCACAGTTACTCATGCCACGGATGATGCTTTGTAACCGTTTTGCCCGTGGCTGAGCACGCAGCGTTTGTCCATGCTCGCCACACAGCAGTGAGTAACGACAATTAGTCCTAACTAGACAGGCAGTCAGTAAGAAACGCAGTGCTTTGCTTCCACACATGACCTTGTGTCTCGTAATAAAGACTTTTACTTTTCTAATTAGGTTTTTAGTAAAGATATCGCGGATGTCACATGTATCAGACTCACCCCGGGCTGCCGGACACATACTCAGTGACGCATGGATGGATTAGGCAGGAATTTAGTGGCGTGACAGTTGCTGCATCCAGGAAACTGAAACCTTAGCTTATTTTAGGATTTTTTTTTTTAACCCAGAATACCTGATTACACTCAGCAAAGGCGCAATTCAGTTTTACTGCTCTTCTGCTTTGTCATGGTAGACTTCAGTACATAACACTATTTTTCTGTATTGACGTTCTTAAAATACATTGCAGCTCTGTGCCTTTCAAGTGATGAAGAAAATGTGTAAAATCAGTGAAGGCAGCATATCAAAACGTTTCTCAGCTTGCTGCCCTTTACGCTGCCTGAAGGCCTGTTACTCACCACTGGGTGTTTAAGTAACCATTAATAGATAGTGATTCCTGGATGGATGTTGTATGTAAGTTACTGTAGCACAGACCCAAACTCTCTAAAGGACGATGCACTGTTTGAATGTTGTCTTCTGAGGGACCAACAACCTCACCAACAATTGGGACTCTGCAGTAATCTGAATTCTGAGAACTGAGAACAGTTTTTTTTGAGAATGCTTCTCATGATTTATTTGAAAGATTCATGCTTCTGATTTACCATACCTGCAATCTTTCTGTTTAAACATGTCCGGTGCAGTTTACAATGTCCATAAACTCTTGATGAGCCAAAAAAAAAGAAAAATTGGTTCTTACACATTGATATTTCTCAGTAAAAGAAAATTGCTCCAGGATACCATTCAGTACCTAATGAACACGCACGTCTGTTTTCTGCCACAGTGAAGTTCCTCTCAGAAAATCCGGACTTTACCCAGTTCACCGAACGTCTGCAGTTTGGACTATGGGGGCAGAACAGGGACAGGATGCAGAGTGACACATGGTGCAAGGAGGGGATTCAGGCCGCCGACACTGGCCATTGGCCATGTGAGTCACCGAGTCAGCCAATCAGAGCCTGCTCCCATTAGGTAAATATTCATTGTGCTTTAGGTCCAGGTATCCTGTGAGTGCATTGTGGGGCTTGTATAGAAACCATAGAGACATGGAGATCAGAGCATTGTAATATCCAAAGGGAAAATATGTAACAGAGCTCTGTTAACCAGTTACCCAAAATTGGCTGATATACTTTCTTTAATGTATGGGGTACTGAAATAAAAATCACATACCTACACATTGGGAGAAAACATTCAAGCACCTCCCATTTGTCGAAGGAATGGTACGAGAATAGCAGCAGGAGACTTTAAGGAGTTTGTGGGGGCACTTTCCTGCGAGCAGGGACGTGTCTCCTGAATGGCAATGAGAGCTGACCTTGTTGGTCCCAAGCAGCCAGATGGTTAAGGGATATAAACACATGCCAGGTCACGATACAGAGAGACCTCCACCAAATGGCGCTGCCGCCTGAGCAGCCCGCAGTGGCTCCTCAGAGACGCATGAAGCGAGGAGCCCCCCCTCCCCCCCCAGCCGCATTACAAAGCACCACCATTCAATTTTTTATTTTTTTCCTCAAACATTTGACTTTGAAGACCAAGTCTACTACTGTACATCATACATAATGTTCTCTTTAAAGCATAAAAGTTATTACCCAAGTTTTTGTATTTGGATGTCTTTTGCTGACCTTTAACTCAGTAGTTTGAGCAAATATTTTAATAAAGGAATGAAAAAATGTCTCCCCTGACCATGTGCTACTTGTCTTTCATCTCAAATTTGTACATCTGGATGTGTGATGTCACTGCTGTTTGCACCTTAATTACCTCTCATGCATTAAAAAAGTGTCATCCATCCATCCATCCATCCATCCAACAGATCTGCTTTTAAGTACTTCATATCTCTAGATGAGGTGACTCTCTCTCTCAGACATCTGCGGTTTCTGTGATTGGTCTCATGAACATCTCTGGAGACTGACTGACTGAGGATGCTGGATTCCCTTTCTATCCTGTCCTAATCATCTGTGAGGATCAGTCATTGAAAAAATTTCCGCAGTAAAGGATCGTCATCTGGAATAACTGGAATTGTCTTGGACACACCGGAATAATGTTCATACTATTGACTGGAGGCTGACTGAATTGAACTACGTTGTGTGTATGTATGCACAGTTAACAATGTATGTTGTATTTAGTGTGTAATAATCTAATTAATTAAAAATGCATTCCAGTGTCTATTTTAAGTGTAACCTGGATCACGTCTGGTAATTATCCAATGTTTGCTTTATTTGCACCTAGTAAGTCTGTACTCTAATTTTATTTTCATTGAAATAACTTTGAAAGCTGAAGTAAACAAACACGCATATCGTGTTAAACTATAGCTTGTGTCTGGAACACCTGTGACTGAAATCAGTGGATGTTCAATGCACTGTATAACCTTCAACGCTGAAACGGACGTGTTTCAGAGTGACACTTGAGTGATTCAGCATTTAGGGATATGAATAATGCAGTCACCTATCATTTGTGTGAGCAAACTATTGATAGCCATTTATTTTCCGTGGCAGTTTGCCAAATAAATGGAATATTTCATTGAATGGTGAGCATTTTAGGGCATCTACGCTGCTTGTACTTTGCTGTGGCGAATGGATGTGATTTATACCCGTGACTGTGAGCTCACTGCAGCGGCAGCGATATTTATAGTCTCTCACCATCTGCAGCATAATTATGCGGAGGTATGAAATGAAACTTGCATAACCAAGACACTCATCACAAAAGCAAGAGTGCTGTCACTGCATATTTTTATATGGAGAGGTGGGGTATTGTATGTTGTACGTCACAAGCCGGATTTGGTCATTTAAAGTTGTCTGCCTCTATAAAGGCAGTGCGGAGGCTCCGGTTTGCTCACAGAATGCGTGACATCTTGTACATTCAGCTAAAATGGACAGAACCCTCGTCTGTGACGTGTCAGATTTGCGAAGGTGTCACACCATTGACAGCTAAAGAGACAGGAAGCATTTGTTACTAGACGTATCGTCATGATTACTCACAGTCATGTAGAGTTTGACCTTTGAGTGTATCTGATACTGTTTTCATTGCAAGATACAGATCTAGTAAACAGCTGTAGTGTAACACATTTAAAGCTGGAGTAGCTGAGTTTTGTTCAGATTTATAACATTACTTTGCTTTTCTTGGGTGTTCATTGTCAATTGGAAAAAGAAAAACGTACGTTTTATGTTGGATTTCTGATTACCAAATACATGATCTTGTTGTTTGCAGAACATAGCACTGGAATCTTCCAGTGATCCGGAGCAGAGATCTGCAGCGTCAGCTGCGGGAATTAAAGCAGGAGTTGCCATTCTGTTATAGCTCAGCCCGCTGGTGGTTTGTGTGAGGAGTGGCGCTAAACACCCGCAGCTTTCTGCTCCAGAGTAGAGTTCTGCACAGTTATGGTCACAATCGACCAGCGTACAATTAGTTTCTATAGTCTGCACAGACTTAAAATATTTAAGGCATTTTATGTAAAATCGGTAGTCAAAAGCAGTGATGTCATATTGCCACGCTTCTATAGTTCCTCAGAGCTGCATGTATGTCAGTTTTCCTGGACCACACAGGTAATGGACTCCTGCTGTTTATCTTCACAGACTTCCATTACTTTGGGTTCAAAGTCACCCCCTTATAATCACTGTCCTCTGTTTCTCCTCTCCAGCAATTTGCTCGTGTCGTCTTTCACAGTTTGTGATTTAATGATGCCAAAATGTTAAAGATCTCCAGTTTAAACAGACTTCCTCTGTCTTCAGAGGTCATTATATAGGGCCTCGTTGGTTTAAATGTAAAGAAGCATGACTAGATATTTAATGGCTTCTGTCAACCCTGAAAACCATTTACAGAACAGAGTCTTTGTGCTTGCAGTAAAAGTCTTTGCCTTGAATTCATCAGTTTTTTCTTTAAATGCGTACATGTATCGCTAAGCAAATGTTTGCTAAAACTAAGATCGCTTGATTTGACAGCTGTTGAAAGCACTAGTGAGATTTTGGGCACATCTACGATTTTATATGATAGAACATAATATCTGTTAAATGACATCCATCTATCCTTCCATCCATCCAAAGTATTAGTCCAAAGTTGGACAGTTTTGAATGCTATGAATACTGCACCTGCCCCAGCCTCAAGTTACTCTCAAGCATGAGGGTCAAAAATCGGGGTGTTTCTCAATATGCCTGCATGCCCGGACTTGTGTTCTCATGTACGTGTTTTACACCATCTTCCATTGCCAAAGACCAATTCCAATACTCAAGAACAGAAGTACATAGGATGGTAAAAATCCCGGATCTAGTTCTTGTCCCAAATATCAAGGATACAGTCAGTCCTTGAGCATTCACGCTTCGTGATTCGCGAATTCGCAGATCCACAAATTTCATTCTACTGTTTTTTATTAAATATGTTTAATGTGTGTATGTATTTTTGTTCTCTCTCTCTCTTTCGTGGTAGCGCACACATAGCATGTTACCGACTTATTATTTCTGTACGTCTTTACGTAATTTTTAATTGATTGAATGCCTGTACCCTGTACATACAGTGCACGTTTCCTTTACGTATTTTATTGAATCGTAACTTGCTTACGTACATGACTTCTGTCAATAAGTTTACAGTCCCATTCGTTTACTAATTTTGCCTTACTGTGAATGCAAAAGAAAACGGCAGCCAATGCCGTGGTCTATGAATTAGTATACTGTACTGTAAATGTGCTAGTGTGACAAATATCCGATACTGTACTCTATTCTTACATCAAACATTAGTTTTTTTTAAAGGTTATGTATTAATCTAACTTTTAAATGAAATTACAGTGTTTCGGAAGCATGACTGAGGTCATCTTTAGGGTTTAAACTACAGAAATAAACACATATTGCCATTTTTAGTGACTCTACCAAATATCCGCGTTCTGGAACCTAACCTCGCGAATGTCCCAGGTCTGACTGTATATCCGTTGCATCCCTGCTCAACGAGACAAATTCCATGATTCATTGCACCCCAAGATAATTTTTGGGAGGCAAGTGAGCAAGACCGCTCTTGCCAAAACCTCAAGTACGATCTTTGCGTTCTTAGTGTTGAGAAAATTATGTAAATACTATAATACTGTGTATTTCGTCCCCCATACTTTTCTTACTTTGTATATTAACACACTAAAGCTGTCTTGGTTTTCTGCTGTCTAAATTGCCCCAGTGAACTTCGGCGCCCTGCCTTGGACAGGTATCCAATTAAGGGTGTAACCCCTCCACTACACCTCCAAAGGGTATTCAATGAGAGTGTATTTTTATACAAAACTTAACCTTGCTGATGTGTGGCTTTTTAAGGGTGACCTAGTTTACTCACCCAGTCCACTTTCACATTGATCATGTAAACAAAACACTTTATTGAAATCTGAAATATCATCACCTTGCTTAGCTTTCATAAATAGTTCCACATGTGTTTAGATTTTATTTATAAAGATCAAAAACTAGGGAATATGTTTGTTTAGGGCATCGGTTTTTTTTTATTGTATGTCTCCTTTAAGGTTCCCCAATGTTTAATCACTATACCCTGTATGTAAAAGTGCCTATTAAATCTATCTGTGAGTCCTTTGACTTGGAATTCTTGCATTCTTTTATTCTTGTGTGAGAGGCAAAGTGTTCCAGTTGCATTTTTCTGGAGGATTACCCTTCAGCATGTCTCTCTAAGCTTATGCGAGATCATGGTTTGCTTCGTATCAGACAATGCAGGAGACGTTTCGCCAGCTTTTGTCCTTGTTCCACATCCCTGCTGTTCCATTCCAATGAGCTCTGGCTCAAAACTAATTGACCTTCAGTGTTTTTAATTTTTTTTCAACACTTTCTGGCATGTTTTGGAGGTAACTTTTTTGCATTTTCGTATCTTACACATAAATGACGACAGTATTTTAGATTCATTTGGAGTTTGGTGTATCTTATGTATTTTGTTTTTTTTAATTATTGTTCCTTCCTGCCCGCATTGTCCACCTGACCCTCCTGTCTCCGCCCTGATGCGCCTCCTGTTGCTTGGTGCCCCTTGTTAGTCTCGTCAGCCCCAGTCCGGTCATGGATGTCGCCTTCTGTCAGCCCATGTCCCTCCCTTTGTATTCGCCTTATTGTTTTGACTCCTCGCAGTCTTGTTTGTTTCCCTACTCTCGTTCAGTTAAATAAAACCACTCTTTCCAAATGCCTTCGAGTCCTTCGTCTCACAAACCACTACGATGAATAATTTACGTTCATTGTTTTTTAAATTCAGTACTGTATAATGGAGGGCTCTGTCCCGGTTGTGCAATTCAAGGTGTTCCGTAATGTATTCCGACTAGTTACACCAACTAATTGGTGCAGACTGATTTCGCAGTGATGTGTTCATGCTGACCTTATTGGGTCTTCCTCATTTCCTTTGTGGAGGACACGTGTAAAATATCCGCTACTGAAAATGTTGGCTCTGGATGTGATCCGCAATCCTCCTGAGGGTTATAATTAAGTCACTAGAAACTTGGCATGAATCACACTGCTGACATTTAAAGAAGCATAGTGTACAACACCCCCGCAGCTGTGGGTGGAGTGGGGGTGGGGTCCATTACTGAGCTACCGAGTCAATCTGAACTTTAACTTGTAGCAGGAACTGTTCGATACCCTGCGAGGCCGTAACAAGCTTGCCAACTAGAATAATATTCAATTCAATTTCAGTTCAGCTAATTGGCTTATTTTTATATAGCGCCTTTCACATCAGTCACCCCAGAGTACTTTACATGGCTGTGTTGTGATACAGAATAATACAAAGGCAAAAGGCAAGACAAAGAAAAGAGAGAACGAAAGAAGGCCAGACGACAAAGGAGAGGAGGAAGCAAAAGTCCCAAGAAAGAATAAACCCCTGTGGGTCCAAGGTCACCTGGCTGCCCCCCCCACTGCCGGGAACGCTAACATTAAGAAAGAGTGGGCTTGCTTGCTTGCTAAAAGCAAGATGTAAACTGTGATGAAGGTCAAAGCCAAAATCCATCATTGAGTCGGTTTAGATAATAGACATTGTCCCTCAATTAATGACAAAGGTAAAATCAATTTGGGTAGAATCTAATCAACTGAAGACTATACTAGGACTGGTCAGTAGAGTTACCTGCTGAATAGGTGGCAGTCAATACCCTTATTTATCTTGGACAGAAAATAAATGGACAGGCAGTTTGAAACAGAACTGGTCAGGAAATTATAAAATGATTTTCAATATGTGATCAAATTAAATTTTATTTTCATTTTATTAAAATGCACATTCATATGTATTTGATATTATGTATTTGCTGTGATTAAGGAAAGCTCACATTTTCTATGGCCTGAATGACGTTTTTTGTAAAATGCTCTGTAATGCCATGTAATTAAATGAGTCTTATGTGTACTAAGAAGTTTGTGCTATTGACTTGGAATAGAATTGGTCCAATCAGGCCAGGTGCATCAGCACTGATCTGTACTCAGCAGTAATCAGAAACAAAATGAAGAGGGACGCACAGGGCTTGTGTTACTTAGCACACTGTCTTTCCCTGGGGTCTGATATTCCTGGGTGATGCTTTGACTAAGCCTGAGTGAATCTTCTAATTGAGACCTAAAAGATTGAGGTCCCAGGGGAAGTATGGAGGCTGTGGAACAGGCACCGAATCATTTTACTGTAAAATACTGGCAAGTGATTAACCAGCAGCAGAATTATCAGAAATTTGACACCACAGCCAAGAAAGTGGCCTTTTAATGTATGTCAGTGAACAAAACATAGCATATGGATTTGGCAGGTAGGAATGGGTTTATTTACAAAAGATTCCTTTGCCAGGGGTAGTGTCGTGTAGTACAGAGCGCAGACGAAAGAGCAGGACGCCAGGAATCATGAAAATACGGGGTTTAATGAACAGGATGGCAAGCGAACGCAGACTGACAATACAATGACCGGACTGGGGAAACAAACTGAAACGCGGACTAAATACATTGAACTAATGACAGCAACAAGAAACAGCTGATCACACGGGGATTCCACACGAGGTTAACGAGGGGGCGTGGCACACGGAAGGAGCGGACGATCGGGGCAGGACAGGTAGATACAGAAGAGCGTGGGTCAGGGCCAAAACTGAACACATAAGAATGTGATATAATCTGTGTTTACAGAAGAAAATACACAAATTAACAAATGTGAGTCAAAGGGGCAATTTATACAATCATGATTGAATGAATGAATGATTCAATGAATGAATGAATTAATGCCTTTATTGTTATTTCACCAAGTCCAACAAAACTGGAGGACTATCTTTGTTGGTGGAAGAAAGAAAAAGGTCAGGAAGGATACAAATAAGAAATAAGATGAATAGAATATAAAATAAACAGAATATATGAAAAACAATATAAACAAGTAAATAGAATATAAAATAGACTGTAATTGAATATAAAAGGAGTGTAAAGAATAAAATGTAAACATTAAAAAATGACAAAAAGTGGGCGCTTAAAATAAGTGTTATGTTATACATATTCCACTCCTTGCCGTTCGGTTTCACTATAAATACGAAAATATTGCACATTTCAGCAGTGTAATTAAGAAAATATCGCACATGCTAATAGGTAGTAATGAGCAACACAACAGTCACTTGATATTATATAGATATTTTATTGATATTTTACTGGTAACAGCCTAGGGCCTCAGCATCTGAAGCATAGCAGAACAGGTGGGACAAATCGATATGAATCTCTCATTCTTATACAGATTTAAAATGAATAACATTTAGAAATCGTATCTCTTAGCCTGGTGATGTTTGTGTGGCATTGATGCTTCAGTGTAATATCCTCTCAAGGTGAAATATCATGTATTGCGATATTTGACCTTCAGAGCTATCGTAGGCTATTTCTGAGTTTGTAAGCAGTAATCGCGTCATTCTCGACCTTAAACGATGAAGCAAGCTTGGTACTATAGCATGATATGACGCAAAAATTCATCCATTGTTATGCGACGCATAGCTTGATTCTCATTTACGTTTAGCTATTGACAAGCTTTGACATGATATGCATAGTGAGAGCTGTAGCTTGCAAAAGCATATTATTTACTGGCATAAGCACAGCAAGGCTCTTTGCAGAGTAGGTGGTGATCTCACTTGAATTGCTGTCATCAATTAATGACTCCCATTTGAAATTTAATCTCAGTGCCATCTCTGGTCATTGTGTGTGTGTGTGTGTGTGAAGCCATGCTGAAATGCACTAAAAGTGTGAGTGTATGAATCTAATATGAGCAAACTGATCTCAGCGTCAGCTCCTATTTATGATAAGTAAATAAAACTTTTAACTGCAAAATGCAAATTGATGGTGTCCCCTGTTTTACAGGAACCACACTCAATGATCATAAACAGATAGTTATCAAACAGGGAAATAATTTTGTTAGCTCCGGCCAGTATTGCTGAGAAGGGGTGCCCTGTCAGTGTGATCGGTCACAGTTCATACCTCACCTTTTACAAAATTAGTCATTATGTGACCCACCTGAGATGATGGACCTCTTTCCCTGTCTCTGAAATACCACTGCTGTCTCTAACATTACTCAAGTGAATGACAGTTTAATTCCCCGCTGTGATTTCCTACACTAAGCTGATGTTATATAGTGTAATAACACCCTTACGGTGTGAGAACCATAGTCTTTCTTCTTCACATTGGGAGATTTATGATTTCATTATCAGAAAAAGTGCATGATCATCTAGTTTATATACAAATACTGTGCACAGGTTTAAGGATGGTGTGATCCAGCAGAGTAGGTCATTGGGTCTGATCAGAAGGTTGTTGGTTTGAATCCCAGCACTGGTAGACTGATGCTACTGTTGGGTCTCTGATCAAGGTCAGTGGTTGACCCTGGGCTTGGAGCCCCAAAATTTGCTCTCACCTACATGTTTCTCCATAAGCATCACAATGTGTCTTCTAATGAAACCTCTTTGCTATTGTTTTCCCAGAGCTAACAAAATATAAAGAGAGCGTCGGTTTTCCATGTTTCCTATGCACACAAATGCAAAGAGGACTTGCTTATCCTTCAGGATCTAGTGGATCATAGTAATGCAGCTGTCAGCTTTGGGAAACCCATGGTCTTTTAAACACATAGAATGAAACACAAGCATTATAAAGTATGATTATTGTAATGGAATAAAGAGTTTATATTAAGAATTTGATGTTATAATCCGTATGTAGGTTTTAAAAATTTTAGGAACTTGTATGGTAACAAACACTCATGCTGGAATATAAAGTGCAATTCCTGTTCAGTATTTTACCTTGTGAGAAACGAGAGTGCTATTTTTAACTGGGAGAAATATGATTTGGCCTTTTATGCTCAAAATGACTTATCAACCTATAATCAACTTTAAATATCAACGAAATATAAAACTCACTTTCACATTGGATTGATTCCTAGTGGTCACGTAAAAGGCTTTTCCTCTCCTATTGAAAGTCTAAGATCTGCTAAATAAGCTTGTTCTTGGGAAGGAGAGGAAACTTGTTTTTTACAGTAATGTGGCCCCGGGTCAGATTTAATGGGCATTCAGCCTTGAGACCACATTAGACTGTCAGTTATCTCTAGTACAGCTCACACTTTCTGCCTGCTGTAGTCTGTAGTCATTAGCCTGCCTGCCATCCTCCACTGAACCAATCGAATGTGGCTGAGATCATGTGAGTCAGCCCATTAGTCTGTTACTGCTAAATTATTAATTATCTTTAATTTCATCATTATTCAAGGTACGTGGGACGAAAACATAACTTTATGTTCCTGAGGAAGTGGGGATTCAGAAAAACCAAGGTACATTGTGTCACAATGGAATTATATAATGATTCTAGGCTAATTTATTCATTTGTGTAATCTTATTAACATTTTATTTTTATTAGCGTTTTAGTATTTTTAGTATGAAATACAGCATGGATTTTCCCAGAGCCAGAAGATATACATGAGCAAACCGGTGAATACATACATAAATAAATGTCTTTAGAAACAGAATATGATTCCCTCTGTTAATTCTGCATGAAAAAACAGATTTTAAAGAGAATGCAAGAGTGCCATCGGGGAAGGCCTGTGACAGGCATGTTGACTCTGCTCCTGAGATTTCTGCTGTGACTTTAGCTCCCCGCATGCACCGTAAGTGATGAAATTCCCATATTCTTTGTAGTATTACATTTAAGAACATTATTCTTAAATTGTTGCACTGTTTGCCCTGCAGTCCTTCAGAGAACGGTGAACCCTGTTTTCACTGCACAGAGATACTCCGGAAGGCTCTTTTTATACCTTTTACTGACCTGTTAATTAACCAAATTAGTTGTAAGATATTGAACCAGGTGTTTTGTTTTACACAACTTTTCCAGTCCTTTGTTACCCTTGTCCCATTTTTCATAAACATGTCACTAGCATCAAATTCAAAATGAGCATATGTTTGTCGTGAAACAAAATTCCTCGATTTCAACATTTGATATGTCTTTGTTCAATTTTCAGTTAAATATTGGTTGATATGATTTGTAAATCACTGCATTCTGTTTTTTTAATTTACATTTTACACAGTGTCCCAACTGTTCTTGAAAACGGGGTTGTATGTGATATCTCTGCACATATTTATTTGTATGTATTTTTTGGGAAAAAAAAAAATCCACCTTCTATTTCCTGGTTCAAAGGCCATTGTTTATCTTACTTGCTGTAATAATTTAGTATTATCCTGTCTCACAACAAGCATCCCTGTTAAATTCCTGTCAGAGTTTTATTGGTTGCTTTTAATTTGCATTTGATCTAATGTTAAATAGTTTTTTTTTTTTGCTCAGAGCATATATACACGTACTACCCAGATAAACAGCTTTACACATTTCCCTTGACTGCCTGAGACTTATGCACAGTACTGTATATAGAACACATTCAGTGCTCTAACAGGTCCCTGTGTGATTAGTCACATTCACACACGCGAGTGTAGACACAGCTGATGTGGAACGATCCCCGACAAGCTTCCCCAATGGACGTGGAAGAGCACCACTGCAGATCTTGGCATGTCTTGACTTTAACTGCACAAAGACAAAATAGCAGTAAAAAATGTAATAATTAGCAGAATGCTAGAATATGTTCACAACAGAGGGGACAAGAGAGATATTTATAAAATGCACCATTGTTAACCTACCGCAAGAAGCTGCCAGTGGCTGTGAGATCATGAAAACAAGAAGTAGATAACACCTCAAACAAATAGTATCCATCTATCCATCCATCCATCCTCTTTAACAACTCATCCAGTACTGAGTCATAATAAGCACAGTTTGCCCCTGGTTTGCCTGCCGATGTATCTTTCTTAGGCTCACTGCAATCTCTAACAACATTTGCCAACTCAGATCTGCTATCATTTGCACGGCAATTAGTCATTTCACACTATTTTCCTTTCTGCAAGCCAGGTTACTATGCACTGTATGCATGTTTTGCCTTTCAAGTAAGCAAAAGACAAATTTTTCAGTCTTTAAATTAATATCTGCAGTGGATATTAGGATGTCAAACCGCAAAGGCCAACAGCCATTATTACCCAGAGGGCCCTCGAACTCTTATTTGAACGCATAGCCATGCCAGTTAGTCTTTCAGCTGGTAGTATGGTGTTTTGTTTGCAGTTTTCACTGTGTGTTACCATACTTATATCATCTTGAGTGACAATAGCTCTATCTTTGAAACAGCTGCAATGTCACTACCATGGTCACTAACGCACATTTACAACTACAGAAAAGCATCTTTCCTTTCACTCTTTTGGCTGACATAGGAAAGCCATAATTGAGTTCATGAACTGAGTGAGTCATTAGTCTGCAAACAAACAGAATGTCAGTGTTAATAACCACAATCTGTTTCATCTGCCTGAACAATGGAAGCCCTTGGTGTGAGCCCATAGAATCAGCATATCAGCAGCATTCAGAATGCTAACATCCACAGCGAAATAACGCTTTCTTGCTGGTCTTTAATAGCCCTCTGTGAGCTGAACTGTCACACTCTTTCTGGAAAATATGCAGCTGTTCACTTTGCTTGCTTGCAGAGTTGGCGTTAAAAGTAAATCAGGATCCAAGCCACATGCTGCTGTACTCTGAGTCGTTGCTAGGAGATCAGATGGGCATTCCTGAAACTGTGAGTTCTGTGGATATTAATTGCAGATCTCCTTCAGATCTCATTGGCCAAGCTTTTGCAGCTGGACACTGCATTCTGTGAGGTGACACTGCGGGCAAAGTCTGCAGTATGGAAAGAGGTTTCTACTTTCCAGATAGCATACAGACAGCAACACAACGTCGTATGATTCTCACGGCCATAATAAGAGATGGGTAATTCAGGTCTAGACAATAAAAGTACAGACCAAGATTTTGTTTCAACGAACCAGTATAAAGACTCACAGTCACGCATGTGATTGGTTGAAACAAAATCTTGGGCTGGACTTTTAATCTCTGGCCCCAAACTACCCATCTCTGGTCATAATGACCTATCCAGAAACTAATCACATCTACCGAAGGTTTTTGTGACCATTCCTTTAAATGCTTGCTGGAAAATGTCTTTAAATTTACCCAGTGCTTGTGCCCTCTCCTGATTCTCACAGTAAAATCAGGAGAAAACCCATCGACCACATGGAAAATCTCACCGGAGACACTGCTCTCTGCCTTTCACAGCGTATTCCTTTGCTAAGTTGTGTCTGGCCAGAAACAGTGACATCAGCCCAAAACAAAGTAAAATGCAAAAGCATAGTGGGAGACCTGTGCTCCATCAGGAGAGAGAGGGCTTCAGAGGCAGAAGCTGCCCAGCCTTTTGAACCTGCTTGTCATAATCCTCTTAGCTTCTCCTCAGTTCACCAATTTTACTTGCTTATATTTGTTATAATATTTGCTTCTACCCATCAAATAGGTATATGGGGGGTGGGGTGGCTCAGCAAGTTAGGCCTCTGTGTTTGTAATCAGAAGGTTACCAGTTGAAAACCCATGTTCTGTTCGGCCCTGAACCCCACAGAAACGCTCCTGGGTTGCTAGCTAAATGGCTGACCCTAACCCTAACCCTAACCCTAACCCCACACTCAGATCCAAGATTCATTCTCCCCTGTATGTAGAACAGACAGATGACAAATGTGAAAAGAAGCATTTCAGTGTATCTGTACCTGTGCGAGTCACAAATAAAGCATAACCTTATATTATATTATATACCCCATTTTCCCTAAAGTGCTGGATGTGCCAATCAAGGACTGTAAATTACTTTGTGTTCATCTTATATAAGAGGTATAGTTATATTTCATGAAGGTACATGGGGTGCATAGGTGAGAGATTAGCCAGAAAAGGTTAATTGTTTTTAAAAATCACTATCCAGGTAGCTGAAGTACCTGCTTCTCTAAGTATTTTATTTTATTTTATTTTTAAGAATCTTATCTTCACTTAATAAAGTCAGGAGAATTTTCAGAATATCTGGCTCCAGCAATGGAATTTCTTTTTCAAATCTGTGGCATCTCACAACACACTAAGTTACATTAAGTGTGGTTTGCATCTTAAAATGAAGGCCAGCTGGTTGTGCTGAAGATAAAGTTCCAATCCTTCAGAGTTTCAGTCAGCTGGGTCATTAAAACAGATGTGTGGTTAAATATGGACATTCTCAGAAGTTCATGTGCCACGTCGTAGTCTGGACATTAAGAAAAACACTGACAACACAGAGGTGTGAACCATAAACCTCTTCCTGACAACATTTATACATGAAACTCTAAAAGACTCAGGTCATACACAGAAATCACTTAAGACAACTGATGAAGATATCGTTGTATGTTTAGGCAGAGCTTTATGTATTCATAAGATTGTGGAGCATGGATAGCGGTATCTGTAAAATATGGGACAAGTATGGTCATTCATTCTGAGGCAAAAGCTCTTGGCTATCTAGTTGAATCATATCACGCGGTAGTAGTTTTGTGTTTAACTAACCAGAAAATGTGCTCATGAGGATTTTCGCTTCAGTCCGTAACAGGCAATCGTCCACCCACTGCCCTTACATCCGTGGCCTGACAAGTGGATGGACAGCATTTTACGAGTAATGCTAGGTGGCTAGCTTGCGAACAAGTAGCTGCTTGCTGGGTGCTAACTGAAGATACCTGCATGCTAACATTTTGTGAACTGTAACAATTCTCATCTGCCATTTTCAATATACACTTAAGGAAATAATTGATTGCAATATTGCCTGCAACAATTCAATGCCAGCAACCTTGTGCCTTTATTGCGTATCTTAGATAAGCTTAGATAAGTCAGACCTTATGTAAGACTGCTTAGATAAGCTGCCTGAGTCGTCCAACAGAATTAGAACATGCATACGTACAGGTGAGATTTAAATTTACAGATAAAATAAAATGACACTGATAGATCTGAAGTACATAATACAGATATGAAACCCTTTCTTTGAAAGTGGCATGCTTTTACATAAAGTACGTGCCGTGTGGACCGCAACCTTGTAAGCAGTGTCTCCTGACCCGATCCTCAGGGTCTGACAGCTAGTCCATGCTTTTGCTCCCTCCCAGACAAAACAAAACGTGGACTGTCTGTAGGTCCCCGGGGACCGGATTGGGAAACACTGCTGTAAAGGGTACGCAGTAATGGAAGATAAAGGGGAAAAACGAAAACATTAAATGAGCTTCTTATGATCATTCTTACTTTGTACTTAACCATGTTGGTCTGCAGCGAAGCAGAGGCACTCGCAGCCAGATAACTCCTTGTTCTGGAGTCTCAGTCATCTGCTGATATATTGCATACTGCACTATATTATATACCATTTTATACTGCGCTATATTATACACCATTTTATACTGCGCTATATTATATACCATTTTATACTGCGCTACTGTATATTATATACCATTTTATACTGCGCTATATTATATACCATTTTATACTGCGCTATATTATATACCATTTTATACTGCGCTATATTATATACCATTTTATACTGC
>JAOYFF010000128.1:17058058-17070554 GCA_025773925.1 Cryptomyrus ogoouensis
ATGGAAGGTAGAGACAGACACAGTCCGCACTGGCAGTGAGCAGAAGGGAAGCTAATGGAAGGCAGACAGACACAGTCTGCACTGGCAGTGAGCAGAAGCTCTCCGGAGGAGTCTGCACTCCCACTCGCTCACCTCCTCCCCAGTTCTCCTCTCAAACCAGCCAGCTCTCTGTTATCTGGGTACTTTACAAGCAGGGGGCTATTTAACTCTAAAATCCAACATGGGGCATCGTAAGTAATAAAGTAAAAGTTCGTTCTCATTTCCAAGCCGGCTCCCGCTGGCCTGCTTGCCTCGCTTAAAGTTTTTCCGAACTTGTAACTTTAGTTCAAGCCTCGTCTGGAAAGACACTACTGTGAAGTGGAGGAATAATGTCAAGGTATACAAGTACATTCAGAATGAAAGATGACTATTTAATACTTGAGACTGAATACATTCACACATACATGCCTGTGTGTGCATGTGTGCGTGTGTGTGGATTATGTTTATATTGCATTGTGGGGACCAAATTTTCCCCACAATGTAATAAAAACCTGTTATTTTGATGTCATTAAGACAATTTTTTAGGTCCCCAGATAGATCTGTGAATGCAATCAAGAAACTAATATTGCCAAAAGTCTCATATTCTGTTTGGTTACTTATGGCTAAGGTTAGGGCTGGGTTAGGGGTAGCCCTTCTGTTACCATGTGCCAGACAGGACAGCCTTCATTCACACGGCCTGGCCACCCATCACCCTGTCAGCAGATGATAGTTTCCGCTTCTCAGACCGCTTTCAGGAGGTATGGATGACCATCAGCAGCCCCAAGCCTTGCCGTTTCAGAGCTGCTCAGATCCGGTCATCTGGCCATATTGATCTGGCCCTTATCAAAGACTCTCGGATCTCCACCCCTGTCCGTTTCTTCTACATTCAACCTGTTCAGTAACAAATGTTAGCTTACCGTCTAATATATCCCAGACCTCGACATGCTCTGATTTTACTAGATAGTCAACATTATTCATTTCACTTGGAGATGGTCATAATATTTTGACTCATCAGTGTATACATATGTGAGTGTGTGTGTGTGTATATATATAAATTATATAATTAAATTTTTAAAAATGCAATAAATCGTATGACCAATGCAGTAGTTGCATTGTTGTGAGTTACTTGTCAATACACACGTTATAATTCATTGGAATTCCTTCCTTTTAACCCCTCTGCTTTCCAACATCAGTTTGCTCCTTTTTTGGAACTTGAAATACTTATTTTGATGAGTTTTTTATACTTTATATTAAATGCTTATTTTTTAGACGATTGTTATTTCCATCAGACATGCACTGCTGATTTAATACCATTGGGGTAATATTTAAGAATGTCTCTGTGAGATGATTATGCAGAAATATAAATTTTCATATTGAAAAATGTCATTGTCCTACAAAATGCTTAATTTCTAAAGAGTAATAATTTTATTGATATAAAAACAGAATTAAAACTACATATTATGAGAGGCTGTTTGTTATTGTAACCAGGCGGAGCAGTACCCACACATTCATGCGTAAGTACTTTGTAGCTCATCTCTGTCACATGGAAGTCCTCCCCCACTGCGTATCAGTGACCACAGTCCTGGGGTGCTTCCGGCTCGCTGTGAAGCCTGTGTAAGGCAGCAAAGGCCAGCTTCAGCTTCAGTGGCCCAGGACAAGCTGCAGGGTAGCCAACTTTCATCAGCTGACTGGAGTGACATTTTCAGTGAGAGACAAGTCTGCACACGCATTTACGTGTATATAACTGCTTGATTACCTGGTAAATTGTCTGTAGGGTTTGCAGACTACCCCAACGCTTTTGATGTGGCTAATTTTAGGTTTATAATGGAATAATATAGGTTTGCCCTGTGATTTATTGTATGAGCGTGAGAGTCTGAATGCGTAAGTGTCACGTCAGACATGTGAGAGTCAGCAACCCTGAAACTGACACCTGAGCAAGGTTTTAGACTGACCACTGTGTGCAACAAAGGTGATGGGCAGTGTGTCTGAAACACCTGGGATCTTCGCCACAGCCGCAGAGATGTGGATGTTGCGAAACAGAGCATTTTCAGTTTTGGGGAAAGAGGTGGGTTAATATACTAATAATATGACAACTATACGACCAGCAAGACTTCTTATGTAACCATATGAAACTGGACTTGCCCATGAGTGCATATCCTTCAGAGCAGAACCCAGAAGAGTCCATCTAATGACCCCATATGGTAGCTGTGCTAGAATCTGCAGAACATGCAGAGATCACTGATGCGATTTCAAGGTGCGAGTCGATATGAGATGGTGTGAGGCGCTTGGACCTGCTGGAAGAGGTGCAAAATTTAAAGCATGGCTCCCTCTAAAAGGTGATAAAAGCCCTACTCCTGCTCTTTGCACGGAGCCTGTTCTATATACATCATCCCAGGCACGGACCATAAATCCATTGCTTTCCTAAAGGTGAGACATCACCATTTTTAAAATTCCTGAGAGGTCCCCTTTGGAGCTCGCAGTGTGTCGCAGTGGCAATAAGGACCACCAGCCTGTTCCACGTTCAGGCTCTACGTCCTTACGTGCTTCGAGATCCACCTCCACCCTGCCAGCCCCAACCAGCAGAGGATGGATGGCCTTTCTGTGTGAAATATTTATCAGGTTTTGCACTTATGTCTTTATCTATTGTAATTGCCCATTAAACATTTAACTTTATCCAAAAAAAATCGATAATTTGAAATGATATAGCTGTTGCTTAAAAGAACAAAAGAATATGATTAATTATTTAAATGCATTTTTATTAAACAGAAATAAAATAATGCTACATATATGGTACACAAAAGAATAAATATATGTGTTTCTGTGAATGTATGATTTCAAATGATTTCACGTTGTTTATAAAGCAGTATTTCATTCCAGTGTTCAATATTAATAAGTCCTCTTTAGCATTTTTTGTGTGTTTCTTTGAATAAGTAAGTGTTCCTGTCTGAAGCTGACTTTTAACTTTACAATACTTCTAAAAGTCAGGCTATAAAAATATGAAGAATATGAAAGGAGACTTCAGCTGGAGCACGCAGAGGTGTTCCAGCCAGACGTGTCAGACGCCGTGACAGCTCAGTGTCGGGGTACCCACATTAATCTCCAGAGAGCCGCTCTAACTCAGGTTTGCCGAGGGATTCAAATGTCTGCAGCTACAAATGAGCAAGGGGATGGGAACATTAGCACCTTTCTATATTCACAATTAAACAAAGTTTTAAAATCTGCATACAAACATAAAGTGAACCTGAAAAGCAGTTTGCTGCAGTTCCGTAGTCGATTAGCCAGCTTAGCCAGCCGGATACTGATAAGCCAGTAATGGCGGCCATTTGTTCCCTTTCACACATATAGAAAATTTGAAATTAAATGGAACACAAAACAAATGTCATTTTTTTAGGCACAATCCTGTATACAGTAAAGCTAATATCTTTGGTTTATGTGACCTGGGGACGGAGGGAATGAGGGGCCAGAGATAAAGGCCTTTGTATTATTTCTAAACATAATAATGAACCACTTCAGATAGACCAAATGTCCCCATAATGTGAGGAATACCGTTTTTTGACCTTATGGGGACCAGTTTCCTGCATTAGCATTTTTCCCATAGAAATGAATGAGGGGTCCCCACAAAGATATGATAACAGGGCTGTGTGTGCCTGTGTGTGTGTGTGTGTTCCCCTATGGACTGGCATCCTGTCGAGGCTGTAAGCCTGCCCTGTGCAGCCTGGGTCAGTCTCCCCTGTAAGCCTGTCCTGTGCAGCCTGGGTCAGTCTCCCCTGTAAGCCTGCCCTGTGCAGCCTGGGTCAGTCTCCCCTGTAAGCCTGCCCTGTGCAGCCTGGGTTAGACGGTGTTTGGAAGATGGATGGGGTAAGAAATGCAAGTTCAAGTTCGGTGCTTAGGATACGTAACTGGTCACAAGCAAGAGAGTGAACTCAGGCCAGATTTCTATGCATAGCTAGAGGAGAAGGAGAAGATCATTCTTTGATACACAAAGGAAGAGAAAATGTAAAAGGCCAGAATAGAAATTAATCATTTCAGTGATAGAATAGGGTTGTCTCTCGTTGCAATTGCTGGGGAAAATGATAGGAATGGAACTGCTGATATAATGAATGGTTAAGGTGAACTGTGCCTATTATGCCTTCAAAAGACTCTTGGGGTTTCACTGTTTCTCATTAATTATCCTCAGCTTCTCCAAACACCTGTATATTAAAGATAAAATTGGATGTCAGTTTCACTGTCCCATTTAATTGGAAATTACAGCACTGCGTGCTTTCATTTCTGCGCACTGGCAGTGGCATCTGAATGGCATGGTCACTCTGTGCTCTACACCAGCCACAACGCCGTAAGCCTCAGTCCTCAAGGTACTAAAATAAATCGGGGGAAAAAGCGCTGCCACAGTAAATGTATTATAAAATAGTATTACAATGTTACATAATATAATGTATTATGCATACAGACTGCTTGTTCTTGCTAACGATAACAAAATGCTCAAATGTTGTATTTGCTTATTCATTTCTGTCCAGTACAAAGATCATAATAAATATTAGTATTATGTATTACAATATTCATATTACATATTTTATAAATCAGACTAATGCACCTTGGAAATACATTGCAATGCATTTTTCCTTAGTAGATTTATTATTTCATTATCATTGTAAAATACATAAATAAATATACGCAGCAAACATGAACCATATGAAGAGTGGGGTAGAGAAAGAGTGATCCCACGCGAGAAATGCCTCAGATACGGAAAGGTGAACTTGTGTGTGTGACTTCATATGCTTGCACTTATTCACTATATATGATGAACACCAGAAGCACGACTTTGGCATTCGGTAGAATGTAAAATAATGGATCAGTGTTGAGATGAAACACAAATGTTTTTTTTTTATTTGTCCAGTTCCTTGCAATGGTGATAAATTATCATATTTGCACTTAATACTACTAACCCCCTTATATTTGATATCTTTTCCATGCCATGATATAGATCCATCCATCCATCAATCCATCCATCAGTCCTCCAGCCACTCACCTGGTCTCATACGACATAGGGCATAAGGCTGGAGTATACCCTGGGTGGGTGAGCCTGAATAAATATTCAGTAAATTTAGCACATTTTAAGTCTTATTAGAATTCAGTTTAAGTCTTAGTAGACATTAGACTTCTAACAGTGAAATGCATGTTTATTTTGGCAATTGTCTCCTTCACTGGTTTGATCACCATTGCAATGGTCTCCTTCACTGGTTTGATCACCATTGCAATGGTCTCCTTCACTGGTTTGATCACTAATGCTTACAGGCTTTTCTTCTCATGCATATTTTTTTTCTAGACACACAGTCCAATTTCATCCTCAGTCCCTATTTTGTATTTAGCTGTTACTACATTAGCTGTTACCTGCAATTTCCATCTGTCATTTTGATATATTATAGCTTTTATAGTCATGTTTCATACTCCTATATTATATAAAGCACTTCTTAAATCTACAGCTTCATGTGACAATTATATCTATAAAAATATAACATAATAAAGATGCAGCAGCAGCGAGCACATGACAATTATTAAAACAGAGGCCAGGCACGGACTTGCTAACTTTGTGCAGATTGGAAACATGTGTACATCTGTGCATATGTTCTTACTGGGGGAGTAGCTAGAGATTCTGCCCCCCCCCCCCATTACATTATGTAATTTTATTATTTTACGTTCTCAAAGGCCCCTGTAAAGTGCTGGGCCCCCTCAATCTATCAGGGTATCCCTGCCCCTCCTACGCCCCTAGTTCTTGCAATAAAAATTTTGGAGGATAATGATAGGACAGTCGTCTCTGATAAGGCAGCCAGTGATGATCGACAGATCTGCTCGATGTGTCGCTGTGTGTTGAATGAGTTGAGATGCAAGGTTCACAACAGAGCCATGTTAAGTCAGCAAGAGCACCTACAGCATAATTCATATAAGCAATGCTAAGCTAAGTTAGGCTAACATGAGCTATTCGTCCGGATATAAATACAAAAAAGACTCTCCTTATACTTGTTTTTGTACTGTTTCATAGACTAGGAGTCTGATAGCTGAAGCCTTTGCCACTGACCATAAAATAGAAAGCACACATCTTTCGACCTGAGATTGCATTCTATATTTCAGGCATTAATCAGCTCAGTTAGATAAGTCTTACAAAGCCTTTCAAGGGAGGAGAATATTGAAACCCATTCTGAACGTAACATGAGGTCAGTAGAGCAATATAAGAACAGTTGTAATGTGCTCATATTTTCTGCTTTGGCTGACAATTCTCGTATCATATTAAATTTGCTACAGGGCAAGTTTTCGCAGTTTGTGCTTGCTGAGAGTATGGCATCGCACATCTCTGATCTCCCGTAAACAAATGCATCTATTAATTTTCAGTATCTTGAACAGAAAGAAATCTGGCTTTTTCGTTTGTTTCAGAGGGAGATAGAGAACTTAGAGGAGTGTGAGAGGGACAGGCCGAATGACACCATGACTCAGCAAAAACGAAGGGCAAACACCAAGGGTTAACAGGTGAGTGTGAGATGCTCTGATCTTTGTTGTTACTTCCATGTAATAAAACGTTCAGGGTTTAAAGACAGATAATTTTCTCTCATCACTTTTTTTTTCCTTTGACTTTGCATTATTAAAGCAATTTGTTGAGGAGACCAGGACTGTTCAAACATTTTTATGTATTCAGCATAAGTATGTAATTGAATGTCATACTTTCTTTAATTTACCTGGGTCACACAGGGTTCATATCCCCCCCGTGTGCTATTTGAATGCGTTCTCTGTGCAGTGTGCATTTCCTCCTGCATCGGCATGCAGTATGGCCAAATGGAGTCTCTAAAATGCCCGTCGCATGTATGTGTGTTGCAGTGCACAGACCTCCCCTGCAGGGTGCACCCTGCCTCATGCCCTGTGCTGCCTGCTGTAGGCTACACCCCCCATAACCCTGTCCAGGATAGCTGTTTGGAAGATAGATGGATTACATCTACCTAAGCAGAGCCATAAAATAATCCTGGCCCCAGCACTGACCCCTGTGGGATGGCACATCTCAGCAAGGTGATGGAGCACCAGCAGCAAAAAGGGCTTGTGCACGTGGGAGGGGGGCTCTGGTGCGCATAGATCTGCGTCCTGGGGGAGGAGGTTCACCCCGAGAGCCCCAGTTGTCAAAAAGGTCAGCAGACTGCCCACAGGGCACAGGGAGGAAGAGAAGGCGAGGATCGAATGTGCAAATGGGGAGGAACTGGCACAGAGGACAGGGGAAACAGCTGCTGCCCCATCCTGCGGGCGAGGCCGACCCCTGCCGCCTCCCCCCCGAAGGCTGCCAACTGCTGCGCCCACTGGCACCTCAGCCGCGCCCTGACACCGACGTACCAGCCTGCAGCCCCTCGCCGGGCAAAGGACACAGCATTCACGGTACAATTTAATAATGGCAATAATTTCCTCCTTGTTACCTGCATGTGTAGGGGTCTGGTGCGCGACAGTCTGCAGACGGTGCAGAACCCAGAGAGGAGAAGCAGGTGTGAGGATGGCGTGTAACCCTAACGCTTGGATGACTCAGACATGCTGGATGAAGGCCAGAAGGTCGCATTAGCTTGAATCTGGACAGCTGTATAGACACAGCTGTGTTCATCTTAAGTTCCCATACTAGTGGCATCCTGCCGGACGTCCCAGCCTCTAAACTGGTCTTCTGCACCCTGCCGGACGTCCCAGCCTCTAACCTGGTCTTCTGCACCCTGCCGGACGTCCCAGCCTCTAACCTGGTCTTCTGCATCCTGCCAGACGTCCCAGCCTCTAACCTGGTCTTCTGCACCCTGCCGGACGTCCCAGCCTTTAACCTGGTCTTCTGCATCCTGCCAGACGTCCCAGCCTCCAACCTGGTCTTCTGCACCCTGCCAGACATCCCAGCCTCTAACCTGGTCTTCTGCACTCTGCCAGACGTCCCAGCCTCTAACCTGGTTTTCTTCATCCTGCCAGACTTCACAGCCGCTAACATGCTCCTCGGTGCCCTGCCGGACATTCCAGCCTTAAGCCTGCTCCTCCACGCTCTGCCAGACATCCCAGCTGCTAGCCTGCTCCTGCATGTCCCAATAGACATCCCAGTCACTAGCCTGCTCAGCCATAGTCGTCCTGATGCGGCAGGCCCCAGTTTACAAGTCAGTGGTCAAGGTGACATTAACAGCACCGTCCGTTTATGTTCCTGAGGTGACCATCCAGGCATTGCTACCTGCTGACCCCATGGCAGATATCCAGATTTCATGGCTGCTACCTGAAGCAGATCTGACGTGGTCACCAGCTGTCTCCGTTCCTACCTTGCCCACATCAGGGATGCTGCCACTCACTGCTCCTGATGCAACCAAGGGTGGATGGTCAGATGCTGCCCTTAATTTAGTGCTCTTTGCCTGTGCCCAATAAAAAAACTTCAACAGCAGGGTGCCTGGTACGACACCAGATCTTAATATCTACCTTTCTCTTGAACCAAGAGGTTGTGAAATATAGAGAAGTATTTCAGGTATCTTCCTCTGATGTCTGTGGGGCCCAGGTCGGTGTGTAGAGAAGAGGAATATGAGGCGATAGAATGCTGAGTAAGGACAAAAGCCGGCAGCTCGGTTTGGCCTATCGTTTGCATTTTCATGGCGATTGATTACCAAGGGTCTCAGTCAGGGACTCCTTGAAGCACTAAAGCCTAAAACCTCACCTCAACTAACCACATTAGATACAATTTTAAACCTAGAGTTGCAGTCACGTATTTAATGGCATCGTCCCATAGTACTGAAATGAAATGCTAGGTCCGTGATTTGTCCAGTATTTTCTGAATTTAATTCAGGCCAACCCCCCCTCCCTACCAGCTCCCAGTCAGCAAATTATCAGGTATATATTTAGGGCGTGTAAGTTATAGATGTGCATGAAATCATGGGTTCCTGTAGCAGTAGCAGTAACTGTAAGTAAGAAAACCTTATTTTTGCTCATATCCTATTACATTTCACATCCTCAGCTTCCAGCACTGGAATCACTGTGTTGAGTCCCTACACTGTATGTAGGGACTCACCCTGCATCAAGTTCACTGGAAAAAGCCAATTCTGAGCACATATAATTCCTTCCCCTTTTTATGTTTAGTGCAAATTAAACTTGTGACTTTAATTTCATAGTTACACTTTGCTTTGGAATGATGTATATCAGAGAATCATAACTATTCTGTCTAGTAAACATTTTGGAATAAAGTTTAGCTGTTCTATTCCCCATCATTACACCATGTTAGGATCCTATACCATCTAATGCAGTTTCAGCTATATTTAGCCGGCAATGGAGATGCGAGCGCTAATGTCAAACCCAGCTCCACATGATCGGAGTGAGTCAGGCCGAATTTCATCTGGATTTTCAGTAGATTTGGGGGTAATATCCTTTGGGGAATGACTCATGGATAATAATGTGTGCTAGCATTCTAATTCTATGTACATTAATCATACGGAAGCCAATTATTTTGCTTTCAGGCTAAAATCTTTAACGGAAACTGCTGTTGGTTGTAACTCCAATCTGGTTTGATTTTCAGCTGATTTTACAGTGAAGAAACTGCTTAAATTTAATCCACGTGTACAGAAATGACAGTCTGGCACTTGGTGAAAGTGTTGTAAATCATTTTCTCTTTCTGAGAAAATCTTATGAGTGTATGTACGATAAAAATTGAGTTGAAATGTGAGGAGTTTGTGCCTTTTCAGTCCATTCACCGCTCCACCCGTCTTCCAATTGGTTATTCAGTACGGGGGGGGGGGGGGGGGGGGGAGCAGACGATATGGGGAAGGGGACCCACAGTCCTCAAGAAACCTTCACAACACAGAGGGAACGTGCAAGCTGCAGACACAGACCAGGGGCACCATTTTGTACTGCAATATTAGAATAAAATCACAGATCAGTTGTAAGGATGGCTTAAGCATAAACAGATTTCAGTATGATAATTTTACAGATCAATGTTTTAAAGCATGATACACATCGTCATTTTGGAAAAGTTCAGATCGGGTGCTTTATGAATGATAGAGACATCCACTCAAGTGATGATGAAGTTCAGCAACTTGCAACAGAAGTGCTCTGCACTTTAGAATATTCCTTCTTAGAATATTCTGCTTTAGAATGTTCTTTTTTTCTTACAGCCAGTTGATGACAGGATAAACGATTTTCAATATGATCATTTTTATGTATGATTCTTATCCTTTTATGTATGATTCTCTCCAGTCCCTCTACATTTTGCAAAAACATGCACTTTCAGTTTTACTGTATCCATCCATCCATCCATCCATCATGGGCCTCTCCCAGTACATCACAGGGCATAGGGCTGGTGTACAGCATAGACAGAACGCCAGTCCCTCACAGTGTACAAACAAGAAAAGTCACATTCCATGTACAAATTAGAGCCAGAAGGAGTGGGATTTTAAAGAAATGGCTCATAGCAGAACTATGAATCCTCCAGATGTTTTAATATATCACTGTTTGCATTTTACTGCATTAGACTATAGACATATTAAAACAATTACTTTCCAGAAAGTGCCATTATATTGTATGTCAATGAAAAAAAATAAACTGCTTAAACTTCTTTTACTTCAGTGTTCAACAATTATATAATATATTTAGCATGTGATGCTTACGATGACTGTTTCTACTTTATTATTTTATGCAATAAATTAATGTTAAGCTACACATTGTATAATATCAGCTCACTAAGATTCATCTGTAATTGACCTAAAGTCTTGTAACATAAACAAATTACTGAATTGCTGAAAAGCATAGAATTGAATTGCCTGCAGACCAACCACAATCAACCAACACAAAACTAACAACTAAAAATGGCCACAATAGCATTTTGTGCAGGATAGCAGTGGCCCTTGAAGCTAATCTGGAGCTCTGGGTGTGCCTTACCGTTCAGTTACCGAGGGGTTAGTGGAACCCCGCAGATGGTGTGCACTAGGTGGCCAGTAATGGTGGATAAATTGACGCTTCATGAACCATTTGCTGTATTTTTTGACCCCCACTAGATGGTGCTCTCTGTTCAGGAAGGGGCACAAGCATGTCCCAGAGCAACCCAAGAACACCATCTAGTGGGGGTCAAAAAAATACATCAAAATCTTGTCCATCACTACTGGCCACCTATGTAGCCTAATGGGTTGACCAACACTGCAGTTCAATGAGTAGAATTGTTGTTTTTATGCTAAAGCCACATCTCTATTTCACTAGACAACTACAAGCATAAATCACCCATCTTCCATGACTGCTTTTTCAGTAGAGGGTCATGGTTAGCCTGAGGAATGAGGGACAGGATGCCCTGGATGCAATGCATTGCAGCAAAAGACGAAGACTCCGAACTCAGTATTAGTGGCGGGAAAGTGATTTCCAACACAGTCAGTGTGATGCGACGATGCTGCATGCTGAGGTACCATAACGTCCTCCTGGAAGTACAGCTTTGGTGCCGATGTAGATTACGTGAAGTAACATTACAAATATAATCAACATAATAAAAATATCCATCCATCTTCCAACCACTTATCCTAGTTTGCCAAATTTAATTCAAAATTTAATTTCATCTTATATTTTTGCAGCTCTAAGAATAGCAGGGGGGGGGGGCTCACATTAGCTACTGAATATTCCTTCACTTAACTGATTTTGTTTCACTGACAGAATGGGACAGATAATCCTGTTTCTGTCACTGCTATAGATAGAGTCATGGGTTTTAGGGTTTAAGCAAAACAAGCCCAGGGCACTTTTTGATGAGACGGATTCATCAGTAAGATTGCAGATTTCTATGGAGATTGGAGGTATTTGCAGGTTTATCTGTAGTGCTTGGAGTTCGGAAATTCTGAAATGCATTCTACCATCTCCAGGTGCAAACTATATATAAACATGTACAGAAATACCCAACACCTCTATCATTAAGTGATCCTGTAGATGTTTAGATGATGTCATTGTAAATCAAAAATTCCTGAGCAACACGCAAAGCTTCTTTAAAGCTTGATTTTTGATGCAGTTAATTCTGCTTGTTTTGGCTTCAGAAGGAGAAAAACATGATACCTGTTATCCTATGGTAGCTGTACAGCCTTCTGCTTATGGCTTGGAAACCTAGTGGCTATGGTTCCTCTTCGTTGAAGAATAAATAGACCAAGACAGCAAGGTTAACTCTGAGAAAATGTCAGCACACTCATTGTAATGCATGTTCTTTCTGTAATCAAAATACCGGCTGGAGAAACAAACACAGTGATTGTCAAATGATTGAGAGCCTCCTGCTAAGGTGAGGACTTCCCACCACTAGAGGCAGTGTTTATGAGACAGACCATGTGAATCAAAAATGTAAGGTAACTTTTACCTCAATCATCATGCATTTAACATTTGCATTTTCTTACATATTTTGTATTTTATGTTTGGTGTTTAGTGATGCGGGCGCTGCATCGGTCTGTCATGGTGAAGAAGGAGCTGAGCCAAAAGGCAAAGCTCTCGATTTACCAGT
>JAOYFF010000128.1:17070858-17095695 GCA_025773925.1 Cryptomyrus ogoouensis
TGGAGGATGGGCTCCCTCTTTGGGTCTGGTTAGGGTTAGGGCTTCCTCTGCTGCCCCCTGGAGGATGGGCTCCCCCTATGGGTCTGGTTAGGGTTAGGGCTTCCTCTGCTGCCCCCTAGAGGATGGGCTCCCCCTTTGGTTCCTCTCAAGGTTTCTTCCTTCTAGGGAGTTTTTCCTTGCCACTGTCGCCTCTGGCTTTCTCACTGGGGACTTTGGGCAGTGATATTGTAAAGGGATTTGAAACAATGTAATGCTGTGAAAATGCTCCATACAGATCATACTGAACTGAAAGTCATTTTCAATAACATAAAACAATAAGAGCACCATGCTCATTTCTGTTGGCTTATGTAGATGCTTTTACTAATCTGTAGACACCTAAACTAAATAAGTTTTCAAAACTTATTTAGAATTATATTAATGACCTTAATTCAGTGTTGGAAATCTTGAAAAGGTGAAATAGTAAATGGGAATCAAGTATCCTACCATAAAGTTGTCAAATAAAATATGTCAGCGTAAGTCATGGGTGGGGTTCATTTATCACAATACATTCAATAAGCAGAATGATACATTGTCATTGCATTCATATTATGAGGTTTGGAGTGAGAACCAGACCCACGTCCAGAAAGTATTGCAAGGAAATAACGCTGAACACAGAGGACCTTTCCAAGAAGAGCGAGTACTGCTGGCAGAGAGATGTCATGTCTAGCACGTACCCCAGAAATGCCAGTTTGAGACCTGTCATGATCTGCCACCACTCAACCTGAAAGCATGAACTCAGGCCGAACTGGTAATTCAGCACTGCGATTTTTAGAGCAGATAATGTCAAGTTGAATGATTTCCCATCTTTTAAAATCAATATGAACACGAATTGACAAACACACAGAGCAGTTAAAACGGTTCCCTCAAACCCAAAATCCCGCACATAAAAGTTTCTTTGTTGTGTCTTATTTCTACTGTTACATTTGTTTCTGGGTATTGATTTTGTTTCCTTGAGTGTTGCCTTTGCTCCATAGTGTTCTTCTGTGAACTCCATGGCATTGTTCACAGAATTATGAATAATGTGATATTCCTATGATATTGCAATGTAACTCTAATTCACTTTCTTACACGACAGAGATTTCTGAGTCATTCAGGTACAGTATCTGATAGCATATCTCTGTTGTTTTTAACCTTTCAGACAAAATTTGTGAATGTAGTGTTCTCTACAATGTTACCATGGCAATCAGCTGTTAGTGGGATTGATGTCATCTCCATAAGGAATCTATTGGCTAGCTATTGCCTATGGCCTAAGCTTGCTGTAAAACCTGAATATGTTACACACTGAGAAAAATCAGGGAAGTTATTGCTGCATTTGGATTACTTTATTTTACTTCCTGTGAATATATTTATCCATATTTTGATTAAAAGCTCTGTCTTTAAGTCACATTGCCTGTAAAAGGAAGGAAGTAGCATGGGTGCAGGCGCAGAAACCCTTCACACAGACATAAATATCTCACTGCAATCATCCTCGAAGTCTTTTATTATATGTTGGCTGTAAAGTATTTAAAACTTTACTTAAAAAATGAAAGTAAATGAAAGTAATTGTCAAGAGGTGAATGTATGAAAAGGTATACTTCATCTCGGTAAAATGTCTAATTGTTGGATAATTAAAAAACGGTCTATTGGGTGACCAAACTGTGAATGTTTGGATGTCCTCTGTGATGTGCCAACACGTTGCTGAAAAATCTATTCATTTAAGAAAACAATTACAATCTCTAAATACAGTAACTCATACAGTGTGACTTCTGGACTTTTTACAGGTCTGTAAATTAAGTGGCTTTCCTGCTGTCCTGCCATCTCATTTGGGAAAAGCAAGGTGTCTCTTTCATCATGCTAAAGCACGTTTATAAACCTCACTACAAAGGAACCCACAAGAGCAATTAAATTTCCGTCTCTGTTCTCCCCCATCACACGTCTCCCTGCATTTTCATCAGCTAATGCATCTCCGCCATTAACCTGGGCAGCCCTGTTTTCAGCTGCCATCACACTCCACCTATTTACGACCGGCGATCTCCTTTGTACCACAATTATAGATTGGGACAGTGTGGCCATATGCTCAAAACATTAAAGAAGCTATCCTATTAATCATTATTCTTGTTTATTTTGCAGATGATGCGATTATCATTTTTGTGTCATTCCAAAAGTGGCAAAACACTTCAAAAACAAAAGTCCTCACTTTTTTTCTGTGCACTGCGGTGTTTGCGAGCTCACAGGCGCCTCCCTGGATCTCAGGCACTACTGAGAGTCAGCTACAGGAGAGAGGCGCATGATGCTAAACGGTTCCTTCCACAGAGCCCAAATCAATGCAAACAAAGAAATGTGCTTGACAGCAGGAAGTCATGCACACTAGGAAGTTTTGAATACCTGCCCTGACTAATGCATTCATCAGCCAGTGACAAATGATAATGGTGTTGCATGAATAAACCAAAACTACCCCAGATAATTCAATTATATATCACTCTTTAGTCATACAGGAAGTTTTTAATGTGTGTGATACATCACATCCACCATCATGAAGGCCACACATCTTCTAAATGATCGAGTCCATTTAAAATCAAAGAGAACTGTTTCGAGAAATCAGAATTTTTAAAGTGGCTAGTGGTAATATCTACATAGCAAACTAAAAAATTAACAAGCAACTATCAGGCAAAAAGCTGGCCTGACTGCTGAAGAACCTAAGAAGGACTCAAGCATGAAGTGAGAGAGAAATCAAACATATATTCCAAAAAAAAATCCACATGAAGAGCCCATAACACCAAGCCAAGAAATACACTGAGTAAAATGAGCTTTACTCACTGATTGTGGGAGTGGGGGGTTATACATTAGGATTATTGGGAGATAGGAGCGACTGTGAGGAAAAGATCTATGTCTGCAGAAGGCAAGCAGTGAACCGGATTCCAGAATGGAGATGAAAATTTAAAAAAATGGAACCTAAAAAGTTCTTTCTTTGAGCTCAAATGGCACAAGTTTGGGCATGTTAGAGGTGCAGGATCCTGTTGATAGGGAATTAATCACGTGGGATGTCTGTTGTTATGCAGTAAGTACTATTTCATCAGATAAAACAACTCAGTGTCTCCTTTGTATATAACTGGTCTGCGCAATATTGGATTTTTTTCTAAATAGTGCGATGCGATTTTTTTGCAATAGATATTTTTAAAGCAAAAAAGAACTAAAAACCTCCTCTGAATAAACGACTGCCAATTAATCTGCTAATAGATTGTGTCAAATAAGTTGATGGTGTGGCCACAAGTGATCACACAGTCTCTCACAAAGACACCACACTAAGTGAGTCCAACAGGAAGGACGAGAATGATTACGATTGGCTCAAAGAGTGCAGGCAGAGCTCATGAAGAGCAGTGGCAAACTTTGCACTATTTTATAACATATATTAGATAGTCATTTAACTTGATAAGCATGTTAACGTTTTGTTTCTTTTGATGGTGTAAAAATGAACTGGCAAAATTTTTTTACGTGAACCTGCCCCATCCAACTCGCCATATTTTATAGCCAAGATTTCAAAATACCAGAATAGTATTTCTTGTCAAAATACTCTATGCTGCAATATAATTAGATACTGTCCAAGTTTAGTCTCAACCCAGCTATCACTGTCCTTGTGACGTGACAATTGCATCTATGTAACATGCAATGTAGACAGTAACATTGCACATCATGCAGGCCTGGTGCAGCGGAGCATGTTTGGGGGATGACAGAGAGGATTGAAAAGCTTATACTGATCGACCGTGGTCTACAACCAGCCAACCCAACTCTGGTTCCACCCTGGAGTTCTTGTCCTTCTCCCAAACACTTCATCATTCCCAGGCTCCTGGACGGGCCCTTACACTATGGTGGAAAGGTAAGTTGCCACTCCGCTGAGCAGGTTTCTCACGTCAACCTGCTGGTACAGTGCGTTGAGCAGCAGTTCCGCCAGTTAGACCTTCCACATGGCTTTGCTGTATGAAGTTCACATGCAAAGGTATCAGGAATTGTGGGAAATTGTTGAAGGCTACCAGGATCAGTTCTCCAGCCTCCCAGGTCATACCCACCTCTTCCACTCTCCCTATATTGAATGTCAAGGAGGAGGCTGAGAAGATGCTGCAACTGACTGAGACTGAGGAGTCCTAAAGCTCATGGTCCAGTCCCATCGAGGTGGTTGCAACGCTGGACAGCGCCCTACAAGTCCACAATGCCTTTCGTTACCCAATCAACAGCTACCCCATGCCTCACATAGATGAACTGATGAAGTATCTGGGTAAAGCTCATTTCACATGTACCCTGGATCGCACCAAAATTTTTTGGTAGGTAGCACTTGACTTTAAGCTGCCCATTTTTACACTGATGCCTCAGAGGAACACCAAATGCTGTATATTTCCCAGAATCTCAGCCTTGCTGAATGCCGGTACTCAGCCATGCAAACAGGAGGCCTTGTCCATCAAATGGGCCATCCATGAGTTGAGGTCCTACCTCCTCAGGCACCCGCATCACTGAACATGCTCCTCTCCAGAGGATGACCAGGGTCATGAGTTCCATGGCCTGAGTGAACCACAGCTCTTTGCCTGGTTATGTAGACCGTGCAGGGCCCTCAGTAATGCGTAACCTCCATGAGATCCAACTAAGCTGGTTCTCAAAGGAACATGTGACGGGTTTGGCAGCTTTAGTGAAATATTCTAACATGATTGTCTGTGAATCATTACATAATTTTTTTCTTTCCTGTCTGACTTTGTAAAATAAAAAGCCATGTTCAAAACTAGATACTATGCACTGATGTGACTGTAAAATTTATAATCATTTCACATCTAATAGATTCAGGAGATTAAATAAAACTTTAATCTGAGCCTGAGCATAAACCACTGAAGATCTTGATAAAAGCATCTCTCATCTGCATGTACAACCACTACCATTCCTCAATGTTTATATGTAATTAAATTTAATTAATTTGCTCTTAATGATTGAGTTTTCCTTACTACTGTCTTCACCTTATTATACTCTACTGCATAAGCATGTGAATATATCACGTTATTTGAACTATCCAGAAGATTTTTTTTGGAATGTTACAGTTTGCAATGAACACACATTCACCTGTGGAAACACTTTCTCCAAATCAGTATTGCCTCTGCTTTCCCAACACATACTGTTATAACTATGCTACTCAAACATTTGCCCATTGCATAGTTGTATATATACCGATTCAGTTCAGAGCGGCTATGTAGGTTTATCTGATCTATACTCACCTTATTCACAACTACACACAATACTACAGGTGCAATTATTCATCCCATCCACATAATAATAATTATAATAATAATCCATCTTCCATACCAGCTGCCCAGTATACGGTCATAGTGGCTGGAGAGGCCCATCTCCGGATGTCACACATTCACAAACACGGTGGATAAACAGACAGCAATTATGTCACGTTGCGTGGTAGGCGGACGAGCAGGAAGGCGAGAGGAGCCGGTCAGACGGACAAACGGGGTTTAATGGGGCTAAACAGGGTAAACAATCAAGGACAGGGCAACACCACACAACTAACATCAATGACAAATCTGACGGGACTGAACTCGGACGCGGACTAAGTACACAAGACAGGCTGGGATTAACTAGGAACAGGTGGGAACAATCAGGAGTCAACATGAGGTAATGAGGGGGCGTGGCACACACGAGGATCGTTCGGAGCGGAGCGTGACAAATTAATCTAAGTTTTTCTTTTTGTCCTGTCAGAAGACAGCAAAGGAAGCTTGCACAAATTCAGGAAGGACATGGAAATTCCACACACACACGGGGCTGGGGGAAGGGAATCCTGGAGGGTGGGAGGCTGCAGTACTATGCTACTCAGCCTCCATACTAGCCATCATAATCATAGTTATGATGATGGCGATGATGAAATGTTACTGTTATTGCCATCCAAGTTAGAATCTGAAAATAACTTGATAGAAGAATGAGGAAAGGACACAGTGTTGCCTGTTGACCAGAAAGGTCTGGAAAACTGTTGAATTTCGGGTTTATTCTGGACTTTTCCAGATTTCTTTTCCAAAAATGGGATGGTGCTGTAGATCAGGTACAGTCTGCTCAACATGTTTCCTGATTGTGCAGTTGTGCTCTGCAGATTTGATAACATGTAGTGGCGTCCTTGAGTGAGGCAGACCCACTGCCAAACCGGGGACTGCTAGAGTGTATAGGACTGTAGTAGGACGGACTGTGTGATGCTCAGTGTTTCCAGTTGGCACTGGAAATGCACATACCACTGTGCTGGTTCCATCTTATCTAAGCTGAAGATTAACTTCAGCATTGCTATTGGCTGGAATCGTTTTTACCTACAGCTGCAGACGTCTCTGAAAGTGTAGTCTGCTCTCTTTCTCTCTCTCTTTTTTAAAGATTAACTCAGTCAAGCAGTAACAGCAGAACCTTGCTCACCACTCTCTGTGTGAATCACTGATTTACCACGGTGATCGTAAAGTAAATCAATAAAAGCAGGATTAGGGCGTTTGGAGTAAGATGTTTACCAAAGCTCCAAGAACAACAATTTTTATTGGATATTTATCAAAGCAATAGCATAATCTGTGATTAAAACACACATGGTAGTACAGAGCATTCTAAAAGGGAATTACCCTTTAAAATGATTAAGAAGCATGTGTCACTATGATGGTCAAGCCCTATCCCCAATATCAAGTTAAACTGAGAGCGGATTTAGTTTCATTCTATCAACAGTTTATCTCTTTAAGTATATATTTGCAGTTTTTGCTATCAGAATTTAACAGTCATCTAAAATGAAAGATATTAAGTGTGCATTCAAAACAATTTGCACTTGAAATAAACATGTGTCACTTTCAGTTACATGTAAGCCAATTTTGCTCATAAGAAGGTGTCAAATTACTGTTGGCTGTTGCCCACATTTATATGAGAGGCATCAAATCAACAATCACATTCAATGAAGCGTGTAGTGGGTAGTGATGAGTTGGAGTGGCTGTCTCTCAGAGCAGGTGGCAGTGATGTGACATGGCATCATCCACTGAGTGCACTCCTCTCAAGTCACTGCGTTCTTCTGGGTGAACCACATAGCTGCTTGCAAAACTGTAATCGAAAAGGGATAATCAGAGATTGTCAACCCGTCCATACATGGAGCAATGTGTACATGACCAGACTCAGTTTCCATAGTTTAGTAAATAAAAACAGAATGCAATGACTTGCAAATCACGTAAACCCTATTTAGTTGAAAATTAGACAACATACCAAGTGTTAAAACTGAGAAATGTTATTGTTTATTGACAAACATAATGCCCAATTTGAATTTGATGCCAGGAACACGTTTCAAAAAAGTTGCGACAAGGGCAACAAAAGACTGGAATAGTTATGTTGTATTTGTCCTATTTTTAATGAAATATGAATTTATATGATTTGCAGATCATTGTGTTCTGTTTTTATTTACATTCATAGTGTCCCAACTTTTTTGGAACTGGGGTTGTACCATGTCTTCGGTAAAAACAGCATTTGGATCACGATGTCCATGGGAATTTGCCGTGACGTTCACCTCTGGTGTGGAATGCGGTCTTGTTCCCCCTAATGCTCTTTAGGTTTTGATCAAATTTGCGGAGCAGAAGTTCACACACACAAAGCTTCTAAATATTACTTGCTTTTGTTTAAAGATACTATAGCCGGAAAACTGAATATAAAGCTATAACTTTACCGTGGTGTCATAGTTAAGGTGTAAACTCGAAGCCACTTTCCGGTATACCTCCTGGGTCTTCTGGCTTGATGTATGTATGGATATGCGGATCGTTAAACCTGCGGTAAAGTTAGCTTCATATGCAGTTTTCTGGTTGTAATATCTTTCAATGTTCTTGTATGCACTTCACCTTCAGTAGCCTAGCTGTCTTGGTTAGTCAATGGCAGTGAATGGACACAGTGCAGTTATTGACAAATACGTATAAAAACACATAATATTAAACTTGCATGGTGTACATTGTCCCCCACAGTTTAATGCTTAAAGCACACTGTACAGGACATGTCTGTATTATTTAGGTTTATCCTTGCTGTCAGGTTGCAGCAAATACCAAGCGGGCAAGTGTAGTCGGATCGCAAAACTATTGCGAGGGAACGCAAAACTATTTAGAAAAATATTTTCAAACCCTAACCTCTTAGGTGCTCTGGAGATTACAGTTACCTTTGTATATATATCAGGATTACTTCAAGATTAGAAATTCTTTTGAAGAGCTGCAGTCCTACAGACCCTTCCTGCCCTTCCTCCCTCTTCTCTATTTCTCCGTCATATATTCACATTACTCTTCTCTCCTGCTCTGTTCTGTACCTTCTCTTCTCTGTCAATAGGGTAACAATTTAGATTCATGCTTCATCCAGCTGCCTTTAATCTCCTGCACTGATCAATTGTCCCTTGATTTTGTAGTCCACAGTTGCCATATTGTGTCATAGTAGGCTTTTCCATTAACTCACCTACTGTTCATGTTGCTTTATTAGTCAAATAGAGTCACTTTCAAGGTTAAGACAACCTCTGTTCCCAGGGATTTTTTCTCTTCATTGCATTGTGTAGGATAATCAGTTGCCTTAATAAACTATGTCAATGTGGAAAATGTTCAAAAATTCATAAAAACTCATTAACATAAACAGTTCGGAATGGACAAGGGGTCCTTGGATCTTTAAATAACTGTCTGAATCAGGTGTTTGAATAAAGTGTACTCACTGTTCTTGTAACAGTACTTGTTCATAACCTAGTGGATTACATTTTGCTGTTATATTTAAAAAAAAAATGAAACTGGTAACAATGCCAGATATTGAAGCTCTAACTATTAATACATAATTACTATACCTAATTTGGAAACAAAATAAGATCTAGGGATGGGCCAATCCACCTTTTTTCAGTTCCGATCTGATTGCGATACACAACCGCGATACCAATATGTCACAGCCTGCATCCCTCCCCCTTGTTCCCTCTGTTGTGGGCAGTACACTGGCGTCCATTACCGGTGATATGGATTTGCACTGTGTGAATTTTCTATTATACATACATGTGCCCTGATAGCCAATTAACAAATTTAAAAACAGATTTCAAACAGATTTTATTTAATTATACACATTAAACAGAATAACCTGGTAATATATTTTATACACCCTATATTGCCAAAAGTATCGGGACACCTGCCTTTACACACACATGAACTTTAATGATATCCCATTCTTAATACAGAAGCTTTAATATGGAGTTGGCCCACCCTTTGCAGCTATAACAGCTTTAACTCTTTTGGGAAGGATGTCTACAAGGTTTAGCAGTGGGTTTCTGGGAATTTTTGGCCATTTTTCCAGGAGAGCATTAGTGAGGTCAGGCACTGATGCTGGATGAGAAGGCCTGACTCGCAGTCTCCACTCTAATACATCCCAAAGCTGTTCCACCGGGTTGAAGTCAAGGCTCTGTGCAGGCCAGTCAAGTTCCTCCACACCATGTCCTTATGGACCTTATGGACCTTATGGACCTTGCTTTGTGCACTGGTGCGCAGAGATGTTGGAACAGGAAGGGGCCATCCCCAAACTGTTCCCACAAAGTTGGGAGCATGAAATTGTCCAAAATGCCTTCGAATGCTGCAGCATTAAGAGTTCCTTCCACTGGGACTATGGGGCCAAGCCCAACCCCTGAAAAACAACCTCACACCATAATTCCCCTCCATCAAACTTTACACTTGGCACAATGCAGTCAGGCAAGTACCGTTCTCCTGGCAACCGCCAAACATAGACTCGTCCATCGAATTGCCAGACGGAGAAGTGTGATTCGTCACTCCAGAGAACACGTCTTCATTGTTCTAGAGACCAGTGGTGGTGTGCTTTATGGCACTTTATCCAACGCTTTGCATTGAACTTGGTAAAGTAAGAAAAAAGGCTTGGATGCAGCTGCTCGGCCATGGAAACCCATTCCATGAAGTTCTCTACGCAAATCACCCATTTCCCATACCAATCAACTCCTTTAACCTCCATGCAAGACCTACTTTGGTTCATGCAGCCCCTTTGTTTGCGCTAATGTGCCGCTCATACCGAACTGTAATAGTGATTAAAGTGTACTTAATATAAGAAATGTATTTAATTTACAAAAAAGGACAGGACATGCTACTTCTCCGAAAACTTGGAAAAAATGAATACCACGATATAATACCTTCACCATCCAAAAAGTGAAAAATATCGTGATGATAATTTTAGGCCATATGGCCTTCCCCTAGGACCTTGGACCTTATTGTACTTTCACTGCTGCATCTCGTTGACTGGTTTTTTGGCAGCTTATCATAAACTTTTGAGTCTACACTTGCAATTGAGAGAAAATAACTTTTTCCCGTCATGTTTTCTGTGCGTGTAGCATTAGCCTGAGGTAGCTTTTTCTTTGGTACAAGCTGCTGGAGTTGCTCATTCAGCTCAGCGTTTGAGTTCTCCTCCACGTTGCTTCCATGTCGCAGACTGGATGGGGTGGAGTCACGTGGCGACACATGCAGTATTATGTTTTTAAGGGGACAGTACATGAACACACACTGGGGAAAGTATTGACAGATTCTTTTGAAGTATTAGTAAAATTAAAAGACAAACAAAGAAACAAGCAAAAAACAAAGTAACTGACATGGGCAAGATTACATCAATTAGAGGTTCTGAATGTCGTTAAATTTTTCGATTAATTGCCCAGCCCTGCGTCCTGTATAATACATATTCTAAATTGCTGCCTTTGCCATTTGCGAATCGTGTCGTTTCAAATTGTGATTCCGATTTGAAACTGATAAATTGTTCAGCCCTAATACCAGGTCAGCTAGAATCCTGTGGTCAGAAACCGTCAAGTGCTGAATAGCATTGTGGGTGGCTGACAGATTGTCCATGGCAGCAAGGGGATTAATCTGTGATTATACACCTGAACACCTGTAAGACAGGTGACTGTCATCTAACCAGTATCACGAGTAGCTACGGATATATTGTGACAATGTATTATTTTGTATTTAGTCCTTTTTCCTTGATACATACATGTCATACTGCAGGTTTGTTGTAATAAGTGACCACAGTGACAACTTTGCAATGGAAAGTAATGTCTATTACTTTGCACATTTTACTTTGTTGTATGGTGTGAGTGGAACAGGTGTTTTAACCCATACATGTAAGAATGCATATGACATTCATGTTCATAATTTTAAGCTGTTCAATGTAAATACATCTGAATACCTTCTTACATAATCCATGACTAGGATAGAGCTTTAGCGTCACTGCAAGTGAACTGGTTATGAGAAGGTCGCTTGCTTCAGGATGGGCTTGACTGCATGCAACATATTGGCATATTTGCAAAAGAGATACACACACAAACACACACATGTCACCTGTTGCAAAGCAACGTTATATGGACAAAAGTACTGGGACACAACTCGTAATAATTTAATTGAGGTGTTTCATGAATACCCATTCCCACAGGTGTATAAAATCAAGCACCAAGCCATGCAGTCAGGTTTAAAAACATTTGTGAAAGATTGAGTCATTCTGAAGAGCTCAGTGAATTCAAGCATGGTGCTTTCATAGGATGTCACCTTTGCAATAAGTCAGTTTGTGAAATGTCTTCCCTGCTAGATATTCCACAGTCAAATGTAAGTGGTGTTATTGCAAAGTGGAAGCGTTTATGAACAGTAGTGCCAGACACATGACCTGAAAGAGCGAGGTTGCCAAGTGCTGAGGCATATAGTTGCCAACACTACTGACTAAGTAACTGCATGGTTCTAGACTTCCTCTGGCATTAACCTCAGCACAAAACCATGGGCCAGGAGCTTCATGGAACGGGCTTCCGTGGCCAAGTAGGTGCATGCAAGCCTCACATCACCAAGCACAATGCTAAGCGTCAGATGGAGTGGTGTAGAACACACTGCCACTGGACTCTGAAACAGTGGAAACGTTCTGTGGAGTGATGAATCCCACTTCTCTGTCTGGCAGTCTGAGTTTGGCAGAAGCCAGGAGAACATTACCTGCCTGACTGCATTTTGTCAGACTGTTTAAAGTTTGGTGGAGGAGGGATAGTAGTATGGGATAGTTTTTCAGGGGTTGGGCTAGGCCTCTGACTTCCCAGGAAGGGACCTCTTAATGCTTCAACATCCCAGGACATTCTGGGCAGTTCTGTGCTGCCAACTTTGAGGGAACAGATGAGAAGCATGCCCGAGCGCACAAAGCAAGTCCATAAAGACATTGTTGGGTGAGTTTTGTATGGAAGGACTTGACTGGCCCGCACAGAACACTAACCTCAGTGGCATCAAACACATTTGGGATGAACTAGAATTGAGATTGCGAGCCAGGCCTTCACATCCAAAATCAGTGTCTGGCCTCATAAATGCTCTTCTGGATAAATTCCCACAGACACACTCCAAAATCTTGTTTTCTTTTTCTTCTCTGTGTTTTGCCTTGACCTGACCTGAAGGCCCGTTCCCTGTTCTGAACATGATCTTCTATTAACCTGCTTGTTTTGAAATTAGTACAATTTGACTTTTAATGTTTTGTGCCACTTGAGTTGTAGCCCTTAAGATGAGAACAAAGAAGCCTGTCTGCTCCTGAGCTGTGAAAACCTCATGATTTCACTTACCTCAGAATCTGGATTCATGTCTTACTGAGATAGAATGTGCATGTAACCTCCTTTATGAAACGTTTGACTAATTAATGACATCAGGTTTTGAATATGTTCAAAAAAACATCATTCTCTCCATTTTTATATTGATTTATTCATAACTTAAAAGGATTTTTATGGTCATTATATTCAGCCTTCTCCACCACTGCTTCTCATCCTCCATCACCTCCACCATGGCCTCGATCTCCTCCTCCACTGCCTTTTTCCACCACTTCCACCGCTGCCACCACTGCCTTCATGTCACGCATCATCTCCTTCATCGTCTTTTTCACCTACAAGGTCCTCCAAAATTGCCTGGATCAGAGTCTCTGTCTCGTTTATTGCTTTTCCCATATTATCTATGTTGTCCAGCACTGCCTCGATCTCCTCACTCCTGTCTCCTTCTCCACCAGTCTCATATGTCCATCCACCTCTTCCTCCACCACAGCTTGGTTCTCATCTCTCTCTCTCACTTTAGTTTTTGGTTTTTCATATTTTTTTCCTTTCATTTTTTTCAGAAAGGCAAACTTCTTCGCCGAGAATTTTGTTTTTTTCTTTTCTCGTTCGCCCTCCTGCCTTTCCCACGCTTTCTCAGCCTCCTCTGCCACCACTGGGGGTCTAAAGCAGTTTACTGATGACCGCTTCATGTCTCAGTCTTTCTCCTTCGATGTTTAATTTGTTCTGAAGTGGAATAGTGCTTACACCACGTTCTATACCTTTGGAATGTTGACATCACAGTTGTCATGGTAACAGTAAACATTCTACTTGAAATCATTTGTTTTACACAGTAACAGCACATATTATTGCATAGCAAGCAGTGGCACTTGCAGAAAATTTCTCTTGTGGTGGCCATCAGTGACCAGGTGTATTTATCTCTTCTATGGTTCTGCTTAAAAAAATAAATAGTCCATGTTTTCATATTTTTTTAACACAGGGTGGCAACAGGGGTGGCCACCTGTTCACTGGGCTTGGCCACCTGTTCACTGGGCTTGGCCACCTGTTCACTGGGCTTGGCCACCTGTTTACTGGGCTTGGCCACCTCTTGGCATCATCATATCTGCCCTTGATAGCAAGGTCCTGCAAATATGGTACTGAAGGCCTGGACACGTAGAGCAGTGATTGGGTAGGGAGTTAGGGATTTTAATTAGCAATGGTGGTGGATGCTGGTTTAACCAAAGAGGCAAGGAGGAACCAAACTGGGAGCCAGCCAGTGGCTGATGGGTCTCAGCAAGGGCTGCAGATGGGTATGATGCTGAGCAACAGACTCTGGGTACATTTAAGGGAGACGAGAGAAAACATTCAGTAGGTTTAATCAATATCCCCAAAAACATGAAAAATAGCAGTGATTTTGACCTCGTGGTGATATTTTTGGTCCCAACAAAGGGGAACTCACTGTTTAAAAATCTGTGAATGCAGTCAAAATTCCAAAAATGCCAAATGCCTTGTACTTTGCTTGATCACTTATAGTTATAATCAGTGATGTGTCCAAGACCATCTGTATTGATATCAAGACTCATCCAACTCAAGACCAAAGCGCAAAGCACCCCCCCCCCCCCCCAACGGACTCAGGGGGTTGGTGGGGGTCTAGTCAATCACACATTACATATAGGAGGCTTGTTTTCTGGGGGATAGGCAGTGTTAAATGAGAAATCCTATCAATAAATTGATAGGTTGCAGCAAGTTATGTGGAGCTATTATATGAATGTGCCGTACTGAATTAATTCAGGTCTAAATCATAACATTACAGAGCAGTAAAATATTATGGGTATGAAGCATGTCGTTTAAGGTTAAAATGAAAGAGAAATGCTTGACATCAACACACCATTACAAACCAAGTGTGGCTTTGAACAATTTCTATGGATAATATTACTTATACCGTCCCCTCTGTAAGTTGATTTTTATTTTTTATTAATGACGTTTTGTGAAACGTTAGCCTATTAGGCGCAATATGAAAGGAATCCAACCTCTACCATGGCCAGAGTAGCCTAGCCAATGCTTATATTTGACGTTTCATACAATTATCTTTACTCCAAGCGTTAGAGCAGGTCGCAGTTTTGGAACATTCTTAAGGAAAATAATCACTACTTTGTCTTACTGAATGACATGCAGCCTTGCACACCCTTCCTCACAATGCTGCATGGTCACACGCACACAACGTGCATTCGAGCTGCTTTCAGTGACGTGCGCGTGTGCAGTTACCGAGTCGCACATCTTCTATCGCGCTGATACTGAATTCTCTGGCTCCCTCTCTCACACAGCAGACACTATTAATAACACATTCAGCCTGAATTAAGAAGGCACTTGGCATGCAGACATTTTCAACTGCTGATTTTTAAAAATTATTATTCAGGTGAATATTTAGCTTCAAATTTTATTTTTAGCTTTTAAAAAAACTACCAAGCTCTGGACCTTGCCGACCTCATATCTGGCTACGGCCCTGATTGGGAGCGCTGCCCAGACGAAGACGTATCCACTCAAGACAAACACGAACAAGAGGGCACAGGACATGTAATCCAACTGAGTGTGAGAGACATACGAACAAACGGATGATTGTGATCTTCCCGGTGTCTTTTACGTTTGTTTTTAAAGAGCCCGCTTGCTCAATCTCTTCCCAACAACCCCTGCACCCTCTGAAGCTGTCCAATAGCATTATACCTACAGGGCAGCTGGGAGATGTAGTACATTTTAAATAGCACTGCTGCAATAGGGATTTCCACTTAGTCAGGGGAAAGAAGTATATTTGCATATGGATTCAGATAATATGTTTCATAATATTTCGAGACTTATGCACAAAACCGAGACGAGGCCAGGATCAGGTCAGGCGGTCTCAAGACCAGTCCCGGGCCCAAGACTGGATCTGAAGAACTACAACTCTGCTTATAATTAGGGCTGGGTAGAGGTAAGATTGTTGGGATTAGGGTTATGCCCATAGAAAGTAACAGACCGTCCCCACAAAGATATTAATACAAACATGTGTGTGTGTGTGTTTGTCTGTGTGATCATGCACATATTACATTGTAGGGAACAGTACCCCTAAAATGTAACAAATAGCTGGTATTTTGACCTTCTGGAGACATTTTTGGTCCCCATAAGGGAAACTCAATTTTTTAAAATCTGTGAATGCAATCAAAAAGCCAAAAGTCTTGTATTTTGTTTGGTTAATTGTGCTTAAGGTTAAGATTGGATAGGGGTTAGGCTGTCATAGTTGAGATTATGGTTATGGCCATAGAAATGAATGGATGGTCCCCACAAAGATATAAATGCAAGCGTGTGTGTGTGTGTCTGTGCATGCGTCATTGTATGCGAGTGTGTGGGTGCACGTGTGTTTTTTTTGTCTGTGTGAGTGAATGGTGTGTGAGTGTGTCCCGCCATGGGTTGGCGCCCCATCCTGGGTTGTTCCCTGCCTTGTGCCCTGTTTCTATGCTTCTTTGTCATGAGGGGGGGGGGTCTAGAGCCTATACTGGAAGCTATGGGTGTAAATCAGGGAACGACACAGGAAGGGGTATAAATCCGTCACAGGGCACATTCACACACCGTTCACTCACACATGCACACCTATGGGCTGTTTGCCAGCTCCAGTTTACCTTTGCATGTTTTTGGACTGGGGGGGGAAAGGAGAACCCTGTCGTTTTACACAATGATTACAATAATTGCATTTCGATGTACATTTTTCATTTTGATACACTGACCAAATTGTATCCATCCATCTATCTTCCAAGTACTTATAAATTATAGGACTGCAGTAGGTGGCAGTAACTTACCCTATTCCCGGATAACCAGACAGGAAAAGCCCTCAAGAAAATGCCCATACAAACCTTACTATGTGTCTTCGGAACATAGAAATCAGCATTCCCAAATTCCGGGGGGGGGGGGCATGGTAGCTCTGAAATCCCCCTTTCGGCAGCCCTACCCACTTTTCAGGACGTGCCGTAGCATGATTGCACTGGTGAGGCCCTTTCATCTCCGTCACGTGAATGCTGTGGTCCTTCTAGCTTTACATGCTCCTCACTCATTCCCCCATCTGGGCACGTGGTCTTTCTGCTACCCTTAAATGAGTTTGGAGGTCTGGCTTTAGAGGAAGATCTTTTTAGAAAATCTTTGCTCCTTTAAGAAGGAAATGAGGGGATGCATTATCGCAATTAGAGGTACCGCTACTATTGACTTCCTTAATTAGAGGCACTGCTAGTGACCTGGAGGTAGGAACCACTGGAGATAATTCACTTTGCTCTGTCCTGTCATGTTTCCATAAACTGGCGGCTAGGGGCATGTCTGCATTGGCCTCAGTCTAGGTCTTCTCTATGAGACGCTAGTGCAAGACAAGGAAGTAGCATGCTGTTGTGCTACAAACACACTGCACATCCTGACATATACCTACGTAACTGACAATGCAGCACACTAGGTGCTCTGCAATCACTTTCAGGGTGTCAGTGGGAAAAGACTAAACTAGATCTCCTACATGCTTACCCTGTGTGCTAATATGATAAGTTTACTAAGTTTATGTCATTGCATAACAAACACAGAGCGATTTTGCCTTGCTATATTTGTAATTACCTTGGTAAACTTACAGTGTATTGTATTGCTCAAATACCAGTGCCTACTAGAAGAAGCTGTGTGATTTGATTCTAGGTTTTAAGCAGTGAACAATGACAGAGAGCTTGGACTGCCGAGGGTTACAAAAACACATGTTCTATAGATATATGGGAATAGTTCTGTTTCTCGGGACAACATCTGAACAAGAAAATGTGTTTTAAAAAATCCATGAAATACAATAATCTGCAAAAAGGACACTTTCAAAGCATAACCTCCTGAGACCCCACCCATTCATTTATATACATTGTAGTGGACATGTTGTTTTTGCATCTATCTTTTCACTGATGTAAGGAAACATATGTATTCCTGTTGTACACTAAAGAGGACATGCTGTCAAATTAAAAATAAAAATAAATTTGAAAAAAGATGTCTTATTTCCTCCAAAGACATAGAAAATCACAATTAACCTAAAACTGAAGGACACTTTTTCCCTTGGGTCTCAGGAGGATATAACTCTTTCCATCCAGTAGAGGGATATTACCACTGGGCCCCAGAGCAAGGCCTTCGACCCCAGTCACTGCAGCGACTGTCTGACCCTGCTTTCTCAATTTTACGTCACTTTGGATAAAAGTGGCAGCCAAATAAATGAATGAATGACTTTCAGATATCCACCATCTCCTAGTTCAGTTACCTAAGCAGCCAAAGGTTTTACATTTTTAAGGCATTTTTTTGTGATGCTATGTGGAATTGCATTCTTCACTACGTTGTCTATATCATTAAAGGGGAAATTATATATTTTATTGGTGCAGTAAAAACTCATTTGTAGGCTCAGAACAAATTAAATGATTTATTGATTTTAGTTTCCCTTTTTTCCGATTCAAACTAATTTCAAAGTACCATAAACTGCCAGTTCTTCAAAAATACTGACACAATTATTCAATTAGTGTTTTTCTTTTTAAAGGATTGAAATTAGATCTTCAAAGGAACATTAAATAATTATTCTTTAATCTAGGGAAACTGGGTTTTCACTTAAAACATGTCAGTCCCAAATAAATCCTTAAATAAAAGGCATTATGATGTCAATGCGACTGTGGCATTGTGATTTAGTATGTGGAGCTTCGTGGCCTTCGACTTGTGTCTCCCTTTAAGGATTCTGTTACTTTAAGGTCTAGGAACCGGGGAGTCCAATGCCCTGTGAACAATGCAGAGCCTGCGTGTTTGTAGTGCGTAGGTATGAATGCACCCTAGACACTATCCAGGAATAAACCCTGGATCAACACAAGTGAATGGAAAAAGGATGAAAAAATAGACTGAGCAATGTAAGTTAGTTTGGACTCTGGATTATAAAGTGTTCGGCTAATGAAAATTAATGGCATTGCCTTAGTAATTGATGAATTGTATGCTCCTGAATTCTCTTTATCCCTTCTCTGATATAAACTAAGCAGACACCAGAAGGGGTATTGATGTACTGTATCACTGGTAGAATATAATGCCTTTATTGTCATTGTGCAGGGAGTAAGTACAACAAAATTCAATCTAAACACATCCCAGCCTGCTCTCCTGTATCCCTGATGTGCTCTCTGCATGAGAGCCAAGCTCAGGGTCAGAGCGTCGGGTCGCCCATTTTTCTATCACCCCTGGAGCAGTTTCTGAGGTTAAAGGCCTAGCTGGAGGGCTCAACACCGATATGATTACCCCGCACAGGATTCGAACCCGTGACCTTCTAGACACAGGCGCAGACCCGCAGAGCCACACGTTACTGCTTGTGTGTTACAAAAGCAAAAACCATTTTGTATTACTTTGGTCCTCAACTCTCTCTTAGAAATAGTTGAATGTGCATGCACACAATCAGTGCCCTCCACAATTATTGGCCACCCTTGTAAAGGTTTGTAAAAAGGATTTGAAAAAATCCACCTTTTGGTGAAGTAGCTTCATCTCACACTGAAAAAAATTTGAAAAATCCAACCTTTCATTGAAATAAATTTATTGAAAGAAAAATAAATCCTTCATTGAGAAATAATTAATGGCAACAAAAAAAAATGTGTTCCACAATTATTGGCACCCCTGGAAATTATAGTGAACACGATGTAACTGAAACATGTTTCCCATGTAAAATATACATCTTTGAGTTGATTAGAGTGTGTAGGAACCTTTAAGCTGTAATCCATGATTTCCTGATTAACTGGGGTACAAATATGAGGTGACACAGAGGCCAAATTCCCTTAGTCATCCATCAACATGTGAAAGATAAGAGAACATACAGACCAAATGAGGGAGAAGTGTGCTGACCTTTGTAAGTCAGGGAATAGGTATTTTAAAATAGCTACTCACCTGAAAATGCCCATTTCAACTGTTGGGCAATAATGAAAAAGTGGACAACAACTGGAACTGTTACAAAGCTGCCTGGAAGAGGACCCAAGTTTATTTTGCCCAAACATACAGTGCGGAGGATCGTAAGAGAGACAAAAAAATCCCAAAGGATCACTGTTGGTGAATTGCAAGACAACGTTAAATCTTGGGGTTACCACATCTCCGAAAAAAAACATGAGAGACTCCCTTCCTGCTAACACGTTATTTGGAAGGTAAGCCAGAAAAACAGCCTCTTCTGTCAGCTAACAACTAACGTAAGCATCTGGAGTTTGCAAATCGCTAATACAACTTTGACTGGAACCGTGTTCTACAGTCTAATGAAACAAAAATAGAGCTTTTTGGCAATATTCAAGGTGGGTTTGGTGTAAAAAGAAGGATGGCTATAATGAAAAGAACCTCATCCCAACTGTAAAATATGGTGGAGGTTCTGTGATGTTGTGCCTTGGCCCTGGGAACCTTCTTAGGGTACATGGCACTGTGGACTCCATGAAATACCAGGACATCAAAGTTTGGTTGCCTCTGCCAGGAAACTAAAACTGGGCCTTCATTGGATCTTCCAGCTGGACAGTGATCCTAAGCACATGTCCAAATCAACACAAAAATGGTTAGATGACCGCAGAATCAATCTTCTGCCATGACCATCTCAGTTCCCTGACCAGAACCCCACTGAAAACCTGTGGGCTGAGCTGAAGAGGAGAGTGCACAAGAGATGGCCGTGGACGCTGGATGATCTGGAGAGATTCTCTGAAGAGGAAAGGTCTCAGATGTCCCGCTCTGTATTCTCCAACCCTATAAAATGTTATCGGAGAAGACTCAGTGCTGTGATTTTGACAAAGGGAGGTCGTACAAAGTATTAAATGCTGGGGTGCCAATAATTGTAGAATGAGTTTTTGTTGAAAATAATTAATTCTTGATGAAGGATTTGTTTTTCTTTGAATAGATTTATTTTAATAAAAGGTTGGATTTTTCTCATTTCTTTCAATGTGCATTTTCTGTAACCCTTTTTACAAATCTTTACAAGGGGTGCCAATAATTGTGGAGGTCACTGTACATATATATATATATATATATATATATATATACATACATACATACATACATTCTTATGTTATACAATCCATTGACATTTTTTAAATATCTTGACTCAGAATGAAGGCATATCTCTGTTTAAAATGCGCCATCTAATTGTAATTTAAATTCTGCAGCTGAACTGTTGTAATTTCTTGGTGCTTATGAAAAAACGAGAATCGCATTTTTATGAAGCTTTTCCTTCTTGCAGTGATACGACACATATTCAATCACATGGGTGATTGCATTTGTACATAAACAGATGAGAGTTAAACCAGGTCCCTGCGTTTCTGTCTCTCAATGTGTGCAATGGTACTGGACAAAAAGAAACACAAAAACACTATAATTATGAACACTGGTTCCACTGATGTTTTTAGAAATGTAATTATTTTGTATTCATATCGTAGTGCTAGCAAATGACTCAACCTCACAGCTGAATATCCAGAAATACAAAAAAAAAACTGAAAAAGTTCCTCTGAGAAGAATGAAAAGAATTGTGTATATATGCCATGTTCAGGATGTAAACATTCTTACATTTACAGTACACTACAGACATGGACAAAATTGTTGGTACCCTTATAGCTCATTGACACAATGCTTAATTTCTCCTGAAAGGTGATTCAGTTAAAAGCAATTGTCTAATGTATACCTGCATGCCTTTAGTATGTAATGGAGTAAACCAATAAAACTATGAAAAGAAATTATTTGTTGTTTATTTCACAAAGATATGCTGAAATAGTACGGACAGATTTCTTGGCGCCTCTAAAGAGACTATTTATCCTTGCATTATAGTGATTTTTCAAACTAAGTGTTTAATAACTAAAAACATACAATTAAAAGCACTCAAGAATGGCTGAGGAAAAAACTTTGGACTATTCTTAAATAGCCCTCCATGAGCTCAGAGCTTAATCCTATTGAACATCTATGGAAAGGTCCGAAAATTGCAGTGTGGAAACGCCACGCTTCAAACCTGAGACAGCTTGAGCAGTTTGCTCAGGAAGAGTGGGCCAAAGTACCTGTTGGCAAATGCAGACGTCTCGCTGTGAAGTACAGAGATCACTTGTTGGCAGTGATTGCTGCAAAAGGTGGTCCCACAAAATATTAAATTAAGGGTACCATTGTCTGTGACATTTTCAATAGTTTAATTATATACAATAATCAACTGAATCAATAATCAAAAGCAAAGTGTGGTTTTTGTTAAATATGGAGTAAACAATAAGGTATGCCATTAAACTCATGTCCGTTTCAAGTTATCTCAGAGATAGTTGCGTTTTTTTTTTTTTTTTTTGTGGAAGGACACCAACAAATTTGTCCACTTCTGTACGTGCAACAATGTATTGTTAATGAGTGATTGTTCTAAATGTACATACACCCTTAATCAAAAGACTTTGAAATTGACTGTGTGAAAAGCTGAATAAATATTGACAACTGCTGGAGCAGAATTACACTCCAGGAGGGGTAGCTCTTTGTTGTTGCCGCCAGAGCTGAAGCTGCAGGTACCATGGCATAACCCTCACTTGGTACAGCCTCAAAGACAGCACACCTTGTGGGGTGTAAACAGACCCCGATCTCTCTGTCGACCCTGGGCCACTACAAAAGGTCTCTGGCTAATGGAAATCACCTTTGGAGGAAAGTTGGCTTTGAGCTGTTTTTTACTGGTTATTCGTACAATAAGTACAGAGATTCCTAAATGTTGATCTTTCTGGAAGCACAGCAAATATGGAGGAATGAAAATCACCCATTTAGTCATCCATGTCTTTGTAGTTTTCACCTTTCCAGTAAAGGTCTGAAACTTGCATTTTAAAACATTTAGCAAATTCTTTTACCCAAAGCAACATGCATTATTTGAGAGAGAAAGTAGTATCAAAGATTTCCTGGAGCAATTGGGTGTCTTGCTTTTGGGCCCAGTGGTGAAACCACTCAGTTGTGGCTGGGATTTGAACCAACAACTTTCAAATAACAGACATCATCTCCTAACCCAGTGAACCACACAGTGCTCCTTTTTAAATGTGGGGGAAAAAAACCCATAAAAACTTGGGGCATATCTAATTTGCGGTAAAATACATGGTAATCTAAGGAATAATGACAGCCATTTTCCATAGCCACTTGTCATATGCAGGTAATATTACAAAGAAGTAATTAAAATATAAATATTGGTAAAAAATAAATTCAAAGTGTTATACAGTACATAAAGTATTATATATACACACATACATGCCACATATATTTCAATGGCCTAAGCTTTATTTGCACTTCTGATATTTAAGTAACCTTTATTTAAAATGATTTGTATTATTTATGTAAACACACACTAAGCAATACCATTACAACACTGCTGTATACTGTGCAAGTTATTCTATGCAAAGCAATACTCTTAAGTGTATTCATCAAATAAACTGCTAGTCATAAATGTATTATGCATATCTCACATACCTAATAAAGCAGCCATATAAAAATTTCCATCAAAAAGGAAATTAACATAAAACAGCCTTTATGATATTAGTCTTTATTGATCAGTAGACGATAGAAAATTATGAAAGCTCTATTTAATGGTGTAAAACTATCTGTAGGTACAAAGGAAATAGTCACACGGTGAATATCAACCTTTTGAGAAAATTAACTAATGGAGCAGACTTTGTCAGGAGATTCACAACATTTGAAATCTGCCCCCCCCCTCCTTTGTTTTGCCAAGCAGGGAAAAGATGCACAGAGACTGCAATCATGTCTTTGATTTGATGTGATGATTCTGGTTTTCCCAAAGTACACGACATTCCTCCAGAGCAAAATAAGTTCATTTGTTCCAGTTTTCCCCAGCCTAGTGGGTAACTTACACCATCCCAGCCATTCTCACCAGGGATATTGTCCTTAGCAGGACATGTACTGCAGTGGCGTGACCTCAATTAATGCTGCTGTCTATTTTTTCTGGGTCCTGTGTATTCCTGATGACCACAAAGCCCATAAAATATGCTTTATAAGCCATAGCTATTACTCAGTAATGAGTTAAAGATAACGCAAGTCACTGCTGCCCAGCTGTAATATCTGAGGACATCTATGAGGGAAATGAAAGGATGCCCTCTGTCAGAAGCAGCATCAGACCTCGCAGATTTTTGGGTTCTGTACGACTTCCAGGGGGTGTAGATTACAGCTCATTCTGCTTCGGCAGCCAAGGCTCAAGGCGGGAACCATGTTAGTCATCAGTCTTCGTCCAATACACTGCCAGCTCGCTTGAACGTCGACGGCTATAAAGCTGCATGTATCGTAGATGAAATATGTGCTTTTGCTGTGAGAATCACAGAAAGATACCGCTTCCACAACAGGTCTGCTGTTATTCTCAACTACTCCAACCTTCTGAAGTTTCCACATAGTGATCAGATTAAGAGCAGTTTCGGTCTTTGGCTCAACCATGCTAGTTCATTTCATAGTCTTGCCAAATTTACTAGGAGGAATTGTCATGCAGAGAGAAAAAATTGATGTTGTGGACAGGAAACGGGAGCCCAATGAACACAATTTGTACTTGCAGTCCTCTTCGTTCGTATGTTGAAAGTTCATATATATTTATTTATTTATTAGGGCTGTCAAAATTAACGGGTTAACGCGGATTAATCCATCATCATGATTAATCTGATTAAAATTTTTAACGCAATTAACCCATCTACAGCGCAGAATGACTCAAAATCCCTGAAATATCTCTGTCAATCCATTTCGGGCAGGTTGGTGCTTTCCATTTGCCCTCGGAACCCGTATTCCGAGTCGGATTCCGGAATTTTGAAGCCGGAAGTGATGACATGCGCGCTCCCGTTTCTCGGAGATCCGAGAAATATCTCGAAGCAGCACAGAGAATCCCGAGTTCAGAATCCAAGATGGCTGTGCCCTTTATCAACAGAAGGGAAAGTTGTAGTTTTATACTGTTTAAGAACTACTTCTCATTTGTGGCTCATTAAATCGGTCGCACACAATATAACGTCCAACTTATCTGTGGACGTGTTGCTATACATAAAGCACCGCGCGTAATGTGTTAACTGATATTGCTAACAATGCAATTAACCGGGCTAGAATTGGATTTCATGATTAGTTGGATTATTTGTCGGATTTAAGTACACATATATTCCCATTTTTCTTGAGTCTGTTTGCTCATGCAAAAAGAAATGCGATTAATATAGATTAAAAATGAATGATATTTAATCGTGATTAATCGAAATTAATCCACAGAAACCCTGTGATTAATC
>JAOYFF010000128.1:17095795-17106262 GCA_025773925.1 Cryptomyrus ogoouensis
GAGATGAATCCACAGAAACCCTGTGATTAATCTGATTAAGAATTTTAAGCGTTTGACAGCACTAATATATATATATATATATATATATATATATATATATATATCACTTCTCTTTCCATTACTGGAAAGCCATAATCACCACATGGTATTGAACGCTAGTGACCCAACACATTGATTGTTAATTAGGTAACTACTCTTAAATGGCCTGAGATACTGGATACTCCGTTAGCAACTTATTTACGATAGGTTAATTTGTTCATATATTCATTCATTCATTATTGTCGTATATTTATTGTATCAGGTTCTGTGTAAAGCTGTTTTTAAGGTCTTAGGTAAATCCTATGTCGTTTCATTGCATTTTGAAATGCTAAAGTTGACGACTTCTACTGCATACAGGGTAGATAATAACATACAAGTAATATTCTATCCTGGAATGCTAGGATTCTTCCATTTTACTTCCATCTTTTGTTGATTGTGGTGATTTTCTGTCCTAGTGTTGTTTAAGAAGGACTCTTTCTGACATCACGCCAGTACTGATGTATAGCTGACGCCAAGACAACTCGCAGCTCTGAATTGTGCTGTTAGTCTACGGAGCAGATTAGTCTGACAGTCTTCCTCTCGGAAACAGCAGAGCACTCATCTGGGATTGCAGTAAATGCTGTTGAAGCATTGCTGAGCAAATATATCCAACCAAGTCCTATTTTGTTCAAGGAAATACAATCTCCAGGCTACTGAAAAAAATCATACAAAGCCAGAGATAAAATTGGATTTATGATGCTCGCAATGTTTCCCTGTATCGATGGAGTCCAATTTATTTTGGAAATGGTTTAGAGGAGCATCAGATAGGCCAAAGGAATTGTCCTGTGTCTGTTTTCAGCATAGATCTACTAAGCATATGACTGTGAAGGTTCTCCTGCTCACAGATTCCCTCATGTGAGCTATTGCAAAGGTGTTTTTTGCTTAAACCTATTTCACAGCATGTAATTTCCCTCGTAAGTCAGAGTGTGTGCGTACGGTACACAGAACAGTACAAGGATTCATGGTTATTTTACACTGCCATTTACGTATAAATATTTCTTTCTTTATAGACTGCAGAACTGCTCACTGGAGACTGAGCAAACCTGCGGTCCATCTCAGGTGGCAGTGCATGGGACAGGAGTCCACCAAGCCATTAACCTGGATGTTTGTGTGTTTTCCTATGTGATCGAAAATTTGAAACAAAAATCATTATTTGCTTCATTAAATAGCATTAAAAATGCTTGTTGGTGCTTATTGGGTGCTTTTTCCATCACATAATAAAAAAATGTATTTTGCATGTGATATTTGATTTTAAGTCATTCTTCGCGATGCATAAAGGGTACCCATCCATTTTAATTCAAACCATAAAGCAGAATTAAACAACGCAGTTATGCACTGGACACTGAACCAAACTGAAGTTCTGGTCATGCAGTCCTAAGCCATACCATTCTCAAGGTCACAAGAGTGGTTCTTCTGTTCATGTGCATTTTTACTGCATCTCCAGTCCTGCTGCTTTTATGAAGACGACAAGTGTAAACATATGCATGCATTACAATACTTACTATAAGTAACTTAGCCCATTCCCACATAACAGCATTGTTGTTTTGAAGTTTGATTTAGTGTTCCGACTTCAAGCAATTAGCTATAATGAAACACAGTTTGTGCCAGTGCTGTGCGTTACCTGTTGTTCCGTCCAAATAAGACATCAATCTTCATATGCTTTTTTATTATACTTTCCATCCAAATAAAGTGCAATTGCATCGGTTCTACAGGGCTATTTCTAAATTCTGATTTACTTTAATGTATCGACTGGTGATCCTTTCAGAGAAAAAGCTTAAACGGTGTTAAAATGTTTGTTTATTTATTTATTGTAACTATCAGCAGTTTTTGAAAACCTTAACGGAATGTAACTAGAAGTAATTATTGCTAAATCCAAACTAATTAATTTGGTTGTCCAAAAGAATAATAATTGATAAAATTAAGTGTACTTGACAGAAATTATGTATAAAGATATATGTGTGTGTGTGTGTGTGTGTGTATAAAGCAAGGAAGAAGCCCTTCATTACTGAGAAACAGAGAAGAACCAGACAGCATATATATATATAAAAATAGAGAAATTAGTGGGAAAAAAATTGTCCCCAATAGTTCAAAAACTGCTGAGACTGATTGGAGTTACCAAGTTGTTCGTAGGTGTGAATGGTGTGTGAGTGTGGTGTGTGAGTGTGCCCCGTCGTGCCTCGTCGTGCCTCGTCGTGCACATAGGCTCTGAAAACCCCCATGATCCTGAATAGGACGAGCAGCTACAGGAAATGGACAGCTGGCGTTGTACTTATCCAAGGGGTGCTATGCGCTTTTTTTCATTAATCAGTCAACGTGCAGAAGCAGTTATCAACTAATCAACTAAAGTTCATTTCAGCATGATGCCAGAAAATGATTTGATCATAAAAAAAAAACATTTGTCAGTGGAGAAGCAGAAGAGTGACGAGAAGAAAGAAGCATCTAGAATTTACAGTAAACTTAGACTAAACCTTCACACATTCATATTATAGTGATCTGGGTAACCTGGCAAAGGGGCCCATGAGTTGCTGACTCCAGGGTGAAAGGTCACAGTTTTACTCTTAGCATGACCAAGGAGATGCTAAAATGTATAGATTCCAGTCCCTCAGACATATGCAACCACATCCTAAAAACTGAAAACACGAGAAACAACTTTACAATGCATAATAAAGCCCGATTCAAGAAAAAAGGTATTTCATCATTTTATGTATGTCATAGAATTATTGTCACAAGAATCTTTCAAAATATGCAAACTATGCATAAAAATATTAACGTAAAACCGATGGCACACTTTATTTCATTCTCTTGCTCCCAGATTAGCTATGTTGTCTGTGTGCATGTCTTTTCATCAGGGGTGTCAGATCGGCATGGATACCCTGGCAGATTCAGGAGGCCCAGCAGGGTAAAGGGGCCCCACAATCTACCGCTTGGGTCTCGGATGTCAGTCCAAGCTGAGTGGGGGGGCCCAAGGTGACATTTTATCAAGGGGCCCAGATTTTCCAGCTGCTTTTCATCTTTGAAAACATCACAAACTGTTCACAGATAAAGCTATAGAGAAGTACTGAAAATAACATGGGGTCTCATTGCAGATAAAAGGACAGGAAACAGAATGGAGAGGACGAGAGGCCTTATAGGCAAACAGCAAACTACACTAGCAGGAGTCTATCCGAAGGAAGTCGCCCTGCGCATCAGCATGCTGGCCCAGGGTTTCCAGACTACATAATGTTTAAATAAGCCAGAGGAAACCCCAGCTTGAAATATTATAAAATAAACTCAAACTCAGTTATTTCAAGCAATTTTCCAACAGGACTCTGAGCAGACAGAAAGCACACTGAGATTTCATATTTCATATCACAGAATGGCATCCATCTGCATTCTTTTCACTTTTTTCGATGCTTTTTTAGTTCTTTGTTCCATAATTCCAAAAAAACTGAATATGCATGCTTTTGAAGAAGTAAATTCATTAAAGTTATGCTGCAAATTGAATGGCAAGCACCAAATCAGCGATACATGTTTTCAAACTTGATTTACAAGGAAGAAAAAATATTGCTGGACTCTAGTTCATAATTGCTGCTTTCCTTGACACGTTGTTAGGATGCTGTGCCTATTTTCATCCTTTCATATAATGTCATTAATCTTTGATTATTGATTAATCTCTTGCCTTTGTGGTTAAAATTTGGTTAGACTACTTATGTAATGTTAGTGTTCATATATTTAAAATATAATTTACAGCAGTAGGACATAGAAAAAAGAAGGATATGATTCTTATTATATATCAGTGATCTGTAGCGATATGGCATGATAGCTTCTTGGATATCAGTGATCTGTAGCGATATGGCATGATAGCTTCTCAGGTGGCCAAGTGAAAAATAATGTATTCCAGGATTTCCAGCTTTGTACTAAATTTAAAATATTCGCAATTTACAATTTTGTTATCAATGATTAGTGTTTAATAGCTTTTCAAAATGAGTTTTTAGTTTCCAATTAACTAGAGGTAATGTCATAACACTACTGTAATCAAACAGATTGTAGCAGCTGAAAATAATACCTATGGTGTTAAATGGTAAATTATCCTAATTTACCAAGTATAGCAAATCAATGCTTTGAAAAGTGACCATGTGGACAGTGATTCTTGTGCACTATAGTTATACTGTAGACTTAATAAACAAATGATGATTAATTCATGGTGTATCCTGTTGATAAGGAGGATGGTGCCCAGGTTTACTCAACCCCCAAGCAGCAATTCTAAGTCAATTATTTGGAAAAAAAAGGTTCTTCTCATTACCTAAATGTCAGTATTTCAATGTCACAGTAAGCTCTCACACAAGTTATAAATTGTGGTTGTAGGTCCCATAATTCTGCACAATCTTTAAAGGGCGCTTTCCCACCACATCAGGTACCTTACTTTTGGTACTTCAAGAAAGTACCAAAAGTGCGGTACTTCAAGGTGGTTTTCCACTGCCGTAAAAACTGGCACCAGCGGCGAATGACCCCACAATGCGAGGATGGGTATTTTGTACTGAATTGGAAACATGGCTGTAGTATATTAACACTGTATGTTTTGCATGTGCAATTCTTACATCACTGGTCAGACTTTTTCTTACTTTCAATTCTCTATACAGACATTGTAGTGCAGAGAGATTAAATTTCGCTAAAACATTTTTACTCTGTCATAGGAAAAAAATAGCATGTTTTGCAATTTTAATTATTATTTCTTTTCAAGATTATCTAGTATATGTTTTTCCAATACTGTGCTGTCATAGTATATTATACAAAATACTTTAATTCTTTTTATGCTATCCTGATGTCTGGTACTTCGGATTGCAGCTTGAGTTTGGATCACTTCATTTGTCCATGCATCTGTTGTTATTTTTTACCTTGTTTATCAGTTTCTGAGTTCGCAACTGTTTACAAGACGGCAGTTGTATTGTGTTTCTGAGGCAGGTTATTTGCATAACCGTTCAACAAAGAAAGCATTTCAAGTCCCATCCCAAAGTACCGAAGTACCAAAAGAGTACCCTACTGGAACTTTCAGCATTTCTGTAGTCAGAATTTGATATGCTGGTCCTGAATCAATCGTATGTTTGGCACAGTCATGTTTTGTTGTGTTTCCTTTTGCAGTTTAATGAGTGCAATAAATGTTTAAATTTAAGAAAAAAATCAGAGAATCATAATCTCGATTCTAAGCAAAACAGTCGCGATTCACATTTTTTTCAGAATCATGCAGCTCTAGTTGTAGGCCGACATTCTTGAAGTTTCGGATTTCCAAACCCTGACTCTGGATTGCTATACTGAGCTACACCAGCACTTCAGTTCTGCTCGCGGGTTTCTCATGGCTCACTTATGCATTATCTACTCTGCATTTCCTGCGCTCATTTCCAGCTCATTAGGATCCTATACTGGATAAGCACTTACAGAAAACTGGTGGATGAAGCGTTTGTATCCTGCCCTTTCTTCAGGGCAATATCAATCATTTTGTGTTTGCTGGTAGTAACCACATCATTATTTTCTTACTAAATTTACTGATTACCCACAAATTACAGCTTGAACCACAGATCATAAATATTTTCCTCCGTGAATTAGCCCTCCTGAAATATATCTCAGCATGATGTTACATGCATACCAGGGTTCACTGCATCAAATCTGACATTACACCTGACTTATAAAATGAAAGGCTGCCTGTCCCTTTCCCTGGCCTGTACTCCTCCTCTCACTTTTAATACAGATGTTGCTTGTCCTGGCTACTCTAAGAGTAACTGCTCGGAGATGATTCTTAATTCCTGCATCTCTTTCCTGGCCCTTCATCGCTCCTTTGTCCCAGTTACCATTGGTCTATATCTACCCATGTCCAGTTACCATTGGTCTATATCTACCACATTTCCGGTTCTCTGCCACTAAAATACTACTCGGTCCACGTGTGTTGAAATGGCACAGCAGTAGGGGATTTTCAATGAGCAGAACCACTCCAGTGTTAACTCACGGACCTGCGATATGATAATTACACTTGATTTTATGAGAATCTCCTGCTGCTTCTGTAAGTGCTTTTTTACACGCGTCCCACACCCGGCCTTTTCTAAGCGCTTGTGCCGCTTCGCTAAGTAGCTCCGTTCACAGTTGTGTGCTTTTCATAATGTGTCTGCAAAAATCTCACATGCTTTGCAAATTTCATACAACTATATTGGCCCGCAGAACATTCTTATTCATTTTGCTACTGTTTAATATGCCATCTCGTGCATGTAGAGCAGCCACACGAAATGCTAGGAGGCCAAGAATATATATAGGAATAGAGACTCCGAACTTTTAGCCTGTGTTGCTGTGGCACTCTTGAAGATTACATCACAAACATCACTTCTCCTCAAGAATCAATATACTGTATTTGCTTTTTGTACATCAGTATATAACAATTCTTACTCATCCCATCCAGTCAGTAACATGTAATATATAACAGGATTATACAGGTCAGCAGACGCAGGCATTCACATAACATCAAGGCAGACACATACCTAGTAGCTGCAGTGGTGCATATTTATGGAAAAAATAAGAAATAAATAGAAAAAATGGCTGAAACAGAAAATACGGCTCAAAGGTATAAATATAGGAAATAATTATAAAATAAATGCCTGACAATAATTTCGTTGAAATTGAGGATGTATAGCAGAAAACTTGTAGCTATACTTGTAGATCAGTCACTCACTCATACTGCATATTTGAGAGAAATATACTGTAGGCATTATGCAGTGTATATGTCACAAAAAATCCAGGAAAACCCACTAACAGCACTCACCTCCTGCGACAAGCATTCGCCATTTACAGTTTGAGAATTGCCACAATTCTCCAGACTGCCACATTTAAAATCTAATATATGGAACGTTATACATTCTTTAATATGGTTTCATTTTATTAGAATTCTAAGTAAAAGTATCACCAGACGACTTTTACTGGACAGATGTTATATATTACAGTGAGATTTATAAAAAGGAATTAGCACAATTACCTTTACCATTGATTTAAAGATAAACCACGTTTGGAACACAGATGCTTCCTCACAAAAGGTTTCTTCTTCCTACTAATAGCATTAACAGTTCTTCTTTGTTTTGTAAAATCAACAGAAGCAAAAACAAACAAAAAAGCCAAAAAAAAAAAAACCCGGTAAGCACGCTGTCAATCATCACCCATCTATATACGGCCCCTTTCGACTGTGCTTTGGAATGCTGGGTATCGCATTCACTCATAATGAGCTGCCTGACACAATCCTTTGCCACTTTTGTATCAGTGTTCTGAAAACAAGCATGCCGTACATGATGGCAGCTCGATGTGATGGCCTTCAGCCTCCAGCGATCACTCCATCCTTACCCTGGCTGCTCTGACATCTCCTACAGTTATTACCATTATTACAATGCAGAGGCATGTTTGAATTGAAGGAGGTCAGAAAAGGTGGACTTCGCTGTCTAAACAGGTCTTCATAACATTCCGAAATAAGATTTCAGTCCATCACATCAGATATTCCCTGCCTTGATGAAAACCAATATTCCCAGTCAAGAAACGACTTTGCTCCACTATTTTACCAGGGGCACTGTAATGGGGTGGGTGAGGGGGGAGGTTGAATGATTTCAAGGGCCCCTGAGTGACAGGTCCCCTAAAATATTTGGAACATAATTGGACTGGTCTGAATTGGAGGCCCAATATGATATGCATTCATGGACCTTACCATGAAAGCTGCACCTTACCGGCGAACTCCAGCCAGTAAAGCCATCTCCCCTTATTTGGTAAGAGCAATAGACCCCGAAAAAGCTAATTGTCCTTGTTGACACATCAAAGTTTCTGTCAATTGTCCTGTTTCACCAGACCTAACTATTTCTCACAGTTTTAAACCCCACCCCCCAGCCCCCCATACATCACACTGCATGGCACGTTACCCGTGAAGGACCTGAAAGGTTCCTGACCTTGTCCATCTAACAGCTTCTGCATGGCCATCCAGTAAAGTATATTCAGTGTGATTGAAAACTGATCAGTATCTCTCTGCCTCTCTCTCTCTCTCTCTCTCTCTCTCTCTCTCTCGAGAAAAATCAGTGAGGTGTGCTATAGACTGTTGGCTAAGCTGAATTTCAGAGTTGGGGAGACCAGCAGGAGTATTCTTCACCACTTCATCCATTAAAGACAACAACGCATGAGAAATATCCTGTAGGGATTCACCTTCCAGCTGAAAGGAGTTCCGCTGTTGAACAGCACACACACGTGAGGGAGATGTGAGGAAACGTGTGCAAAGCAGACAGGATTTTCCAGGGATCCCCTACATCATCAGTTCCCTCAAGACTAATATTTAATTTTAGCTTCAGTCGCCTCTTCTGAAAGGTGGCAGATAAAAAATGAAACATTCGATAGCTGATAAATGCCTGCCCCGCATATTCAGATGGGCTTTACCCCTGACTATTCACAGGGGGCCATCAACAAGTGTTAATCCTCCAAAAAACATCTTTTCCTTCTAATTCTGACGTCAAACTATACCTGTGTGCTGCAAGCAAACCTCTGGAAACAAATACTCTCACATTATGGTCTGTAAATGAAGGATGAGACGGTACTCTAGTACTCTCACATTATGGTCTGTAAATGAAGGATGAGACATCCAGCTCACTAGAAACACCACAGGCAATGTAACCATTTACTTATATGTACACAGACTATGGAGCTGAATTGCTATATGTGGCTTGTGTCAATTATTATCAATATTGTCACTTAGTGCTGTACTGAAAGCCAGAGAATATGAAGAACTACTAATGATATTTAATCATGGATTGTTTTTATGGAACACAAATGGCAGAATACCACAGAGTAATAAACTGCATAACAACTCTATTTTCCCCCAAATTTCTCTCAGTAGTGCTACATGTGAGGCAAAGCTCTGGAGTACGCGAACAAACTGAACTTTTATTAACTTGCTTGTGCTCACTTTGTCCATATTTCAGGACTATGCACTCAGCAGCTTACAGTCCTTTCTTTAATGGCATTTCATCCATGCATCTGTCTTCTAAACACTTATCCGGCTCAAGGTCAGGGTGGAGCCTGGAGTCTGAGGGCAGAAGTCTTGGGTATTCCCTGCATGGGGATGTTAGCCCATCACAGGGCAGACACTGCAGGCAGCTTTATGATGTTGATTAACTTATATGCAGGTCTTTGGGGTGTGGGAGGAAACAGAGTACCAAGAGGAGTCCCACATGACAGGGAGGATGAACATGGGAATGCACATGTGCCAAGTGGAGGCGGGTTCGAATCCTACACCATGACAACAGTGTGCTCACCCATCACCGATTCCGTCAGAGTGCTTCCTGCAGACTGGATTTAGTATGCTCTCATTGCAAACATCACTGTCAAGGGACTGAGAGAGCGCTGTAGCAGGGGGGGGGGTCTGGACTCCTTGGAATTTCAAGGGTTTATTTATACGCAGGTTCAGTCACCTGCCTTTGATTTACTTGGAGATGCTCTATTAAATGTTAACGTCTCTCCGTGTTGCGGGATGCAAAAACACATCCATTGGATCTATCCTGATTAATATACTTATGAATGAATATATTGTGTTAATATTAATAACATAGCATTAGAATATTGTGCTGCACCGTTATGATTTCCCTGTTGTACATTTAGGACAGCAGTCATATCTAAATAAAATCTAAGTTCTTTATTCTTTATCCCAGCTCTGGTCACTGCCTATCATTGCAAGAAAACTTTCAAAAGGCAGACGTAAACTATTGTCTTTAATTCAAAGACATTGTACTATACAATTTCATTCATATTTTGTTGATATACATATATGCAAAAAGCACCACTGATGTAAATGTGCATGAAAACACATCCTGATTTTGCAGAGTTCCACATGTCTCTGAGTCAACAAGGGAGAGGATTGTGTTCACTTCTTCAACCACTTCTTCATCATATGACATCACCACATTGAACCTTTTTTTTTCTTGCATTTTCAAACTAGAGACTTCCAGCCATCCAGTACCTCTGCTGGGACAGTATGCGGCTCTGCAAGTGAAACCTCTGTGTTTATGATCATAAGGTTGCTGCTTCAAGCCTTGCTTTATTATTATTATTATTATTATTATTATTATTATTATTATTATTATTATTGTTGTTGTTGTTGTCATTGTTAAACTCAGAATAGCCTTTGCATGTTTTGTCTTTATCTATGACACAAAACAGGTACCTTAGAAATCTGTGCACCTTGCCACTTAACAGAAAACACTGGCTTTAACTAATGTGGTGATGTTATACAATGAAGACTGTGATTGGTTAAAGCAGTGAAACTTAAGCCCCCACACCCCCGCCCCCCCCCCACCCGCCCCCCCCCCCCCCCCCGCGCCACCCCCAAAGCCAACAACGACCACACGACACCGC